>CM052288.1:10084314-10650000 GCA_028455765.1 Lasioglossum oenotherae
TTGCTCCGCGATAATTACTCGACATACTTGCGTAATTTAGTATTAAGTCTGTCGTTGTAAGAAAGGGAGCCAGAAGGAATATTGCATTCGTTCTGACTCTCTTTCGGGTCTCTTGTGCAGCAACCTCCTCGTGGTGAGACCTGGGCAATCGGTATTATCCTTTATTTGTACGAACTTCTAGTGTCTTATGAATAAAGGATAATATCGAGCCAATAGCTGTACATTTAATAAATATGTTGATTTTTCAATAAATTCTATTCCTATACCTATTGTTTTCCATAACATTTCGCAATTTCACCTTCCTTCAGAACAAAATATACGTACTATTCAAGCTGGTTCGCCCCGGGCGTGAACAATGTTATATATCGTCTGGTTCTATTTAGGTAAAAGAGACGAGTCTATATCACTCTTCTTCTACTTGACGAGTATCTATCTCGTCGGTGGTAGAACTTTTAGCGGTGTGGTATTTCAGATCACTGTAAGTTCCACATTGTGATTATGAGTAAGATATAATATAATATGGAAAATTTATTCAACGTGTGTAGGCTGTAAAATTTTTCATTAATATATTGAAAAGCAAATATTCAATAATAAAGTTTAATTGGGAAAATATATAGGTACTCACGTCCTCTCCTACTTGAAAACAACACAGCTCGTTGCGTCTCAATCTCGAATATCGATGTCATATTTGAACTGATGGGTTCTTTTCCCTCAGGCACTGTGACCAGAAGAACAAATTCAATTGTCAATAAAATAAAATAAAATGAATTTCTATCCTACGACACAAATTTAAATACAATTATTCGTCACGACACAGTTGTTTATTTATTGTTTACTAATGGTTTTAGCAAATGATGTTGAATAACACAATTTAATTTTAAGGATAATTAGTACTCACGCTCGCGTCCTCTCCTGCTTCAAGAAAGTCCGCCATGATGCTACGTCACGATTCGATTCTCGAAAGCATCGATCTCGTTTCCAAGTTGCTCTTTCAGCGATTATTCTTTTCCCGCGGAATCTGTAACAGAAAGAACAAATTCATTAATTACAATTGATAAACAGTGAGAATCTAATCAGAATTAATAGTAAATAAACAATTAAATTTGAATAGAGAATCAAAAATAAATAAACTTAACTTCTATACAACGAAACGAATTTAAATAGGATTGGTCGTCACGACACAAGAATAAATTATCGCGAGAAGGCAACACGTTGCGAGAATAAAAGTTAAATCAATGAAAATCAGATAAGGTTAAACTTTACCTCCAGAAACTAGAAATTGTTGCCTCTTTCTTATGTAATCCTGCAGATTTTAGCGAGAAAATGCCAAAAATCTACGCTTCACAATCCTCAGCGATCAGTGGTTCAAAATGCATGTTTGATAGATACAGAGAGGAAATCTGATAGATAGAAGTGCCCGTGCTTGTGGTGCCATCCAGCGGCACGACAAGCACGGGCATGTGAGGAACGTTCTCAAATAAACCAGCGTGTTTCTTCTTTGAAGGTTTATACATATCTCTTTTTACAATAGAAATTCGTTTGTATGGAATCAAACGAATGAATATTAACAAACAAATGTATATTAACAAATCAATTGAAACTATTTTACAAAATCTAGAATTAACCAATATTTCAATAGAAATTTACATTATCGACATTATCGACATCCGACACATTCTCGTCGATGATACAATGCACAAGAAGGACCTTTACGTGGTGCGTACCGTTTCTGTGTTGCATCATCCAATAGAAATCAAGAGTATTTGTTTGAATTTTTATTGAATTGAATAGTGTCAAAGCGAATTATTTGCAGCTGCTGTGCATCTCCGGAAACCAGTAATTTTGGCCTCTTTCTTATGCCAAAAATCCAAGTTTCAATCCTAGGATCAGTGATTCAAAAGTTAGTGATTTAAAGTTGGCCAATTTCAAATGTTTTTGCCGGGTAAGAGTGCCCCCCATGCTTGTATGTATGCCGCTAGATGGCACCACAAGCACGGGCATTTCTATCTATCAGATTTCCTCTCTGTATCTATCGAACACGCATTTTGAACCACTGACCGCTTAGAATTGTGGAGCGTATATTGTTAGCATTTTCTCGCCAAAATATACAGGATTACATACGCAAGAGGCAATAATTTCTGGTATTCGGAGGTAAAGTTTAACCTTATTTAATTTTCGTTGATTTAAATTTATTCTCGAATCGTGTTGACTTCTCGCAACAATTTACTCTTGTGTCGTGACGACCAATCCTATTTAAAATGGTTTTGTTGTGAAGTCGAGTTTATTTAATTTTGATTCACATATCACTTTTGATTCTCTATTCAAATTGAATTGTTTATTTACTATTAATCCTGATTTAGTTTCCGACTGTTTGTCAATTGAATTTGTTCTTTCTGCTACAGATTCCGCGGGAAAAGTATCATTGTTTGAAAGAGCATCTTATTGGTAGCGAGATCAATGCTTTCGAGAATCGAATCGTGACATAGCATCATGGCGGACTTTCTTGAAGCGGGAGAAGACGCGAGCGTGAGACAAATTAAATTTCAAATTATACTATGTTTTTGAATATCTTTATTCATATCATTAATGAACAATCAATAAATATTCCACTTTAATTATCTAATTCTTATTGAGATTAAATGAATTTATTCTTTCTGTCACAGAGCCCTGAGGGTATAAAATATTTTGAGGCAGCCTATGTGGATGACTGCCTACCTTGACGACCAAAGACGACATATTGATACTGAGATCGAGAGCAACGTGTAAGTGTTGTCTTCAAGGGGGAGAGAATGTGAGTACAAAGACATTTTTACAATTAATCTTTATTATAGAAGATTCCTTTCAAAGTATTTCAATTGAAATGAATGAATATGTTCTTTCTGTTACAGATTCGTTCCAAAGACGGTGATGTAGCCGAGATCGATATTCGACAATCGAGATCGAGACGCAGCGCCTTGTGATTTCTTTAAGCAGGAAAGGACGCGAGCGTGAGTACGAATTATCTTTCTAATTAAACTGTGTAATGAATATCTTCTTTCCAAACTATTAATGAACAATTATTAACTATTTAACTTGAACTATTTATTTCCTATTAATTCGGATTTATTCTTCGACGGTCGATCGATTGAGATTCAATGAATTTGTTCTTTCCGTTACAGAGCCCTAAGTGTAATGAATAGACTTCGAAGCTGCCCACTTGATGAACAAAGACGACATCGATAGCTGAGACCGAGAGCAACGTGTCGTGCTTTTTTTAAGGGGGAGAGAATGTAAGTACCAAGCATACAATTTGCGATAACATACATATACTCCGAAATCACAGACAACATCTTTGCACGTCTCAAAACAACCTGCACTAGAAATTAATGGAAAGAGTCAGGAATGTATTTGTTAAGGACAACATTAGAATGTTCAAGTAATTTAATTTTCTGTAGTCGTTAAGGAACTTCCTTTATTTTCACATAGTACACAATTTTCCCACTTATCATGTACAATCAACCGATAGAAGTTATTGTCACAATGTAAAAGTAGTCGGACGTTTTCCTCGTGTTGCTCTTTTGAAATGTATACAAATTTTTGCTACCAGTACACAATTCATTCAATAACAATTATAAAATATATCGATTTTGACACTCATAATACACAGCATTCCCTTCAGTAAAGATTACCCGGGAAAAAGTCTATTATTATACATTTACAACAAAATATATTATTTTCTTTCTTCTAATATACACAGTATACACATACATATATACATGTGCATACACATCACAGACACATACACATATATATACATATACACATTCACGTACTCGTATACATATGTATGTATGTACATATAGATATTCATATACATCTACATACGCATATAAATGCACATGTCTTGCCGACATGTAGGTCCTGCCGTACCATTTAAATTTTATTAAGAATTTGTTAACTATTTTCAATATTTTATGAGGCGATTAAATGTATTAGCACAGACTTTAAGTCTGTGGTATTAATTTAAGTGCTACCACACTGTACTGTACGTATACATATACATATATGTACATACACATACACATCCATATATCTATAGAAATGCATCACCATCCCAAATAAAATGCGAGTCAGCCCATTAACATCGTAAAACTACTTATCTGGAAATAGAAAGCTCCTCGTCAGATCACTTCACAAATTACCCCTAATTAGGCTTGTGCGAGGTCCCGAAATGTCGAATTCGGGACGGATCGGGCATTCTCGGACGAGAAAAAGAAATATCGGGCTGCTGAAAATATACAGCCACGTATCGAGAAATAGAGACGCCCATAGTCAGTTTTAAAATTAGTCAGATCAATAGGCGATCTCTCTTCTCACTCTCCTCTCTCCCCGTCCCTCTCCCGCCCCTCAAATAGTAACCGTATTAAAATGAATCTTGTTAATTTCGACCATACCTACAGCACCATGTTACAACTTCGGTCATGAGGGTCCTAATTCCTTAGTCGTGGAATAAAAATTGTTCGATGTTTCGGGAGTTTAATTCTGGGGTGGTGGTTGCTGTTGATTCGATGGTGGTTCCATGTCATTGTACAATATATTCGCTTGATGAGGACAGATGTGAAAAGGCACAAGATCAGGAGGGTTACCGTTTTGTTGGGTTGGACCTTGCGGTTGTGGTTGCGATTGCGGTTGCGATTGCGGTTGCTGTTGCGGTTGCGTAGGCCTTTGCGGCTGTTGCTGATGCTGCAACTGTTGATGCGATTGTTGCGGCACTTGGATCATTGTAGCCACATTTCCTTGAACCGTGGTCGATACTGTTTGTACTGGACTGACTGGCAAAGAGTGAGAGAATAATTCAGTGGGCACCAGAGGTACTGGAACAGTGATGGGTAGAGGAAGCACGTTCACGCTCTGTACATTGTTCGATGTGGGAAGTTGCACAGTTGTATTATTCGAGTTACAGCGGTTCATCTGTTGACATGCGTTCGTTGCGTTGTATGACATGCCCGCCTGAAGTAAAAAGTAGTATAGAGTAGATAGTAGTATAATAGTATGATCACTAGACTGCGGATCTTTATGCAAAACAAAAAATGTCTACGTCGATTCCAAGACACAGAGGTTACATAAAAATTTCTTTCTTGTTTTAATTATTTTATTGAACTGAAACTAATATGTTGATATTCTTAAATTTTTTGAATATGTCCACTGCTTTAAATTGTACGTACCAATTTTTGTTATAAATGCATAAAATCCGCAGTCTAATGATAACTATAGATTATAACGTAACAAATCGTGATCGCGTAATATTTTAAAGACTTCGCTTTTCGAAAAAGAAGTTATTGAAGGTTCTGTACACTACCAGCCCCGATAAGAAGCATTTCTCGAAGAAACTACCTGTTATAAAAATGACTCATCTATTTAATTTATTCCTTTGCCAATAGTAAAGCAACTAATCGTTCTTACGTAAATCAAATTCTAATAAGTTGACCCCCTTGACGAGAAGCTGGAATTAACGAATATTTTACATTATAATAAGTTGAAATCAGAGATACTTGCATTCAGCAACGGCGACAGAATTCCATATCTAGCGATAAATAATTGTTCCGAGACTCTTCTAAGTTCTTCCTGCTGATGCACTATCAGCTGTTGCAGCTCCTCGTGTTTGCGCTGCAGCTCGTCCTGAATTTGATTCTGCTGTGGTGTCATTACGATACCTTGCTGATGCAACATCTAGAAATATTCCTAGGTTTTCAGACTTTGATCTAATAAATTTCTCAAAGAATGCATAGTAACAGAAAAGTTTCCAAGTCAATTCTAATTATTAAGTCTATTTCATACAATATTAGCGCGAATAAAACAGTACGGACATAGACAAAATATGATTCACATGTAATATAATAAAGTAGTTGAAGTAATTATTAGCGTTAGGTTACCAAAAAATTAACAAAACCCAACAAAATTATATAGTCAATTATTATAGGCACCTCTGGGGGATGCGGTAAAATAAATTCCAAAGTCGAAAAAAATAAGAGCCACCCTAATGCCCACGTTAAACAAGTTGATCGTAACGGAATCATAGGCACAAAAACTGAAATTAGAATAGATCATTTCGTTTTCTCACCTCGTGAGTAGGAACGGTCGACAGAATTGGACCGGCAGGTGCAGCAAAACCAGTTGTAACCACAGGTTGTAGATTAACTGTTGCATATTGCGTCTGTTCCATAAAATTAATACAACTCTGATCAACTTCTAACTGAGATTGCTGCGACTGCTGTGATCTGCTATCGATCTGAGGTATCTGAGTTTTCGAATTGTTAACAGAAGTGCATTTCGATCGCGATGCGTGTGTTATTTGCGAGTGTGGCGAACTTTGCATGGAGGCCGACATTGAAGAACTTTCGGAGCCATCGATGTGATGCCTCGGTCTAGTATTGGAAGCTACCGATTTTGACGACTTTGACGATTTTGATGGCCATTGAGTCGATGGAATTGAGCAAGATGTCGTTACCTGCAACGTAACAAAAATTAATTTAAATCAAATTGAACATTGTTCATTGATCTTTTAAAATATTTGAGTCCCTCGAAGGCAAGTAATACTCATTGGCGAATAAATAGCATAAGCAAAATGGCATCGATGGTTTATTTAAAAGATTATAGTCGAGTTTTTAATATTCAATCTTGTAGCATATGGAAAATTTTCTTGATAACACTACTCGACACATATTCTAAAGCAGCGCTCGGATTTACGTACTCGCGACGGCAGTATGGGCCAAACCGACGAAATCTGAGTAAAAATCAAAGAACTTTCGATAGAAATGAGATAGAACGATGAAATTTTTCTTAAACGAAAGCTGAAACTTGGCAGAATATGGGATAATTATGGAGATTGTGGTACGAACGTTTTTTAACCTTGAAAGAATTCGTTAAACTTGCACAATTTCAAGAAAACTGTGGTTTTTCCAATACCACGCGCGGAAAAAATTTATTTCCAACGTGCGACACATCATTTCCCGTAGATTTTTTCGCGCAAAAAAGTATACTGTTGCGAAATTGTTGTCGAACAGTGTTATCAACGAAATACACATAACTCGATCATACCTGCTGTTGTTTTACTGTCATTAACACGTCTTCGTTTTGTTCTTTTCCAAAAGCTTCGGACTCCTTGCGCAATTCTTTAATTACATCGATATAACTAACTACATAATGGGTACAGACGATAAACTCGGGCTTTGAGTTCCATTGATTGTAGGTGATATAAAATCTCGTTTGTAACCATATCCATTGCTGGCCCTTTGTAAGGAATCTGTAGTAACAAGAAGTCCCTTCTCCTTTCTGCATCACTGCGTATACATAGCACTCAAATGATTGAGAATCTTCAAATTATTCAGAGTAATTATCTTTCGATTGAGTACTTACGGGATTCGTGGCACATGACGACCTTATCTAAATCATCCACATGATAATAATCGTAACCAGAAGTACCAAGAACTTCGAATGGCAGGTACCCAATAATGGGAGGCGCTCGATGGTCCAGAAAGAGAAATTTCCATTCAAGACTATGTCTAGAAGTGAACTCTGATTTGGTGTTGTCCATCACGGACAACTCGCGGATTAACTGAGGCGTTTGAAGACGTCCTGTACCCACGAAAATCAATCTACGGGCGAGTATAGAATGATTTTATAAAAATTTGGATAGAAAATGGTTATTATCATACACAAAAGCTATTACTTCGTGTCCATTCCCCCTGTCGTCCCGAATTTTGTATTTGGAAGAAGATTATCCACTTCTGAATCGACATCAGAACCTAAAGTAAATAAAAGAATAAACAAATCTCTATGTTTAGCTGTGTTATTATTACACTGCGGATCTTTATGCATTTATAGGAAGATAGGGTAGATGGAATTCAAAATTGTTGAAAAATTTTGAATATTGAAGTTGTCAGTATATGATATTAAAATCATTAAGGGAAGAAATATCATTAAATTTGGTTTCTATTCCTTGTGCAATCGATATGGACAATTTTTATTTTACATAGACATCCGCAGTCTAGTTATTATAAAGTACAGTGTAATTGATAGCAAATAATAAAGGCCAGTGGTTCTATGAACAAATAAACAGATTTTTTCGTAAGGAACTTTGCGAATAAATTAATTTTTATCTGTTACATGCTTACTGTCGCGAGTACTTGAGTACAGTTTGCAACATTCGAAGAAAACTGCAAAGTAAAGGACAGAATCCTTACTTTGACTAATTGTAAGTTGCTAATGGGGAAATTGCCTCTTCGTAGAGTCTATTTCAAGTAACCACACCCTATTCATGCATTATATTAAAATTATGTTTTTTATAAAACAATGCTTCCTACTAAAAAATGGTACTCTACATTTTTTGACTTATTTTTTTCAACGTACGTTTGAAAACTGTATAGATTCACTATGGAATACTGTATGCAACTTACGAAAATATCCGATAAACTGCACGAGCTCATATATAGGATTATCTTGAACATTTAGACCACCCCTCTTAATATGACACGAAAAACATATTTGGTCCTCTACGAATGAGAATAATATATATATTATTAACGAACGTTGATTTTTCATTTATTTACAATCGAAGAACTACCTTTCTTAACGTTTCGCCGGTCTCTCGTGTCGACAGGATTCAATAAAACGTTGTACAAAGGTGACTGATCCTCTTGGTAAGTTATGTCATAAATAGTCGTGTTTTCCAGCTCCTTTGGAAGGTAGCCAAGTAGGGATGTAACGCTTTCGGACACATAATAAATGCGCCCGCTTGAAGAAAATACCATTATAAAACCGTCCAGAGCCTACATTGAAAAAATTGTTTCTGGTTTTATCGATCAAGAAATTCGTACGGATTGCACTGTAATTTTTGGTTGCTTATGTATGTAATCTGTAGGATATAAGTTTCAGACTCGATCGTTTTAATCAAAATGTTAACTAGCTTTTAATTTTGGAATAATAATGATTCGCATGCATATCTTACCGATCGAACTCTTATCCTTTTGTATAACAAAAGTAATGAAAAATATAGATAATCTTAAACTTGTAGTTAGTAAGTTAGTTACATTCTACCTTCTTATTTCTGTTATACTGTACGAATTCTCTACTTTCCTATGTTTACGTCTAGTTACACCGTCGTCGCTAATAATTGTTGCTTTAACTATGAATGTCTTTTAATTTAAGAACATCAAGAAAAATATAAACCACAGACAATCTTCCATACGTTTTTTTACAACTCATAAGTATGATCATAATCGTTAATATTCGCAGAGGTATTAGAAATTCCTTATTAATTTATTTTATATTGATTACGTTGATAATACCTCCAATATCAGATGCGTAAATTCTTCGTTCGATAGAAACGATGGCTTCCAATCTTCTTGAATTTCATGCACTCTTGATCTAACGGCTATTTCTGCAGCATTTACAAGGTTCGCATAATACAGCACAAGAGGAAAATAATCTTTTATATTAATTAAGCTATACTCACCGTTATGATTTTTTAAGAATAATATCGTAGATTTTAATACAGTTGATTTATCCATTTTTCGCGTATTCGAACCAACCATGCTCCCCAGTTCGTTCACCAGCATGTTGAATTGATCGCGTCGCTTCTTTTCACTTAAATTCCTCGATTTCCTAATAATCGAAATAATATTGTGACGAACAAACAATTAAAAAGGTACCTGAGCAAAGAATACGAACAAGGATCTTCTAATTAAAAAACTTACCGCTTCGTATCATCTTTGTCGTCAATATCATCTTCCATTGTGTCACTGAACATAAGCCTTTTAATTACTAAATCAAATCTTAGAACAATATAATCTATAAATTCGTATAAGGTTATAATTTTGCAATGTACGCATCGGACATGTTAGTTTCGTCTTTAAATGGAAAAGTTCTGTGGGAAAGTACTTTTGAAAACTCCGAAATATTCGAAACATTTCTTATTACCAGTTGCACCAATCAATTCACCTGATTGTATAGGAAAGTATAGTTGTGTGTTTGATATACGATTCACTTGAATCTTAACTTAAAATCTTTTTTTTGTTTCTTTGAAAATAACTTTTTCTTAAAACGATTCCATAGCCGATATCTACATACGTACATACAACGATCAATAGTGTTTGAACTAATAGGTGGACTGTCTGTTGTGTAACACGTGTGGTAATCAATATTGGCCACGTGTATGGGGTTTTGCATGATCACCGTGAAAAGTACATATTTCCATAAAGTTATTTTTCTCATAAATTATACAATTGGCCATAAACAAAGAGAAGTAATAAGTCCATAGGTTTAAATAAAATACATTGACGATAAACAATCATTTTTAATAATTTCCAAATTTTATCAGAACGGGATAGCATACAAAAACAATTAAAAGACAAACTCTAGACAAATGAAATACACGTAATTTGTGCAACATACAGTTACTCAAATACAATAACAGCAATAATCTAAATGAAGAAGTAAATTGTAATCGACTATAAAAATGTACTGCTTACAATTAGACGTTTTGAAATTGTTGTTTCTAATTGGCATAGCAGAGAAAAAGCAGGTTAAAGTAATACGTATATTTATAAAAGTATGAAGTAAGGTAAATGTTGGAGAGAGGAAACGAGAAAATTCTTCGAACAAAGATAAATTTCAATTCGCGATCTTATTGTTCAATAATTATATTCGATGTCAATGAATCTTATAAATAATCGGGCCGCGTGCTGCAAAATATGATGCTCTGTGAGTCTATAATCCAGTCTCGATCCTAATTAGTTTACAACTTGGCCAATTGCCTGATTCCCGAAGTTAAAGTTCCTTAAAAGTACAAACAACAGTGGTTTCTGTGCCGTAACCGTGCAACATAAGAGATGTAAAGAATGCAGTGATAAATACTGTGCGGTGTCAATGAATCGTCCAGTCAGCTGGTCGTGGTAATTCTGACCAGATACCCGTGTCGTTCATTATAAATGACAATTGTCTGCTGATAGATTGTCAGTTGGAAATTCTTGGAGTGTTATGAAAACTCATTGACATGGAGTTATACAATGCATCGAACGACTAATCGACGCGAGGCGACGCGATGCGATATTTCATACAGATCGTTCAAGTTCCAGATTGGGACTTGTTGATTGGATCATTGCCACTCACTCGGATTGTCGAGAGGAACGTCCTCGCGAATAAGTCGCCATGTAACTTGGTCCGCGGTTGTTGTCGTTGTCGCGCAGCTGTACGTATTGCGCTGGCGAGCGCGTTACTCCACCGATCAATGCTCAGATCGTGTGATCTGTGTGATCCGTGCGATCCTCGCTCTCTCGAGGTTGTCCCTGCTGATTGTAGGCAGCACGCGTGGAATTCACTTGTTCGGGGTGCCACTGTCCCCAACAACATTGACACATTTTTCACCACGTCTTCGAGAACCGATTCGCACGCGCTACGCACACGCACCAATCGTTAATCTATCTAACGATTAGCCAAGTCAGCTACGTACTTACGACGCTTGCGTACCAGCTTGCAATGGAAGATCCGTTTGCACGGTCGTGCACCGCCTGAAGTTGCATCGACCACGGAACTAGACGGGAGAACGCATGCTCTCTCAATTCAAACTGGATACCTACCTGCTGCATGCTCGACACTGATTTCCTCTCACTTTTTCCAGCCATTTTTTTTCAACATATCTGCTCCCCGAATTCGATTTTTGTCTTTGCTTGCTCCGAAAAGGAAAGTTCACGAAATTGACAAGGATGATAAGGTAGAATTCTGAGCGAGTCGCACGAAATATACAGATGACACAGCGAGTATGTTCGGAATACGGAATTGTAAAGGAAGGTTATTTGGAAATTCATAAAGATTGAACACTACGTTTAAAAAGATTTTTAAAAGAATAGAAATAGTTCTTTCAAGAGTTTTATCAAATCTACACATGACAAATTGCTAGATCAGAATGATTGCTCGAAGACTCTAGAGTTGTAAAGAAAACAGAATTTGTTCAGCTTTCGGTTTGAAACATCGAACTGTCAAATATTTCATTCCTTCTTCTTAACGAAACATTTCTGGTGAAATCGATTCACTACGATTGTATGCACAACTTGATCTCAGTGTAATACGTGTTGACATGGAAATACACTGACAGTTTTTTCGTTCCACTGTATAAATGTATGTTCCATCGATCTTTTATTCGATTTGTTCCTAAGAAAAGAATGTGTATTCAAATAAAGGTTGAATTGGAACTGAACTGAACTGATGCAGCACAGTGTTCAAGACAACAATGTTCTAAAGGCTAACTTTCGAAGTATGAAATCTGAAAAATTTGTCGTACAACATTAGTAATATAATGCTGTTTGTAATACTACTCGGAATCATGGCTTGATATATGAATTTATTGCTAAAACTGAAGCGTCAACTTTCATTCGAGTTTTAAAATAAGTACCAAAAACTACCTCTCCTATTGTTTGCAGACCACTTTTGAATGCATTAAACTGTGAAAAAGCAATTAATTTTACTTGTTCAACTTTGCCCGAATCGGAAAAAATATCCAAAACGTAGCGCATTCACAGCCGAGACTAAAGCAACGCATTTCACGCATTTCCGATAACCTGACAAAAAAATGTTCGGACAAGAGTAGTTGTTAGTAATGATACGATAATGAATTGGAATAAAAATGAGCAAAAAGCTTTGTATTTAACAAGAGAAATAAAGATTACTTAAATTCTTTTTGCTAAATTGTATATTTCTCTCATTAATTGGTGCACCTTCGTGTCCTCTTTAGAAAAGTCTTTAGGGGTCTTAGTGTGGATTTATAGTGCAGCTGCGAGCATCGATGATAGCGGCGCGGTGAAAACAAACCAACATTCGTGACAACATTTCGACACATACTAATGAAAAAGTACGTATGTATTTTCTTTGTTTTTCTTTTTTTTCACCGCACAGCTAACCTCGCTGCTCCACTATAAATCTACCCTAGGTCGAAAAAGAATTAGTTTAGAAGTTATCGATCTTCTGTCGACACACAGTAAGAGGCCGAGCAGTGTGTGACGTAACGTTTCAGGAAAACTACGGCTAACTTCAAGCAAGTTTTCCGTGATCTGTGGATGTGCATGATGTGTGCATGGGCACAGAACGCAGAGAGACCATTTGCTGAGAGTGCGCAGCCGCGGCTTATCATTGCATTGCCATCTCGGAATTGTATGCCACGAAGTGAACGGGAAAGGCATACTGTATCGTTCGTCACTTCGGTAATTCGTAATCCGTAATCCATAATGCACTATTTGGAACAGTATGACAACGCTGCTACGCGTCGAGCATTTTCTATCAAGAATTCTAGAAACACGCGTAAACTGCTCGCG
The DNA here is from genome assembly GCA_028455765.1 of Lasioglossum oenotherae. Lineage (NCBI taxonomy): Eukaryota > Metazoa > Arthropoda > Insecta > Hymenoptera > Halictidae > Lasioglossum > Lasioglossum oenotherae. The sequence continues at coordinate 10,097,658 of CM052288.1, forward strand.
ATAGTAGCATGCACTTCGAAAGCTAAGATGATGCTTAAAAATTCAAATTACCCAGGCAGCCAGGCCTTCGTTCCGTGCAGCTTCTGCCGAGCAGATGCCCGGTCTTTCTGTCCGCAGAAAGCGCTACTTATGCGCGCGTAGATGCTCGTTTCAAAATCGAGCATTTTGCTTACTTGGTAATTACTAGACTGCGGACCTTTATGCAAAATAAAAATTCTCTGCATCGATTGCAAGAAATAGAAACTAACTTGAATGTCATTTCTTCCCTTACTGATCAGGAAAGGAAATGGTACTGCGTTTTTTTACGTGAACATAGATTTCTTGGATAACTTTTCCAAGTGTAAACGACGATCCTGCGTAAACAACGGTGCTAAAGAATGGTACATGATGCTGAGAATGATACATCGAGTATCATAAAACCCCAATTTAAACATCCTAATACCTTAATTTCTCTGTAGTGCGATCGACCGCCCAAGGGAGAACCCCCTAGTAGTGGGGATATAAAAGTCACATCATCCGCATACCCGAAAGTCACATCAATCGCGGGAACACTGTAGCTAGTTGCATAGTTACGGGGTAATCAAGAGTTTGGGAGGAAGACAAAGGAAGAGAATATTTCGATTATATTTCCGGTAGGGAAATTAGACACATGCACGAATAAATTTTACATAATGTTTATTATTTATAGTGTACTCAGAAATGTCGGGCCTCAACCAGTGGGCCTCCTCTTTTTTGACATATTTGATCAGTAAACATCACATTGTTAATTTTCTTCTAACCCACACAGTTTCTTTTATATTGTTCTGTCTATTCAAAGTGATGCGCAAGCTGTTCGTACGTTAACAGTAAAAATTTAACAATTTTTGATTTGCACGCTGTACGTGTGTTTGTTTGGCGTCCAAGTAATTCATAAAAGAAACATCGAAACGAAAAGATTTCTTCTCAGTCGTTATCTTTTCTCTTATCCGAATACATATATGTATACGTGCAAAGCACACGCGACAAAATAGTTAGTTAAATCGACAACGATCAGTTTGCGCTCCGCAGAAAATAGATGATATCCAGCATTTTGTTGATTCTCTTTCGTTGATTCAACATGCCAGCATATTTCATATAACAAAACATCGAATATAACAACTGCATAGACAAAAAACTAAAAGGAAAAATGAAAAAACAAAACGAAAGTGGAGAAGTGTGTGTATTATTAGTCGCCAACTGTTCAGGATTACGAATTTCGTTTTTGCGTGGTTCCGATGGCCAATAATTAATAATTATAATATTAATATATATTTAGATATAATATATGTATGTATATATATATATGTATATAATAATAAATATATATATATAAATATATATATGTACATGTGTGTATCCGAGCACGGATGTATCGTTAGAACGCAACTTAGTATATTAGTTAACTTCGCATTCGTATTACAAAAGTTGTCGTCGGAATTTGAACGTCGATTTGATCGACAATTAGAAAAAATGCATCGGTTATCTCATTTTATAATCATCCTCTTGATCGTCATTCCTCAACATTCTTCCTCTTTAATTCCATTAGCGAGCCGATATTCGAGGAACTTCTAGACGTGACGGGCACAAAACTCGAGAGAAAAAAAACAGGAATCAGGAGTTGGTTGAGGATGGGGAAGTGGGTTCAGAGGGAGGAGAGGGACTAACTTTCCATTTCTCATTTTATTCATATTACAGTAACCAACCATACCCGCTGTACAGGCCTCTGATCGGCTATTCGTCCTCGTCGCAGACATTGAAAAATTAGGATTCGCGTATGTCGGTCTCAGAGAATGAAAATGGAAGGGAGCAACTCGGATCGTATCGACGTTTCTCGCATCGATCGCGGTAGACGTTGATTTATACACCCCCTTCCCTCCCTTTCCCTCCTCTTCCCACCGTTTCACTCTTCGATCCGACGAATTGAGAATTAACCGGCTCGGTCGTCGAAGGGTCAATTATTTCTTTGAAACAACTAGGATTTTCTCTTCTTCGTTATTTTTGACTGTCGTCGATTCTGAAAAGTTCGTGTCGAATCGAGCTGAGAGAGAAGCAAACCCCTTTGTTCGACGATCTACCTCCGTGAACATAACGAGGATCAAAATTTCGACCCATCGACCACCGATTTAAACGGTTGTACGCTAAGGAAATCAGCGCGGAAGCAATAGTGGCGCGCGAGTACCTTTCTGTTTGTGATCTTTCACTTTTTCCGTTCAAGATCTCGTCGTATTAGGAATCGAAGGGGACTGAATATTCGAAAAATCTCGGTAAAAATATGTGTAGCGCGACCCGGCGCCACTCGACTTGCCGACGCTTCTGGCCCACCTTAATTAATTCTCTTAAATCTTCGAAATACTTCGTCCAGGCTTGGCGCTATTACGAAATTCATCGTTTACAGTATCATATTATATATATATAATATATATATAATACATATATTATATCCTACATTACATTACTATGTTCGAAAAATAATATTACAATATATATTTTGTGTCGGTATGCGTATGTGTATGTGCATGTGTTTGCGTTCTTGTGTGTGTGTGTGTGTTCTTGTTGTTGTTGTTATTGTTGTTGTTACGTGTATTATCATATTATTTTTTTTCCTTGTTATTCTCCTTGTTCGTTCTTTCCTCTGCGATAGTGTACACCTCTGAACTATCGCAATTTCCATCATTCTTTCGTTTCCCCTATCTTACGCGCTGTAGTACCTAAAATGTACAATTAATTAGTTTATAATCGACGACTCGATGCTGCTGAGAGGACTGTCAACCTGCGTTTATCTGCGTTCGTCCCTCTGAACGGTCGTATAAAATTATTATTAATATTATTATTATTATTATTATTATTATTCTATCTGCAAGTCACGAATACAAATCTCTCGTTCGTTAGAAAACTCGAGTTCCATATGAATTATTACGTATACCGAACGGGTAGATCAGTTGTCGATCGCGTTTCTACTATCGACTTTCGTTTCGGTCGAACAAACGAAGTACGAGAACAACAGTGGACAACCACTCTAGCCGTTCTCCTCGCCCCGGAATGCCCTATAAAATTTATCATCGACTTATCGTGAAACCTGTTGCTTCTCTCAGCAGTACGCGCGTCACATTACCAACTCTATTTGGTGTGTTCGTGTTGATGCAAAACGCTTCTCTTCCCTTTCTCTTCATTTTTTTTTAATTCGAATAACAACCATTTTCCTTTTAAATTTGTTTTACTAAATATATCACAAACTGCCGGCGGCTAACACAGCCTCTGTGTTCGTACCGAAAGCATTCATCTCGCTCCTGTTAACGACAAGTCTTACAATCTTTTCCCACGAATTCGAATGGATTTCTTTCTTTCTCTCTTTTGTATTCAGGTAAAAATGAATTTCGGTATGAACGCTCAGACTACCGCCAGAAAAGTATAACGTTAAGGGATACATGTTAATAGTTACATCACTGTCGGAAGACGCAACGTGCCGGAGGGTCTTCGGCGGCTTATGTAAGTCTCCGCCGGGAACCTTTCGGTCTCGTCTCCGACGTTACGGTTAGTTTAAGTTGTCGAACTATAATAGAAATTTGTTCTGTTTATTATGCGGCCACAGAAGATTCTCTGTTCATTTCGTGAAACTGTAAATACATTTTATATTTTGATCAGCTTACGATGTAAGCTGTAAGAGTGTAGTTTGTTTTGTATTGCTTACGTTGCTCGAGATAATCTTTGCGAATTATGCGCCGAATAAGTCACGAATATTAAAGATCTTCTTCTTCGTTCGATTCATCGAATTTTCAACTTTCTCTCGTGTTTTTCTTATTTCTTCTCGTTCGTTTCATTTTATTTCGTTTCGGAATATTTTTCTCTTTAGAAAACTTGTAGTCAAGGGGGGCAACCGTGTTAATATATACCAGAAGGACATGACAGGGGCAGGTGTGGGGACAGAGGAGATTAAGCCATCTTTCGACTATACAACGACGTACAATGACTACACCGAATTATTCTTCTCGAGGCTACATGCAATCGGTTTACTAATACCGCGAAAAGGAACTACTATTCTAACATTTAGTTGGTGATATATGAATGCGTAACTCGAAGGAAAAAGTCTTGGGAACGCAAATGCTTTCTCATGATGTGCAAGCTGGTCGCTATGGCTGGTGTCGTTGAAGTGTTAATAACATTTTCTTTGTGCTTCAACAAACAAATTTCGTTCAAGGTACTTCCAAGACTAGGAATCTCTTCTTCGCACGATTACAACTTATAACTTGTACTTAACGATTGCTTCAAAGGAATTTAAAGAACTAATAAGAAAACAATGTCCGAATAGGAATAAAGTAGAATTATAATATGTACGTATTATATTACGACTTTATTTGGGATTCCTTGTGGCTATGCTAATTGAATAGGATTATCGCAATCTCCTATTAAATGATAGATTTTCACTACTATTTTTCAGAGATCTCCAACAACAAATAAATTGCAATCGAACGTGTTGAAAACTCGTTAAATCTTGGTTTTATATCGAAGTAAACATTTTGACGGTAATTCATAAATTTTAATTAGTAGACTGCGGATCTTTATGCAAAATAAAAAATGTTTGCATTGATTGCAAGACACAGGAGCCAAATAAAAATTGCATTCTTCTGTTGATGATCTTGTTAAGGTGAAACTGCTGCTGGTCTTAAATCTTTTTAATACCTCCACTGTTTTAAATTGTACGTATCCATGCTTGTCATAAATGCATAAAATCCGCAGTCTATTAATTAGAGACGCTAATACTGGAAGTTAAAGGTTAGTTCTTATTTTCAAGATTCTCGGGTCTATGTTTTCAGTTTCGAGAGTACCATAGGAATCTACGGAATTTATGAATCAACCACAAAATCCAACGAAAATTCCCAACGCATTCCCACCTTCCTAACAATATCAGGAATATAAATTACTGTTAAATTGGAATGACAATGTACTTGTGAATATTCCCAGTACACGTGATTCTATTTTCAAAAATACATCTGAAATCGCTAACCTTCGTTGTACACAAAAACGACGAAGAACATGTTTAACGCAATAACGACACGGGAGTCCACCATGAACGATCAGCAAAAGTGTCGTACTAACATCAGCGGGTAAAACTACCTTTAATAGTATAGTTCAGATAAATATACGTACGGTAATAACACGCTATTCTTAGCATAGCTGAGGCGCGCGCGTTCATATAGGATTAAAGAACATTTAATCTAATATCAGTATGCATATATATGTTCGTTTCTATACGTGGTACATGTATAAGGATCTAAAAAAGCGTTTCGCAGAGATTGCGTGGAAGCTTTCGCTTAAGCGAGGAAAGAACCACGAACTTCGGTCGACCGTAGCTTAATATGGAAACAATAGAGGGCTACTATTAGTTAAACAGTCCGTCTACTTCTATCACTCTAACTACAGTTCTGATAATCAATGCGCGATCAACAATGTTTTCCTTGGCGAGAAAGCTAATTTTTCCATAAATCCTACGTGTGCTTCACTACCACGAAACAAGCCGAGGGGCTTGGAAAAGTTGTGTGTCGTGTTGTTTGGATGAACGAGGCTATTCAATCTTAACAAAGTTAGAGAATGGGCGAAACAGGTGGGCATATTGTATAGGGGAGTTGGGAAGAGGCGATGGATTATTTTTCCTTTCAGAGTTTCGAAAATTCTCTCCGACGAAAACCTCTTCTGTTAGCAAATTTCTCCCTCGTGTGTTGTTGTTGTTGTTGTTGTTGTCAAGAACGGCAGGTTTGTTTTGTGTTTCCGAGACAGTTGCGTTGTATGGGAGCTACAAAAATCGACTGGTCAACGTTACATCCTCCTCTTTATCGCTATTCGAAACCAATTCTTTCATGTTGTGGTAGATTCTCGCTTTGGGACCGTGCTCCGATCAAAGTAAGCACCTCATGAAGAATTCTATTCAATTTTTGCTGACGTTCTTCTTTTGCGTTAAGTACACGACTTTGATACAGATACAGGACTACACGTGCAGGGGGCGATCAAATGAAATGATTCGAATAAAGGATTTTATTCGTAGACGTAGACAGTTAACGATGGTGTCGAATACGTATCGATAGAACCATCTTATCCAGATATTCGAAGAGGGTGGAAAATGCTTAAGAGGATGGAGTCAGTACGGGAAGTAAGGCATCGATTCCTCGTGCTTTCTTCACCGTATATTGACCTTGAACCGTGTACATTTATAGCTCCCACTAGCGTGCATTAAAAAGATTCGCACCAAACAGGAAAGTGGAGTGCGTATTATTTTGGTGGTGCGTTTCATTCCCGGCAAGGTAGCGACCCGAGTTCGAGATGAATACATTCCTACCATTTTCGAAGTGATATATCATATTAATGAAGTTTCCCTTTGTTTATTAGTTACGTTTCGGTAATAATAGGATATATTAAACACTAAACTTTAGTCAGCGCGAGATCAATCGTCCCTTCTTCCATCGGTTTCCCCTAAGTGGGTTAAGAGGAGCAAGCTCTGAAGGAGTTTCAAAGGGTAGAAAGAAAAGAAGACGATACAAATTGTATTTGCTCGTTCAGGAGGAGTAAATTGCGGTGTTTACACGTGACTACTGACTACGAGAAGCTTACTAGAGATAGGATGGATTCACTAACATGCAAATTACTTGATCAGTAAAAGTTTCATCTATCTTTTCTGTCTCTACCTGCTAGAATCGTGTACGTACTACAATGTACTGCTAATTGTTAATCGTCTAAGTTCAAAAAATACTATTAGTTCTCGTCTGCTTAGTTTCAAAGAACGTTTAATTATCGAGAAATCTTTAACACATCGATAGCTATCAATATCGACTAAACGCGTTGCGTAACTTCTCATTGTCGTCTTTTTCTCGTTTATCTAACAAAGAGTCGTTTCAAAAACTTATTCATTGGTTTCGTCTTCGTGTTTCTTCAGTTTTAGCTTTTTCCTTTTTTTTATGTTCGCCTAGATAATTGTTCATTGTGTGTTCTCTTGTACTTGTGAAATCGAAAAGACGTCATGCACACGGGGCATTTCTCATTCGTTGGCGATCTGTCCGGCCGTTGCGCATCGCGTCGTTAGGTGCGGCCACACCGTTTATGGTTTTTCTGTCATACTATTTCTTGTCCTTCAAGAAAATTATCCGCCTATTCGCGTCTATAACAATAGTTTGGATAAAAAGGAACTCTCTTGAAGTGGGAGCAACTGCTCGAACGATATTATGTATATATCTATCTACACCTTTTTTTCCTTTTCTTTCTTTCTATACACACCTATAATATATGTTTTATTTGTGTACGGGTGCGAATATGTGTTCGCACGTAAATGGCGTCACTATATATATATATAAATATCTATATATATGTATGCATGTGTAACAAAAATTCCAGTTGTTGTATTCTTATCGAACCGCGCTCGAGTTCTCGTTCGTCTTGTCGCTCTCCGTTTCTGTGCATCAATCTTTAGCCACCAACAAGGGAAACACCCCGCGTAGCACGCGCGAGCACTTCGCTCTGCAGAGGAATTCGGTTCATTGTCAGCTTTTCTTCTTTTCCTTTCGTTTCTTCCTCATCTTTTCAGTTTCTTCTGGTTTAGTTTCTCCTTTTCTACCATCGACTGATTATGTTGAGTGGATTTCAAGTCGAACTTCTGTATCTATTTCGACAGAGATTCGAGGGCGCTTAATCCTCATTTATGCGACGGAATCAGAATGTCGACCACTTGGATCCATAGAAGGAATGAAAAGGTGTCAAGCAGCCAAAATTCGCGAACGCGACTCTAACGTATATTTGTAACCAAGGAGCCTTGTCCGTTTTGTTTTTTTAGTTAATTATCATCGTACCGCTTACGAGTTACTGTAGAATAAAAGTCAAAAATATATATTATATATATATCCATATATATTCGGTCTGTCGTACCTACTAATATGCGTATATAACATATTATGTATATCATATACAATTATATCGTATACATATATATATTATATGTTATAAATACATTGTGTGTGTATGTGTGTTTACCTGTGTGTGTATATATTTATATATATCTAATGTACTTCAGAAGCGTATATACGTCCGAGTTCTTTCATGACGCTACTTAGACCACTCTTTTTTTGTTTGTTAAACCTGTCTATAATCTGACTGCGGATGCTTATGCAAGCATAGTGCAAAGAATTGGATAAAACAACGAAATGCAAATAGAACGTCGAAATGGAACTGTGGCACGAATTTAATCGTTTTCGTAAATTAGCTAATGAGATTCTCAATTCGCGCAAACATCCGCAGCATACTGGTTACACATGTTTGTTCTAGAACTAAGGTTCTACAATTCTCACACTTCTCGAAGAAAATCATTGTTGATCTTGCATCACATGCTTTCGTTCTGTTCATCGGACAAGCTTATCCCTGGCGTGGACGGTCTGTTAATGTATTTATTTCGGTACAGTTTCTATTCGTTTGTTTTCTCCAATGTTCTCCTCCGAGCCACTTTTGCTTTCGATCGGCCGTCTATCAGCTCTTCGATACAAGTCAACGATAACCGTTCTCTCGCGTTCCACCGCGAATCATGGACGGGTTATCCGGACAATTCCGATCGAAGTTTCGTGACCGCAATTTCGGATAAGCTCTGTTCAGTCGATAGTATACAATCCAAATGAAAATATACCAAAAATATCCGAGCATTCAGGCCCACTTTCGATCGCGAGCAGTTCAGCTCCTAGCAACCGATGCTCTGCAGAGCGAGCAACTGCTCGTTGAAATTTTCGTTTTCGACCTTTTTTAATCGGTCCACTGAGATTTTTCACTTTTTTGTCTCTGTTTTATAATAGTGTTCACCGGGACTGGCTGTTCACTCGAACCTTTTTCTTCTATTGTTCCATTCTCTCGGTAAAGTCAAAAATGCATTGCACACAAAAAGCTAGATAGGTACACGCGAATATATATTTTGCAGCCAAAGAAATGGTAGCTTCTGTGAGAAACGGGGACGTGGAACAAGACATTCAAATTTTTCGAGACACTTCACGATATTTATTCCTCTAATAGTTTTGCTTGCGGCTCTCCTGTGGTCTGGCTCGAGTGGTTGTTTGATTACATGGAAAAATTCGACGTAATAATCATTTTCTATAAGAGACTGTAACTTGAATGCAAGTATTTGAAGCCTAGGCAATGCAATTTGAAATTCTACCGATGTAGTGTGGTTTATGATGTAAATAATTGCTAGATATCAATTTTGTCATAATTCGAAATGTAGAGAATTTTGAGAAAATGAACCAATTTCATTACCTTCTGGGAACATTGTCAAAAATAAAAGGTGCGTTAAATCAGTGTGAAAATTTTCATATAATTTTATCGTTGAATTTTAATCTGATTTCAAGATCGAATGAAAATGCGGAATGTTTGAAGATTATATTCCGAAATATTTATAACTGACAAGCCGATGTAATCATCAGATATCATAAAGAGATACTGGAACATTTTACCGAATGGTACAAGAACCGGGATCAGACCCGATTTTCCGATGTTCATTCCGGAATCCCCGTTTCTCCTGCTTATCGGTACCATTCGATGGCCTGGCAAAGCAGTACTCTTTGTCTCGTCAAAGCGACAGCATATATAAATTGTCCTATGAACCTCGCCGTCGCCGAAAAGTTATTCGGTTCTCCATCTAGGCACGGGACAATATCGATTCTTTAGAACAGCGACATATGGCGTTCAAGCGAGTGAACTCTTTGCTTGTTTTTCGAAATAATTTATTTGACTTTTTGACCGCCTTGTAATGGCTTGCTTCAGCGCAGCTAAAACCCTTGACTCAAGTTGGGAAGCTCAAACTTCAGTGAAATCATCGTATCGTTTTCGTCATTATTACCTTTCGTATCTTCTTTTCTTATTGGTTTAATTCATATTTTCTTAGACCTATCTACATATATTTCATTTATATGCTACACATATATACACATCTCTGACAGTTTACATTCCGCGAACGGGTTTGGTGTTCCTCCGCTCGCGATAGCAGAGTAGCACCCGCTCCGATCTTCCTAACATCGTTCTCCCCTCCTCTTTCGTACTGGCATAGCTATGAATTATTCAGTTATAATACTTGATGTATTATTTGCGAGAACGTTTGGTATTGAAGGGAAAGACGGGCTACTACTACTCAATCTCGTTCGTTCAACATTCTACGCGTGATCCGTTTCGCTTCGGACAGAAATCAAAATTGCTTCGAATGTTACGTGTTCACTCTAACGACAAGAGTAGCACTCGGAGTGGGACACGAGTCTGCGTATAATAAAGACCGGACGAAACCGCGAGTTATAATTATAATCTCAACGATAAAAACAGTCATTTAATCGAGAGTAAAGTGTTAAAGAGGTATTCTCAGGACTGTGTAGTCATTGGTAAAGTTTTACTTTCAGGGGACAAGTATTAAGCAACACGTTCACGCGAATACGTAACACAAGTGATCTCGAGGCGAGAAAACCGGTCGTTCATACGATCATTGAAATTTTCTGGTTGTCTCGAAACAACGGAAAACATTGCTTGATGATTGGCAGCGATTGGGACGAATTCGAATATATCACACTCACGATCACCTAGTTTAAAGTTTAAAGAAAGAGTCGAACACACAACACCATTGTAATGTGATTTCGCACAGAAAGAAAACATCCCACCGAAAGATATTCGAACACGATAGAAATCGCAATTAAAAACGTTCTCATGTTCTTCTTCTCGGCGCTACTTAAATGGACATTCGTTAATTATTGTACTTATAGTTTTTTTTTATATGGATATATCGTACGACGATTCTCGTTTCTTCTTCATTATAATCCTATTTATGAACATAGTGGCAGAGACGGGCAAAATTTCAGGTAAGGATCTCGAATAATCATAAACGATAAAAATGTTGCTTTTGTTTTTCTCAATTATATCAGAGTAATCAGCGTAAAGATCATGTAAAAGGTATTCGATGGAGTAAATGATTAACCCGGTATATAACTGTTTCGCTTCGTTGTATATTATTCTAAGAAAATTTGTCCCATCTCCGCATCCTAGATGCAGTCACGAGGAACTCGTCCGTATTTTCTTGCTCTGTCTAACTTATCGCTTCTTTTCCATTTTCTTGTTGTTCGTCATTATTATTTCCTACCAAACGTTTGTTCTTGCGCGAAAAACTATAGTAATAAAAGAACGCCTCCCTAAATATCCCTATTCGTATAATCTGTACGTACCACGCGATTATTTTCTTTCACTTTCTAAAATTGTTCGTGTGTGCACGACATTTTACGTTATCTACATGTTCTCCATGTTATCTACGATGTATGAGAACTCGAACGAATTTGTTATATCGTAAAGTAAACCTCCAATAGTATCCGATCTCTAGCTGTGATGTATCTCGGCTCTCGACCAGTGACATTTCAAGAGGCAGCCTTTTATTTTCAAAAATATATTCTTCGAAGAGAAAGAAATAGCTACATGTTCGTGACTAGATTCTCGAATGTCGAAACAGTGAAATTTCACAGCGAAGAAAGCGCGGTAAAATATATATATATTTTTATATTTATATATCTCACTGGTAAAAAACGTTCTCTCCGTATCACGTTTGTGGAACCACGAGTAATTTTTGGATTCTACGATGATCTAAAATTCTTCAAAACATCCTTCATCTCGTCATACAGTCTAAGCTATGTACACGAATAATTTACAGCATTCAATTTTCATGATCTTTCCCCTCTAATACCAATATTAACAGAAAAAAAGAACAACAAATTAACATTTATGGAATTGCTAACCTTTTCGGGTTTTATTTTGTATGCATCATCGATGTAAGTATGTTCTTTGATTCTTAAATGCTGTACAGGAACATTTACTTGTGTAATCGTTTAATCGCTCGCTTATCATTTCTTTTTGCCACTTTGTCTTTATTCAATTATCTCGCATCGATAAACCTATAGTTAGTTTGTCGTTAAAGTACTTCGTTTATATCTACATATAGCTTTTTTCAAACAATTTAAGATATCGTTCGGTTATAATCGACGAAAATAATTACTGTTCAATTTTGGAAGTGTTTCTGCGTTGAATATTGCGCGTGTTCCCGTTAATGAATCAATCATTATTCATTGATAATTTATTCAAAGAAATTCTGGTCGTTTGTGGTCGCCTGTGCAAGTAGTAGAAGAACGCGCAAAGGACCCGGCCTATGTCGCACGACTAGTTCAATCACACGGTTCTTATGTGCAACCTTCAACGAATGAAAAGACTCGTACCTACAAACTTGGTCGGGGAAGTGATTAAAAGCTTTTCCTGGACGGCCGTATTCTCTCGTTATTTTTATTTCTTTTTCCTATGTTTATTCGGGATCGAAGTGACTGTTCAGAATCGAAATAATGTCGCAGCATATATCGATAATAGTATAATAAGAAAGATTGGAATCAGGCATACACATTCCACCAAACGAAAGTACTTTTATCTATTATGTGCTATAGTGTGATATTCCAACTTCTACGATATATGATCCATGTTGATTGGCTGTTGAGGATCGGTTCTAATATTTACGCTTTAACACCTTGAAAAATGTTGATTTTTTCAGAAACAGTTTCGAAATATTTCAAAGAACTACCGTGTATTCAAACAAATCACGAGAATTTCAGATTCGGAGATACGATGTGAAATGCAAACAGTTGTGCCACGCACTCGGGAATCTTCTCAAATATTTGTAACGCCCAGATATCTGCTTTTACTTCACTTTACATTGCCAATCAGACCCTTTACGTATCCGAAATAATGCGTATATATCACGTTGAAATTGCGTTTATGCATCGATTGCATGAATTACTTTCATTTATCAATTACGCTAAAGAAAAACAATGAAATATCGTGGAATATAGAGTACCGAATAAAAATATCAAGGGTAGAGATGATGTAGAAATAAAGAACGACGAAAGGCACAATCGATGATGGGTCCTTCGCGCGACAAATCGGGGAAAGCTACCGCGCAACGTTCTCGGGAACGCCACACGGTTGATAAACTAAGCAAATCGAGTCTCTCATTTGAATCCGTTTACGTGAATAATACCGAATATAAAAATGATTTCCACACGAATGTACTTCCGTGTTGTCACTTGTTAATCGTTTTCCGAATGATTTTTTTTATCTAATTCCCCTCCCCCCTCATTACCACTCTTTTCTTCCTGTGCTTATCATATTCATTCTTAATTTATTTCTGTCGTATAATAACCTCGCATCCTCTCAAAAAATTCTATTATTTTAATTAAATATAATTTCTTATATAAGTATACACACATATGTATGTATATGTGTACGAGTACGTATACACATATATATGCATATATAAATAGTGTATATAAATAGTATACATATATATATAAATACATATATACATATGTCTATATATATATATTTATATATTTGTCATATACATTTGTCGTGTTAGTAATTAAATAGCGTTTACTTGCCTAAAGTATGTAGATTTTCGGCGTTTTCTTTCCGTGAATGGAGAAAACAAAAAATAAATCGTTCAAAACGAAAGAGCCGCCGGAAACCTTGATGTAAGGCTTTGTTCCTCCCACGGAAGAACATATTTATTTATTCATTTATTTCAATTATATTTATTTATTTAATCATATATTTATACTTATATTTATATGTATGTATCGTTTCGTCCTCTGATCACCGGTCGTTACCTCTTTTTCTGTTCTATTATTTCTCGTCATTTTGTTTTTTTCTCTGCTTCGATCAAATACCAATCGGTTTGTATCGATCGATCAGTGTCCTGTAACGTATGTATATACGTACGTTCGTTGATCGAACAAAACGTATGTGCATACGTGACAATATATTGATATAGAAACAAAATATAAGTGGAATTTGTTTAATATATACGTGTATAAAAACTCCATTAGACGTTAAGTTATCTTTATCGCCCGGACCACCTTAGTCTCGTCTAGATTCGAAGCGTCCTCGATCATTTCATCATTCCCTCAACATCTGTATGAAAATAACGATTCTGTAATTCTCGACATCTGAACTTCGTAATTATAGGAAATGAAGAACACGTTATAGAGCAGAGTGTGTTGTTTGGCCAAAGTAGAGTCACGTGAATGTGTCTGCGTTTTTCTACTTTTATTAGCTTTAAAATTTGTTTATCAGTTGCGATGTTATATAGAATGAAATGATGCATATTAGTTGCGCAACGAAAATGCATAATTTCTTCTATAATAAAATACTAATCAATCATATATCATTTGGAAAAGTTTACAAATCAAGCCATTTCTGGTCCAGATAGAAATTTATAATTGGATAGTGTTTAATCCCCTAAAGTTCCTTAATTTCAGATGTATACTTAGATATAATAATTACACAAAAGTAGAGGTAACGTATTAAATTGAATTCCACATGTACATATTTTATTACCCCCTTAAATTTTGTTGGTTTACCTCTCAATGGGCTTTCCCCTAAAAGAATTGAATCAATTCATAGTTATTATTTCTATTTCTCTCGATGTGTGCAAATTATTCGATTCCATAATAAATGTTTGTAGTACCTAGATCCCCAACTGTGTTGTTGCCTCTTTGCAAGATGTACTACAACTATAAATATAACCTCTAAAGGATAGAAAAAACTAAAAAAGAAAGTTTTAATATGCGCCCGGAATCGATTAATTATTAATAAAGATATGAAATTCGGTTGCAATTTAATATTATAAAATGTTGGCGTCAATGCAATACAAAAAAAGTAAAAGACTATTTAGAATATTATATATTTCTATAAAATATATCATAACATTCTCGAAACAGTTTATTAAAAAGAAAACATTTACCAAACCAATCTTGTTTTCTAATAACAACTTCGGCTAATCTGTATAGTTTTTATCTATAACTGGCTCCCCCCTCCTTTCTATTCGAATCATGGAAGAACAGAAACAATATCATCTCTCCGATGGAAGTGATAAAAGAAATCAGTCAGTGGAACAAAGTTTACATTGTAAAGTTAAATAAAGATCTTGACGAAACACACACATGGAGATTAATATGTGTAGTAATACAAATCGGGACAACTTAACCCTATGATTAATCAAGTAGTTTTCTCGAAGTAATGTGTTACGTTCAACTCAGTATGTTCTAAGAGTTTAAAAATCCAAGAAGTATGTACATAATTAGAGATTATACTTAAGTATTTCATCGTAGCTGCAATCCGCTGATTTCTGATCATTAGAGTACACGGTAATAGACTATCAATCAGAACTCAGGGTGCAGCTAGGCGTCATTTGTGCAATAGTATTGAAAACGATAAATATTACGCTCGGAAACATACAGTTACAGAGTTAGTGTTACAGAGCCCGTCTGCAGAAGTGTTGTAACGTAGTTTAAAGAGCGTCGTCGGTTACGTGTCAGGTCGCGTCAAGTATGAAACTTGACGAAGGAAACGCAAACCTCTTGGCATTTGTCAAGTTTCATACTTAACGATCTGATAATTTCCTCATATTCGATAAAAGATATCAGGGAAGAGAGCAGTCGTACCAAGTACAGAAACTCGACTATTTCAATTTGATAATTCTCAATTTTGCTTCCAATCTCCTTCTCTCAGTGCTTAACATGAACGAAGAAAATAAGAGGGCAGGTTCAAGGAAGACCTCGTCTAATGATGCTCGATCGATATCGAGTATTCTGAGGGACTGTTCTAAGTTAATTTTCACTATTCGCCTTGTTAAAGACAAGCGACTAGTCGGTGAAAATTATACGATCTAGCTTAGGAACTAAACGGAACATAGTGTGAGTATTAACGCACAAAACTATCGACAGTCGTTCATCCAGCAAGCAACAAGACGTTTAGAGACAATCAACTTTCTCTCGTCAACGTAATATGGCTCGGTTGACCTGTAATCTATAGAGATTATTATATATTGTAGCCCTTCAGCGATGTTAAAATTTCTTCTTGTTAGGGCCACGAGATTTGGAAGTCGGAGGGATCGACTTCGGTTAGTCGATATTGTCGTAGGAATCTCGTTGAAATCGTTCAGTTCCGATTGAAAGAAGGAAATGAAAATAGAATCTGTATGGTTCTGTTCTCTTCCCCTTTTCTTTTGTCATATTTCGTTTCTCGGCATGTCCATATTCCCCTCCCCATTCAATGGTAACATACGCGTCGAAGGAGATTCGCAGAGCAAGATGAAATAAAATCGAGTCGGTTCTTCCGATGTGGACGACGATGTGAACGACGAGGACGAAACAGTTGGAACTTGCGATGCGGCTGCTCTATCCTTTTCTCTTTTCCTCGATCTTCTTTGGCGATCAGGACGAACCAACGAATCGCGTATTCGAGAAGCTCGTGCCTCCGTTCTTTCGTGATACTTTCCCTCGTCCTCCCCCACTTATCCCCACTCTCTCTCTCTCTCTCTCTCTCTCTTTCTCTCTCTCCGTCACCCCCTTGTCCCTTTAATTCTTCATATTTCTCTCTATCTTTCTCTTTCTTTCTCGCTCTTCGTTTCTGTTTTTCTTTTTTCTACCACTCGTTCGTATTCATTCTTCACACTTTCTCGCTAGTGCTTCTCCTCTTCAGTTTCTCTGTCTGTCTGATCGCCTCGTCGTATTATCCGCTAAACGAGAAGGAGTAACTAGGGCGTCCCAGGAGATGTAATCGCCATCAGGGGCGCTGGCGGTAAGGCGACCGGTATGTGATAATATTTACACTGGGGTCGCAAGCACGCGCCCTTCACTGCGTCCCTGCACACAGTTACGCGATTCTCGATCACCTCCACGTTTCCTGTAACAGTCGGCAAACAGATTGTTTAGAAACTACGAGTGTGGACGATATGGCCGAACAACGATACAACTTACAGGTTGACAAGAAATAACGGAGTTAATCATTTCTTATTATAATTCTGTCAAATTGACGAATTTTGAAAAGCCAAATGATAACAACCATAACATACACCTTTGTGGCCACTTCGAAACTTCTTAAATATATGAATACTAAAGGTCTATGTTATGGTTGTGTTATCATTTGGTTTTTCAAAATTCGTCGATTTGACAAAATTATAATAAGAAATGTTTAACTTCGTTATTTCTTGCCATCCTGTACAATCAGATTTATCGTCTATCTGGGATTATTCGCATACGTTGATAACTATTGTGCATGGAATGTTCATTGTCTGATATAAATTACATAAAATTAATAGGGCAAAATTAAATTTCACATCATAGGCCTTCATATTGCTGTGAATTACCGAGCTTCGAAAACTTTGGTACTTCTGATAAAAGTTCAACTCGTATGGTCGAATATTTAAAAAATCATCGTCTTTTTAAGAGTATCCGAATATTAGTGGGAGTCGCTGTAGATGGAATTAAGCGCGCGCACACACACGGCTATATCTCCGAGTTCAATTTCATTCGTGCAAAATGTTTTTTCGTCAAGTGCATATAAAACGCGTAATAAAAACATAGAAACAAGTTTCCTTGGGAAAAGATCTCTTAAAATTCCACCGAAATTCAGAAATCTGAAGAACTGGAGATTAGAAGGAACTACGAAGCGAGTTTAACATTCGATTTGATGTTCGGACAACCTTGATCTACTGGTTCGAAGCGTATGAGACTTACCGTCACTGAGATGGATAAACTTGCAGGCGGGACGGTTGCACACTTGTCGATTAAAATCTTGGCACACCGGGAGGGTGTCCAGTAACTGAAAGAAAATGTGCCAGGAACTTTTATAACAGGTACTTGCCAAGTGCTCGCGAACAGTAGTTACAACAAAAAGGGGACAACTCTCACAGTATCTCACCTCAAGCACACGGAACACAGAACCACCAGCATCCATTCATTCTCTCACACCCACTTTCAAAAGGAGACAAATGAATTTTGCCTCTCGAACATCATCGAGCACATTCAGACAGTTCAGTGTTAGAGCATATGCACGGTACATTACATGCTCTAAAAAATCGGATCGTAATACGAATATTTATTAATTACTACTGGTGCACGAATAATCGACACAGAGTGTTCACTGAAACTGAGAATTTCTGTAAATTATTTTTCGTTGAAGGAGAATCGATTTGGACGGGTCGATTATTCGTGCAAGTCGAATTAAGAGGAAAATTTGCAGTAGAACTTTTTCATTTTCAAACAGGGCAATTGCCTATCTTCGTTATTCGTACTATTACTCGTCGATTGTAAGATTGTTTGATTCTCGGTCCAATCGACACGAGCCATTTAGCTCGTTTTCACTGATTTTTCTTACGATACGATACGACACCACGGTTGTCAGACTCAAAAGAATTGACTTTACAAATGGGCGAGAGCAAAGGATTCTGTTTCATTTCTTGACGATTCACGCGTGACTATGTCTTCCAATTCATTATTTCTTTCTTTTTTCACAAGTTAAGTATCATTCCCGACACTCTGTGTGCAAGGAGCGTGCCTGTAAACAAGGATCTGATTCGCAAATTTTGTTGAAGCAACTAAGATATTCAGCATAGTGATTGTCTTATTAGTGTCAATTATCTAGAAAGAAGATGAAACATACGAAGCATCGTCAATATAATCGAAGTACAGTTGGATTTCGTAGAATTTGCGAATCAAGTAATGGACAAAAGCCCTCTTCTCAGCGGGCCATTCAGCACAATGACTAGACTGAAATTTTAGTGTTAACAAAAATCGTGGGAAGCAACGTGTCGCGGATCGTTCGAAACGTTCCGCTGTTGGCTGAAAAACACGGTTTTGCTAAACAGTGACTTAAAATGTAATACTTGACCAGTAAGAATGAGAAACAATAATCGTATCACTCGTGTGCATGTATAAATATAATATGGCCGCGAATAGAACTTGCATACCGATCAATCTTTCACTTTACTCGGACAAATGAGAAACGAGTACTCGATTTTTCATCAAATAATTCATTTGTACGACCTATTCTGGACGTCGATAAGCAGCAAATTAAAAAAAAGAAACGTACAGAAATTATGTATTATGTGTACAGGGCAGGACTCGAGACACCAAACTTTAGTATAGACGAATTCAAAGAAGAGAAAAATGTGTAGGACAAAAATACTCTGCTTCGGCGAAACGTGATACATATCGGGATCCGTTGTACAGTTATAATATCGACGTAAGTCAAACACGGAGGCATCAGATTCTTCTACGTATGCGGATAAACCGAAAATAAGGAATCAAATTTGTTCGTGTAATGTTTTGTTTTTGATACAGACAAATTTGAAAATTCGTCCGATTCACGTGCTAGAAAATCAAGATTTGTGGTAAGTGCTGGTATGAAAAAAATTTTGGAAATCAATAGTCTTGGAATAAAGCAATATGTAGACAAATTTTTACCGCACGTGTTGTACAATCCAGATAGATATATGTACATGAAGCTCTTTTTACAAAACCGTGGAAACGCGATCTCTCAAACTAATAGTAATTCAAGCTTGTATAATTGAAATTATATAACGATAGAATCTTAGAATACGGGTCTAGAATCTAGAATCACACATTTATTAAGCGAGCGTCGCTACACTATCGGTAAACGTTTCGCATAATATAAAGTGTGTACAACTTTTCTACATAGTATGTTGCGAATAACACTTTCTTTCATTGACTCTAATTATGCTACTATTTTCTACGTCCGTGCTTAGCTGATGTTACTCCGAAGTGAGTTACAGAAAGTGGGGGGGGGGGGGGGATGACGAGGCAACATACTAATTTGGTTGGTACTAACATTCGTAACTAGAATATTGTTTGAATTATGTGCTCTACACATTTATCTCGAATTTTGAATCGAACAAACGTACTGTAAAACATTTTCTTTTTCATGGCTCACCCAGTGTACAATGTAGAAAAAGGTATGCAAAACTTGCGTACAATACTTCAGCCCAGCTACGCTATCGTACCGTTCCTCAGATTAGCCCCGAGCGAAAGATGTATGCATATTATATGTACACACACACACAGAGACACACGCGCAGCAGCCAGAAACACACACGTACACTCGTATTTAGGAAGATCGAATTCGAGCGTTCCGAGAATATAATAGACAAATGCAGCAAATAGATGAAACATTGAAATCGTCAAAGAAAGACAGAGACAGAGACAGAAAGAGAGAGAGAGAGAGTGTGTGTGAGAGAGAGAGAGAGAGAAAGAGAGAGAGAGAGGGAATGAGAAAAAGAAAAGGAAAGAGACAGATAGAGAAAACGAAAGAAAGAGAAAGAATGAGTGAGCGAAAGAGAAAGAGAAGGAGAAAATTCTGTCTCGACTGTTAGCGGAAAAAAACCGTTAGATCAAAAAAGCATTAACAACCTACATAAAAGAGAACCGTTAAACTAGAAAATAACAAAAATTGATTAACTCTTACAGTGTACGTACGATGAAACGATTTGCGAAACCGTATCGCGCAAAAGTAATAATACCATAGGCTCACCATAGAAGCGTGCAAAATATATATGGATGTATTAAAAACAAATAAAGAAAGAGACAGAGATATATATATATATAAATATATATGTTACTGAAATTAAATCATCGTCTTTCTTTGTCAAGCAGTCACCGGTTCTACCGTGTGTTATGGCGACAATGTATTAGAAACACAGCAACAGATCAATAACTTAATAATACGAACAACCGTGGTAACGAGAAAAAGAGGGAAAGAAAAAATGACCAATGATATACATATACACATATGTGTGTATATTGTATACACACATTATATATTATGTATACGTATTATACATATTATATATTATATATGTATATAAAACAATACATAAATATATTAATATAAATATCATGTATAATATTATACATATGTATACAATATACATACATATACATACATATATATATATATATATATATATATATATATATATATATGTATATCATATTAAGAATAAGAATAATGATCATAAGAATAACAAATAATTCTTGCAACTGCGTAAAGAGATAATTTGCTACAAACACAGAGTCTGGTCATGCAAATAATGGCCCGGGAGAAGGGGGTGGTTTTCTGCTTGGGTGGTGATCATACGCGTTTAAATTATCCAAGATGATGTGTTGGCATATCAAATCACTGAATAAGTAATTTTGTCTTCGCAAGCAACTAGAAACAGTCAAGGATATATACATATATCCATTAATGTTTTATGGAGATATGTATCGTCTAAACGGTTATTACAATACAATATTGTTCGGTACGGTATTTATAAGTATTTTTCATAATATTTTAAAGTGACTGTAACAAATAACGATGAAACTAGATAAATGTGTCTACAATTTCGTCTTTTATCACTTTAGAAATTTATATGCAAAAATGTGTTAACTACAGACTTACTCGAGTGTTTTCGAATTCACCTTTATCAAATTATATATATTCAAAATACATCGGATAATTTGAAAAGAATAGGTTGAATTATATATATACAAGTTCACAGTTTTTGAAACGATTCGCGAGATAATTGGTACAGCTGTTATTTCACTACGGTAATTCATATTTTAACTTGCTATATGTATACTATAATAAATTCCCCGCGTCTCTTACAAAAGGGAAATAAGTTATGGATTTTGTAAACTAGATCTCACTTCAACATCTGCGTTAAAGAAGAGATTAATGAATCGTATTTGCACGGCCAGATTGATTAATATTTAATTTGGTATATCCTGAAGAAATCTACTTTGTCACATAATAAATTCTCAGGTTTAGGCTGAGACCGTTCAAATTGACAGCTACTTATGCAAAGTATTAGCGGACAAGGATTCCGGTTTACCGATTTCTAGTTCCTTTTGAACTAGTCAAAGCTGGAATAAAGTTTATGTACTGTTAGCGTAGTCCGGAATGCTGTATACATGTAATACATTGTATAAAGACGACATTACTTATAAAATGGTTTGACTATCAGCGGCGAACATATTGAAAATAAAATGAAAGAAATTCCCTCGTTTGACGTGATGAACGATTGCGAATCATAATTGTTCATTCGTTTATTCAAGGTGTTGTCGGAGCTCTCCTCTCTTCATCACCCAAGCATTCGTGTGCTGCCAAAAGCCGACTTGAGAGAACCGCGGGGTTTTGGTTCGCGTGCGTGAATTACAAGACTTGAAACACACACATCCACTCATTACTAAAGCTACGGAGAATAGATAAAGATAGATTCATGGGGGTATTGTTTGGGGGGGGGGTGGGGGTGGGGGGTTGATCCACGCCAGCGAACCGAAACTGCCGTAGGTGGCTGAACAAAGTCAGCGATTATTGGCATTTGTATAATGTGGATATGGGATGTCGTAAGCTGTCAAATTAATAATATTCTACTGCAAATAAGTTCAACACTATAGCAACTGCGACTCCGCAACCATAACAAAAGAGCTGATTATGCTCACAAAGACAGAAATAAGTTAAACCGTTTATCCGACCTGAACAGAGAGATTGTGGAACGCAATATAAAATGATTCAGGATGGAGGAAAGCTTTGTCAGTTGTTTTGTAGGCAGGTCGTTAATGAAACAACGCGAAATCGTTACTAATTTGCACCCTTTTTATCAGTTTTCTTCAGCTTTTTTCCCGGCTACAGGCATCATAAGCTCTCTATGCAAGCGAATTCGTGTTCGTTTTGGCGGTAGCGATAAATTAATAATAAACCTGGGTCAAGACTAGACAAAACGGGAAGAAGGTGATATGTATGTGTTTGGAAATCCAGTCTTGGGAGGACAATATTAAATCTGACGGAAAATTTTGAACTTGAACCGGTATACAACGATCTTTTATGTCTGCTGTGTAGTAATTTTATTTAGTTATGAAGGCAATCTTCAAAATTGGTTTAAAATAATAAATTTTTTGGAAAGTCGTCAAATTTAAACTGAAGGAGATGACATTAAGCAATTTCAATCCTTAACCCTTGCTTATATGATTGTATTATACATTTATCATGAGCTTGTAGATATTTATTTTCTCGGTAGTTCTCTAGATAGAGTAATGCTCTTTAATTCTGATAATCAGACGTCATTTTCAGAAATTATTGTACGTTTAATTGTAAGCAAAAAGATGTTCTAGGTAGCGGTACCTTTTATCAACTATTATTGTCACATTGTTCTATTTTAAGAATTATTTCTACATTATGTTCCAAATAGACATAACATTGGTTTGGCCGAAATCACGCCATTGTCATTACCGCGGTGTCCGACTAGAAAACAAAACATGATCATAGATAATCGAGTTGGAGGGATCGCGAATCGAACGGAAGCATTGTGACGCAACGATTCTATATCATAGGAACATTAATATCAATATACATGCAATACATATCGGACATTATTTAACAAACAGTCTATACCGTGAGGAAATTCTAGTGCGATAAAAAAAAAGATGCACAAGAAAGGTAGGGTACAGAGACAAATTAATTTCGGTATTAAAGCATCTGTGAATAAAGTAAACAAAATGTGCATACAAGGTGTCTTATCCAAGTTTATTGCTTGAAACAATTCCTCTAATTTTATTGCTTCGAAAACATTTGTATTATATATTGTATTACATTTTATTTAATATACGAAGTAAGTAGCAAGTCTCAAGAGTTTCTACATCTACAGAAAAGAAGACTAAAAAATCTCGTATCATCATCATGTTATAATAAATTGATATAATAGAGAGCTAAGCAAACTTGGAAATATGTTTTCATTAAAAAAAGAAAGATATAATTTTCCAAACAATAAAAATCGGAAAAATGTTTCAAGAAATCAGGATATGTAAAATTTTCTCTATATATTCTTGCTTTGTCAGATGTGTCGGACGTATCTCGGGAATAAAAAGAACCAGAATAAACGCGCAATGTTAATGTAAGAAGCGTATATATCAAGACAATGGCATGATAGATATAATAGTAAATATGTAAATAATAGTAATAAAAACAATAATAACAACAACAATAATAATGATAATAGTAATATACGTAGTATGTTTTAACTAAGTGTACAAAAACCGATTACTTGAAAACTATCGAAGTTATAAAAATGTTTGTAAATGGAAATTAAATAATGTACAGGTCAAAGTTCTAGCTGCTGGTGAACTTTGGTTAAATATCCATTTCTAAATGAACATTTTATGCGCGTGCGAAATTGAATCTGACAATCTAGAAAATATACACTCGACTTTTTCAAGATACTGTAGGTATAAATTTTTAAGTGAAAGAAACCATTGCTGTCAAAAAGAGTTATCTCAAGTGTCACGAATGAATTGTCACGTGCCGATAGTTCGAAAAAATTTGTACTAGGTGTAACTCTCCGTTTTAATTCGTTCTAAAGCGCGCTCTCAAATTATTTAAAAGAAAATATATATACTTTCGACTGTACCAAAAGGATTGCTCTTCGTACCATCCAATTTCCACTGAAAACCTTTTTTCTTAGTTTCAATAGTTTTTGAATAATAGAGTTCTATACATTTAGCTGAGATATACTGTACATGTATGTATCTACTATTTACGTATAGTTTACCTAAATAGTAGCCTAAGTAAAGTATTACAAACTGTTTTCACTGGGAGAGATAGCAATTATCAACTTCATCTTTTTAGTTAAGAGGGAGGTAGATGGTTTTTATAGTTTGATTTTATTTATACGAACAATGGAGACGTCTATGAATTTATTTAAATAATAAACACTTTCAAATCTGTTTATAATTACATTCTCGTGTGTTGCCTGCTTGTTAGATAATAAGATGGTTTTTAAATTTATATTTTGTAGTAAGAAGAAGTTTCAACGATTTTAATATTTCCTCAAGGAATTAGATATTGAAGGTACTACACTTTGACGAAAATCAAAATGATATTAACGTGTTGGATAAATACAAACAAAATTCCAAACAAGTAAGATTTGATTTTATCACAAGCAAGAATATTACACAATGCTACGAACAAATTGTAATACTGCTGTCATTTTGATAACGCTAACTACAAGTCAATTAAACCAAGAGAATGATATTATACAATCTCAATCATATTTCAGTTAGAAAGATAGCGAATCGAAACAAAAGTATCAGTCGCATGACATATGTATCTTTTCACGAAAATCTGTTTGGAAATTCATAATCGAGTTCATTCGATTGGAAATTGAATTATTGATTCAGCTGCTTCTTTCAACAGTAGCGATTATTTGGTAATACTGGTCAACTAATAGACATAACTAGATTATTTTTATTATCTGTAAAATGAGACTTCCTTTTGATACGTTCCGGTGCATTTCAACACCGATGTTTAATGAATACGCACGAAATTATTGGACACTATTGACTATACTTCTTTCAACTAACTTTAACTGCAGTTTAGCTGATCTTGGATTGAAACGTATACATAAGCTGGTCCACCATGGATTGACCTGGTTGGTTAGAAAAGGGATAGATCGTAAGTGTTCGAAAGTCTAAACATTAGAAGTTTAATTAAGCTTTAACAAAACATTAAGTGTTTCTTGAGAATAGTGCCCTTCGCTATGCAAAACAAAAGGATAGACAGGTTACAAACCATCGACGCACCCACAGGGGTCACTATAATGACCTCCGTAAGATGCATGTGACCTTAAACACGCAATTAAAAAAAAAAAGGAAGATAGTCCAACAAAATGTTATTGAATTCGATAAGATCTACCTAACAGGAGAACGAAAGCTGAAGTCGATATCTGCTAAGGCCTGAGAGAAAGTAGCTTGTAACACTTCGTTCATATACATATACATGTACATGTACATATGTGGCAAACTGCTTACTAGCAAGGTCTTGCTAATTACTGAATAAGAAGCGTGCATCTCTTTCTTCGTGAATAGGTCTGTCTGTAGGGGGAAGGAGAGGGGGTGACGACAACGCTTTCGAAGTAGCATAATAATAATTATTGATGTAATAATAGTAGACAAACACCAGATAAGGCAGTGGTTATTCGCAGTTATAGTTGCGGTGAGCAGTCGTGAGGGAGATGCCCCCAAAAGCTACGTGTTAGCCAAAGTTACCGAGGGATTGGAACCGTGCTTCATCACCCATTATTCTTCATAATTCATAAACTGTTAAGAGAACTCAGTTTAATGCACTGCCTTATCGACAGTTA
This sequence comes from Lasioglossum oenotherae, assembly GCA_028455765.1. Lineage (NCBI taxonomy): Eukaryota > Metazoa > Arthropoda > Insecta > Hymenoptera > Halictidae > Lasioglossum > Lasioglossum oenotherae. The sequence continues at coordinate 10,123,729 of CM052288.1, forward strand.
GGTCGAGGTTTTACGCTAGAAATCGAAATTGTAGGATGATCAAACGCGTTCCTCACCCCTGTTAACCTTGAAGGTTAGCAGCATTAAAAGGCTCGAGCTTGCATCAAAGCGCCGTAACGATTTTCTGCAACTGTAAAATTTGGGAAATCCGAATGAAACTGTTACATATTCGAAGAAACAAATATTACGGCTGGCATATAAGATCTAACGAAATCTTCCTCCCCTATTTGACGAATGTCAGACGCTTCTAATGCAGATTCGAGACCTAGATAAAAAACTGGTTACAATAATGAGTCTACCTGTCCGCAGCTGTCTGTGTAGACGACACAGTGAGCGTTTTGGGGGACCACTTGGGCCCCGACAGTGGCTAAGGCTGCTAAGGCGATCCACATGCAGCAAACGAGGCAGTGTTCGGTACGGTTTTTTTTTTTAAGTATTGGTAGCAGTTTTATACATATATTTTTTCAATTCATTTGTTTTTTAATGCAGGTCATTTATTACCAGTTGATCGAATTCGGTGGAGAGGACACCAAAAATTAAAATGAAGCACGTCGAAACGTGTCCTCGGAGCACCCAGGTACATGTACGAGAGAACGAAAAGAGTTCGAGTATGTTCGTTGTTATCCGTATTGTTTGTTAAATATATTTTAGGATGATTTTTTGTTGTTGTCGTTGTCACATTGTTGGTTGAAGGATTGGCCACAGAAGGACGTTTAAGAATGTAATTTTTTTGGTTTATCGATCGCAACGGATTTCATATTTAATATATATTTTTGTCATTTTGGTGTACAGACAAAAAGTAGTCGATGCGAGATGGGTAGGGTGTAGGAGAGAAGCCGGGGGGGGGGGGGACGTGTAAATCGCGCGTGACAAATAAAAAAGGTACACCATGCGGCGACATCGTGTTGTTTACGGAATCGTGTGTTGTTCCCACGTAAACGTATGTAATTTTCGTTTTCATTTTCATTTTGTAGTTTTAAGTCCAGTGACAAGTTGATGCATGTACCAGGGTGTATTCGTTGCAACGTTTTTTTTTCGTTGACGTTGTTTTCCGAGTGATGGGGCGAACATGACGGCGATAATGCAGTGCACACATACCAAGCCAGCATTTATCAATAGATTTAGACGTATGTGTGTACGTGTATAACGTGTGGAACATGTATAACGTATATCGATTACGTTAACGTGTCGCGGTAGAGAAATCGCGAACGCGTACACGAATTTTACGAAATGAAGCAAATTTTTTCAACAACAAAAAGGAAAAAAAAAGAAGAATTATAGTAAAACAATCCGTCACCAAAATTCGTTGATCAGAAACGCATCATAAAAATCCGTTAATGTTGTGGATGACAAGCAAAATACACGTCGTGTGCGCGTGTGCATATGTGTGTTCGTTTGTATGCGCAACGGCGACAGTTTGCATTTAGTGTGAGAAGATATCATGGGGATCGGATCGAACAAAGAAAAGAGACAAAAGAAAGGAGAATGATTAGAGAGGGAGAAATGGTAAAACGGTTTACGGTGATTCGTTCCCAGCGCACGGGACGGTAGGAAATGTTCACAATCGCCACATAAATGTAATCAATCGAAGATCGGCGGATCGAGAGGTTCCATAGTAGCCGTTGTAGATTCCGAAGAGCAGGGAATAATTCAGGCACGTGTGGCGTTTCAGGATGAATTTCGGGATTGGAGAGTAATTTTCAGGCACGTGCGTGGTGGACCATGGGCGGATTGTGGGGATGTTGCGTCGGTTCGTATCGTGGATGGTAACCAGGGATGAAAGCGTTGACGGGACGAGATTAAACAGTATGCGTGGTAATTTTCGATCGAAAGACGTGCGTGGTGGATATCCAGGCAGAGGGCAAGCATGAAACAGAAAGTTGAAAGAGTGGTTATGAAACGATCGGCGAGTAAACGTGCAGAGACTGGTATATGTGGATCATGTCTGGAACCATTCGCTGTAATTTGTATAGCTACGTGGCTAGAAAATTCTCATTCCATTTTCATTCGTGTCAGCTAATAGATATACAGTCGATTCTTATTCTCTATCACTATATAACAATTATCAAAATATATTTATATACAGGGTGTGGCCGGACGAGTGGTACAACTGATTAGCGAGTGATACTACATGTAAAAATCAGTCGAAAAATAGGAATAACCTTTTGTTTGTTTCATGCTTCATTTTCGAGAAGATCGAGTTTGAAAACGCAGCGGATACACGTTCTACATATTGCATAGGAATCGTCTGACGCGTCTGACCATCATCAACCAATTCTACTTTCTGCATACATACTAAAGCAGGCCTAACCAACCCAAATGGTTTCACGGGCCACTTTGATGACCGCGTAACGTTACAGCGGGCCGCACTCTAGGTAAACATGCTTTTAAGAAGTGTAATACAAATACAAAGTGAATAAAACTTTATTGTTATACGTCGCATTATAACAATGACACATGCAAATTCTCATTTGCTTAATATTTTTGTATACATACAACGAGAAACAAAAGTTTAACGTTGCGGGCCGCGTGTTGGCCAGGCCTGCACTAAAGCACGCGAACCTGGCGGAACCTTAAACTCGTTTTTTTCGAAAATGAAATAATGTTATTCCTTTCTTTGCGACTTATTTTTACATGTAGTATCACCCCCTGCTCGGTTGTACCACCCGTCCGGCCACACCCTCTATATGCTTATCATATACATATATATCACTGTATATATACCATATATATACACACAATATATATCCATGTATAAAGAGAGAGAAAGAGAGAGAGAGAGAGAGAGAGAAATTACACACAATAAATAATCTTGTTCGCATGCGCTTAAAATTTGTCGTTCCCGTGGGATGTCGTGTGTCCGTGTGTTGTGCGTGTTATTCGTTCGAAATTAACGTATACCGATGGAGGCTGAAAAGATTGGACTTTAATGAGAACTATCTTGCTGATCGACACATCGGTTCTTTGGTTATTCTTTGCCATCTTTGTGTATGATAAAAAGTGAATAGGCAGTTTCAGAATAGGTTGTAACATTCATCAAGTAAACTTACTATTTTATATTATCCATTTTACGAGCGAAAACAAAGAACCAAAAGCGCTTGAATTTGTTGTTGATAAGCATTTCAATGATTCGATAAAGATTTGAAGAATTTATAAACTTGTATTTTTCCGATACTGCATAAAATTGACAACAATGATATCAATAATAATAACAACAGTGATGATGATCGTGATGATGGTAATTCTTTGTAATAGAAATGATTGAAACACACAAATTCCATAGAAAAAGAATCACGTCCACAGACGATGAAATGTCAATTCATTTCAACATCTCGAACTCGTTGAGCCCAATCTCTTCAACCGCCATCTTTAGACACATGCGTGAAGAACATATCGTGACGTTGACATTGTGTTACAATTGAACGCACGCACAAAATTGAAAGAGAGATTACAAGAAACAAGACCAGGTATAGAGATAGAGTTGACAGAGATATTTATTTTCGTCCATACAATAATAGCGTGGAAAGATACACAAAAGAAATGAATGAGAAACAAGCCAGTACTATTGTACCTCCTACGAACATTTTGCGTGGAAGCCGTAAGTGTTCTACGTGTGTACTCTATAGAGAAGCGTTCTATCGGATCGAGTACCATTCATTGATCGTGAAGCTCCAAGTGTTTCAAGCTTGCATGTGCGACAAAATAAAGTGCTACTGCGATACTTACATCGGAAAGAGTGCTTCACATCGGTTTCTATAACATAGGTGTGCATAAATAAGACAGAACTGCGAAGTATCCAATATAAATCGATAATGTGGAGAACGTTTATCTATCCGTCGGAACAAAGCTCAACACGTAATTCGAGAATAATGAGAAAGAATGATTTTCTCGGATAAATCTTCATGGATACCTGAAGTCAGTTCTATCTATTCATATTCACCTATCGGCCGTCACACGTTGAACGTTAGAGTGCGGCGATAAACCATCGGTCAAATAGTTGTGGCCATTTGAGTGCAGCTCCGGCTTAATTTGCTCCCTGTTCGTGCGGTGCCATGAACATGTATTTTACGCATTTACAGAACGTAATGGCATCGACGAGTCGTGTCCAGAAACCACGTGAGACGGTGCGCGTTTCGTGTCACTCGCGCATGCAACGTCTCTTTCGCCGTCCATCGACACGAATGGGGAAATCAAAATTCGAGTACCGAATTAATCGCGTGTTCGCATTCGATACTCATGTTTTCATCACTTTGTTTTCTTCTCTCTCCATATATATATACATACATACATGCATACGTACATATACATATATACATACATACATACATACATACTTGATATGTATATATGCATATGGATATGTGTATGTATACGTATACACATATGTATATATTGTATGTATGTTGCAATTACCAAACCTTGATATATTGATACATGTATACATATACAGTAGTGCACGGTAAAATTGTATCAGTTCGGTAAACAACATAAAAATTCTCGTGAGCAGGACTCCTTTTTTGCCAAGTATGTAGTACTTACGGTGTTATCGAGACTCGACATTTCAAAGGGACCCAACGACTGACAACAATATATACAGTGGGTGTACAAAGTATTCGTACACCTTTTAAAAACTAATTACTTTTTCCAATCGTGCCGAACGACCTGATTTTTTATAATCAATTAGAAGCATTAGTTTACGAAATGATATGCAAAAAAGATATTCCCAAAAATTATAATTTACAAGGTTACGTGCAGAAATAAGAAAGGTAATTTTTAAAAGTTTTTTATTTGGGCCCTTAATGAAAATTTAAAATATGTGTTTTGTGGATTCACGTTAGTTATACACATGCTTTAAATTTTTATCGTAATCGATCAGAAATGGTAAAAATGGTAAAAATCGAAGTTTTACACGACTTTTGATCAGTTTCTGCTTAAAATAAACAGAATCGTCCATCTTTCGATGCGTGTCGTTTTTTCCTAAGTCAACCGATTTCGATGAAATGTTCAGTATGTGTATAACTAACATAGAGATCTGCAAAATATATATGTATTTTAAATTTTTATTAAGGGCCCAAAGAAAAAAGTTTAAAAAAATACCTTTTTTATTCGTGTATTTTACCTTGTAAATTACAATTATGTGAAAAATCTTTTCCGCATATCATTTCGTAAACCAATGCTTCAATTGATTATAAAAAATCAGGTTGTTTGATATAGTTATAAAAAAGTTGTTAGTTTTTAGAAGGTGTACGAATACTTTGCACACCGTATGCAATAAAAGAAATTTTATTTTCAGTAATTGTCGTCTCGCCATTGCAATTGTAATACCAATGGGCACACTCGAGATTTTTCCGAGATTAAAATAGTCCAAAGACGATGCAAATCGGACTATTTTAAAGTAAAATTAGTCCGATCTCCCTGATATTTGGACTCGTTCTAATCGGAAGTGTCACAGCCACCTGTTGGTACTGTAATTATAAAAGTAAGACGATAGTTACTTTCTCCAGTCGTGGTATTACATGCATATACATATTGTATTCATTCTTAATCCTTGTCTACCGAGTGAGATATAGCGTCGCTGACCTGAAGAAACTGATAACGAGTGGTGGGAGAACGGAAGACTTGACTCGAGCGAATTGAACCGTATATGAAATTCTATCCGTGCCCTACTGTATGTAGGATATTTACGAGTTGACTTTCTTGACACAGAACGTCAGCAAACAATCTGCGTAGCACTCTTCTCTCCTTTTTGAATCGCAAGGCAGTTTGAAAGCGATCAGAACAGGTGTAGGCCTCGGCGCGATACTTGATGCGATCAGAAGCGTGGATTATTTGATATGAAATAGAGATGCATGTACAGCGTTTTTCTGGCGACACTGCCTTTGACAATCGCGACTCATCGGTAACAAGTGCGCGGTGGCTCCCGGTTACCGAGACTCGACGTGTTGCAAAGGTCCTTGTCCATGTGCCAAGCAGTTACAAAACAAGTCAGTAGGCACACGCGCGAATATAAGAAAATTCTTACGCAGGCGATTAGCGGCGAAATAATATAATTCGAAGCTTGGATATATGAAGCTGACCGAACGCAGGATTGGTTAGCGATGGACACTGGGGGTGTTCGTTTTGAAAAAGATCGACTTGCGTACTGATTTTTATGGAACTGAATTATTCGGAATATTCTAGCTCATTGCCATAAACGTCGTTACGACTCGTTTCTCATCACACGTTCCTATAAAATTTAAATCTATGTTTTAAATTTAAGAAAACCCCGCTCAATATTTGGTAGATTATGCACAATATTGTACATAAAATTGCCCTAAACTGCTATAACCCTTGAAATAACATGATACAGATTGATATTGTAGAAATATAAATATTTCCGTTCACCTTCGTAACTAAAGTTGAACAATGTTTACACGTACACATAAAATCACTCGGTAAATATATTGACTACCGTAATATATGTATTCCGCGTTTATTGACATCAGGAAAGAGAAAAGAATCCCATTCAATATAATTAAAAAGAAGCTAGCCAATCACGTAAATTTTAATACCATTTTCCTGTTCTCGAATAAAACTCTGCGACAAAATTCTTTAGTCAAGTAATTATTTATTATAATAAACTTTCTCTGTTTCGTTTATTAGTAATTTTAGAACCATAAAATATATTCTCCTCTATAATAAATAAAGCAACCAAACAGTATCGTAGTTTAACCCTCCGAGTACGAACTCTCTACTGCCGCGTTCGGTGACTAGATAAGTAACTCGTGATCTAGTCATAAAAGAGGTACGCGAGGGTTAAATAAATACTAACCAACGCATCGATCTTTTTCAACGATTAATGAGAACGGTACTGGAAGTGAAACTGGATGTAATGTGGCGATTGTTCATAAGAATTGTAGGATGCAAATGGGAGTGGAAATGATTTAAAATACGGGTAAACCTAGATATTACTCCTTCGTGCCTCCGAATTTCGCAACTAAAGCGCAACCAAAGCTGCGGCACGGATGGAAAAAGGGTACGTAACGGTGATGTGAGGAAGTTGGTGGTGGTGTAAATAACAATTTTTACGATCAGAGAAACGAGAAAGAAGTAGAGAAGTAGAAAGAAGAGAGAAAACAGTGAGTTGCACGCCGGTATTATGGCGTTCCTCGTAATAAAAGCGGCTAACATCTACAAGATTTTAAAGACGATCATGTGCTTGGCAATGTCTGGATAAGCTCGGCAAGTACAGACCGATTCCCGACGGAAAATAATTAAACGTATGCGTACGATTTGCTATTATCTTGTTCGCCGAGAATTTGTACGAAAAAAAAAAAAAAATACAAAAAAAGAAACAAAAACATTTCATAAGAAAACAATGTTACCAATTAATCAACAGAAAAATAATTAGAAAATGAGAGAAGGCTAAGGCCAATATTACGTAGAAGAGCGAATAATGATACAAGCACCAAGTCGACTAGATACCGTCAAAGGATATGTATAAAACAAGGGAAGCAGGAAGCGAGGCTAAGACTGTGAGCAATAATGGACGCAATATCGAGTAATACACGAGTATATATGTAGTATATATAATATATTATATAATACTATATATATATATCTTTTTTTTTATACATATATTTATATTTTAGAACTCGCACACACGCACGCACACACCCACACACACACACACGCACTCACATGTATGTGTACATATATATTCATATTATAACCTGATATATGTATACATGTATACATATAAATATACATATACGTAAATATACATATATATAGATATACATATACATGTATACGTATATAGGATTGCATTACTAGGGATTAGCGAGTTGTTGGGGGAAGTTCTGTTTCGATAGAAAGAGATGAAATAAGAAGAAGCATTAATAAAACAAATATTCATGCATTTCTCAAGCATTATTATTACAAATACTGGCTGACTCCTTGACAAACCCCGTGAGCGTGCACGCGCGAAAACGCATTCGGGACCTTCGAAGACTCGTTTCTTACTTGTTTCTTAATTCTTTTTTGTTTTCATTAAGCTATCGTCTCGCAATCATTCAAACTTGTTGCTGATACTCTATTCTGTTATCGTTTTTTTCCTTGAGTCGATGGCGCAGATTACACGTGGTTAGATCTCCTATACGATATTTGTTTTCTTTTTTTCGATTAAATGGACGACGTGTGTGTCAGTCTCGTCGGACGTCTTCTCGCAGCACGCGGCTTTATCACGCTCTCTACGTGATATCGTGCAACGTGTGTCAATGAGACTGTGTATATGTGTGAGTGTATACGCGTCGACATGCATACAAGAGTTCAAGATTATCGATAAATCTCTTTAAACATAATTATACAATTTTCCAAATTTCGTTACACTTTGAAATCTTGTGCACACTCTTCTCCTTCGTATTTCTTTTGCGCATGTTTGTGCATTTATGCACGCAAGCATGGTGTTTACGCGGATTCATGTGTATGTGACGTCTAGACAAAAGATTCAGGACGAAACGGTACGCAATTATAAATTCATATTTATACGCGTGTAATATATGTATGTATGTATGTAGTTTCGTCGTGAAACCTGTTTCTTCTCTTATTGTTTATAATCCTTATTCAACAGTTTAGTACATAATATTATCGTTATTATTATTATTATTATATATGCTTATTTGTCTATTATTTCGCGACTTATGGCTACTTTTCTCTTTTCGTTGCACGATATCTATATGCAACACTGATAATGTATTTAGGATTTTTGTCGTATTTATATGTACGTATGTAAAGATATATATAAATATAATAATGTCTGCGTATACATATATATGTGTATATATATGTATACATAAATATATATGTATATATACATACATATATATGTATATGCCGTGTAAGTAGATCAGACGTTGTGCTTTTTACGTGTTCTCGTTGAGTTAATCGAGTACTTCCAGTACACGTGTGTTCTTCGTGTGCGACGGTGTATGAGTGCAGGGGGAAGGCACTTCTGCTGTTTTTCGTTCGATATTTCGCCGAAAAACCCAGATCCGCTGTTCATCTTTCTGACTGATTGTCTATCGAACTCGATTTTGATCGTGGAGGGTGTCAAACGATACAGTAAACATTAATGAATCTTGGATAACTTTCTTCTCCTTTGAATTATTGTTGAAAAGACTAAAAATGTTCGTGCCAGTTCTATGATACTGTTAAGGCAAGATTGTATGCAACTAAAAATATTTATAACAACAACATATTACGAAGAAATAACAAGTGAAATCAGTATTACCAGAGAAAAGATCCTTGTCACATTTATAGCTGTAGGTGAAAAGAGGTCAGCAAGTTCTTGTTTCCGGGGAAAATCTAGGAAAAATCAGCCACCCTCTCGATAGTGTAAAAGAGTGAACAAGTCAAGGAACACTGGTGTCGTCAGTTCGTGTGCGCGAGTCTTTCGAAGCCGAAGAATACGTGTCGTCACAACTTAATTTGTCTGTTCTAGGAGGCCAAAGGAAGTATGATCGTCGAATATTGTGTTCTTGTAATCGAAAGTGTGCGAGTGAGCACACTCCGCGAATGTGAGTACCGGTATTCGTCGTGTCTAGAGATACATCCGGTTGTTACACATTGAAAACTATCACAACGTATCGCCTTTAGAGGTATTTCAGCTAGCGCAGAACAAAGACAGCCTCTCCGCTCTGTTTCGTTCGATAAACGATAGAAAAGTAACCGTCATATACTCTGCCTCTATGGAAGACCGTGTTTCTGAACAATGTTACGCTCAGAGGATAGCCATATGGTTGCCACACAAATTTAGTACTTTGTGCGTGTGAGCGCGTTCTGTGCAATAGGCGCGCTGTATTCTTCGCGATCAACGTGGAGAAGATGCCTTTGCTACTCGCGAAGAACAAACGGAACCGTGAGAACACGTACCAGAATGTATAATTGTTTCTATCAGCGGAACGTCCACTTTTTACGATGTTGCTTAAACGCGAAGCAGTTTCATCGCATCGTGAATTAAATAGCGAAAAGATTGAATCTGCAATCCAGTTAGATTAGGCCGATTTGAAGAGTTTAGCTTACAGCGAAGGATTCTTTGGAGCTCGGGAAATCTTTTCTTTGTCATGTTTAACCAGAGGACTATCTTCCACAGATTTTATCTTTCACAAGTACGAAAATGTAAGACATTCGATATAAAAGAATTAACTTTTGATAATATTATTGGCTCTATCGATCTAAATGAATTCGGCGAACAAGGTGATCGAAATGTATCATTATTTTTCACATATGATTGTTAATTTCTGCCACTTTCGTAGATCAGGTATGATTCGAGAACATCTAAAATATTTTCGAAATTAGATTTGCGTGTTAGCATGGTTCCATTCGTTCTTTTAATAATATTAAGAAAATTCTTATTTACATGTACATAGATCTACATATACATATGTATATCATATATATAATGTACATTATATATATATATATATGTATATAATGTATGTATATCCATCTTCGCCAGTATTACCATTTCGGTTAAAACAGGCTTTCAAATCACTGGCAAACACGTGTTTACGAATACAAAGAAGAGAGAGCAATTCATTCTATATATACGAGCAACTGTTCTCGTGTCATCGTTATTCTGTTCGGACGTTATCCTCTTCTCCGTAAGAAATGCACAATTACTAAAGTACATTGACACGTATGCGTGTATTTGCCCTCTGTAGAGTGTTCGTGTGTCAATTTATTGAACGGTTTGTGCGGTCGTGTGTCATTTAATGCGCATGTGAACTCGTTTTTCATTTTCCGTTATCCGTTATTAGTCTTATATATTTCCTCTATCTCTTCTCTCAAGATCAGCCTCCTGGTTCTTTTCTTTTCGCTTTGTTTTTTTTTTTGTTTTTTGCAAATTCCTGTCAGTACATGTAATATTTGTTTACTCTGATTTCCGTTTAGGTTCGCTCGTAATCGTCTGTTCGCTCGACTAAATGCGTAAACTCGAAAGTTGCAATTGACGAGGTTCACTATGTGCAAAACAAACTCCCCCGAGTTGAATCCACAAAAGACAGGAGGATGACGCCTCGTGTTCCACATGCTAATTAAATACTATCTAGATAAATATACTATTATTAATATTATCAATATTACCATTATTATAGCCCTAAATAAAATAAGATAGGACGATGTCTCTGCTAAATCTATGCATATGTTAATTATATTACATACACACACACGCACGCACACACACACACACACTCTCTCTCGCACAGACACGCACGCTCACAGACACATGTATATACATACATACATATATATATATATATATATATATATATATATATATATATATATATGCATATACATGAATTAAAAGGACTGCCACGAACACGGTGACATTTCCATTTCAATCTTATCGATGTGCAAGGTGTTTCTAGGAAACATACGTTACTATAGTTCGATTAATCCCTAAAACTAAATAGAAGGGAGAGAGATCAGGTTGGTGGAAATACCATCTGAAGAAAGATTGGAGGCCTACGATGAGAATAAAAATAATAAAATATTTAAAAAGTACGATCAACAGGAGTCTCCAAGACATCCTACAATTAAATTTCTCTGCTTTCCACTTTCTTTTCTTTTCCTCTAGTTCCCTCTCTCCCCCCTGTTTTTTTAGAGTAGGCTATACGTTAAACGATCAAAATTAAAATCTGAGAAAACGATAAACCAACAATATATATATATATATATTTATATATATATATGTATAGTGAATAAAATCAATCGACCTCGAATAATGAACAATCGATTGAGTAACTTAAAAATGTACGTCGAACCAGCCAACTGGATTTAAATTCGTTTTAACTCTACAGATTTAAAAGGCAAGTGTCGCGCACGTGAATATGTGACTTAGGCCGAGCGTGGTTTCCGTCCATTCTGGCGTATGTATGTTTCTATATATATATACATATATTATATTTGTACAATATTTATATGTATATACACACAGTATCTTCGAAATATATTCAAAAGATATTTAAATATAAGAAGAATACAGTTAAAATTCTGAGGGAACATTTCTTTCGACAATTATCATCGCAACAAATAAAATAATATACACTAAACAAAAAACGGAACAAATCGCGCGCGGTGACGCGCGTCTCGCAATAGAAATTTTTAACAAAAGTAAAATTACTCCTAGATAGGCCAACCAAGATCGACGCATTTTGACCTATAAATAAAATCGTGATTACGAACTAAGTAACGTTAAACGTTATGGGAAGAGAACGGAGAAACTATTAAGAAAAATCCCAATGACTCGTACGAAACACAAAGTTTAAACTCTGGCAAGTCTTCATAGATCCACTTTAACAGACGACGATACGTAGAGATAATAAAAACGTGAAACAATGGACATAAATACACCTTTCATGGACGTTTCAAGTTGCTGAAAGTACCGCTAATCGTTGAACAAAACGAAGAAATTCAGAGTGACTTAAATAGTCTTCGCGTTGTTAGTCATTACATAGTTCAAAACGCTTTAAAGTGGAATCGGGTCAATAAGGCACTGTTCGCCGACAATGTCTGACTAGAAAATGAATCTATTTTTCGGAACTCTTGTTTATTTTCTTAACTTTTCTTCGTCTTTTCTTTTAACAATTCAATTCTCGTTTCACATTCGCTCGGTTGGTATTCTCTCTTTCGTAGACAGGAACCGCGCACAGTTTCTACAGTTCACTCAATTCCTCATTATAGTATAATGTATTTAACTAACAATCTAATAGGTACTTCAATCCCTCTAATATCTTTAACAACAGATATAAAAGAAAATTTTGTTTTAGATTGATTGTTAACTTTCGCACGGTTCTTGGCAAAAGACTAGGATCACTATTCGTCTCGGTTTCAGTCAGTTTTGTATATGTATAGTATGTGATAACTATACAGATATCCTTTTGCTGCAAGATTATTTGATCGTTGTGAAAACAAGAATTTATCTGTTTCTTTTTACTTTCATCATCACAAACAGCTTATGATACTTGTCTACTTATCTATTGAAAATATGTGTATTCAAAATTGACAGCAAACAAAATGCAACCAAGTTTAATCGTATCGAAAATAATTTTGTTTCGTACGGACAAGGCAGAAAAATGAAAAAGGGCGCTTGATAAATTGATAAATTTGTAAAATACTTGGCCCAAGTTCAAGGGAAAATTGAAGATACGTTTGGAAACAATAAAGCTTCCGTGCCGAGATACATCGTTAGAAGTATGCTCGTTTGTAGGAGCCTGCGATTGATCCTTTTACTGCCAACAAACTAAATAAGTGGTGCATGCGTAAATTTCTAGCCTCGATTTGATATTTACGTTTTCACGAAGAAATACAATCAGTTCGATGAATTCAATGTTCATTCTAACATTCTTCTGCCATCAATAAATATCAATTTCATTATCAAAATTGTGACTCTTCCTATAAGAAAATGAGACCAATATCGTAATCTAGTGTCTAGTATCGTAATTCCTTAGAATTTTAAGGACAAATCTTTCGGAGACACACACACCGTGCGAGCGTTACACGAATAGTTATATCGAAAAGTCGAAGATAACGCTAAACTCTCGAAGATCGACGGACGCGCCGTTCGTGGCCGAAAGAGAGAACGCAAAGAGCCCAGAAGAAGGAACCAGATATTCAGCAGCAAGAGAAGAGGAAACTCTTCCCTCACGTTCCTCAACAAAAAGAAATAGTTTACGAAGTCTTCATCTTTTTGTATGGCTGCATGATCACACCGGAACTCACAGGGATAGCTACCTGTGGTTGTGCCGCGATGGTAGCAGGATTTGGAATCTGAGGTATTTGCGGAACACTCGGTACACCCGCTGTTGGTACACCAGCGGCGACTCCAGGAACACCAGGAAGAACCGTGTACGGATTTTGCACGTAGGGGCTACCTTGAACCGCCGCGCTAGGAACGGTCGGTATCGATGCCTGTACGTAAGGATTTGGTAGGATCTGTTGCCTCATCAAAGAATAAGGATTGATGTGAGTACCTGCCGGCGTTCTCGAGTAGGCTAATAGTCCAGCAGACAACGGAGAAGTCAAGGCCCCTGGAATACCAGCTAGGTTAGGAATGACTTGCCTGGGTGTTGCCGCTGTAGCTTGTAATCCAGCTACCGCTGGATTCCCTGCTGCAGCTGCGGGATTCACAAGGGCCTGTTTGTTTAAAGCTACACCGGTGTAATTCAGCGCCGTCAGTTGGTTAATAGGATACGATTGGGACGCTTGCGACAGTTTAATAGCTTTCGCGTAATTCTTCTGAGCAACCTCTTTTGCCAGAGCTGCTGGATCAAGATGAGTTGGCAACCCGGTCGCCATACCCAGGCTGTTCAGCATATTCAGATTAGCAACGTTCGAGGCGTTGTAGTTCGACATCGAGGCCATGTTCGTCACCGACGGAACATTCGACATGGACGCCATCGAAGCCATAGAGGCCATCGAAACCATATTGACTACACCCGGCATCGAGGTTAAGCCAGCAACCGAAGTCAGTGGGCTCATCGCGGGCTGTACGGAAGCAGCGGACAATGCCAATTGGTTTTGTATCTGTTGTTGTTGTTGATGCTGCAACTGATGCTGTTGTTGTAACTGGTGTTGGTGTTGCTGCTGCTGTTGCTGCTGTTGTTGCTGCTGCTGCTGCTGCTGTTGTTGTTGAGCCTGCTGTTGTTGATGGTGACTTTGCTGGTGTTGCTGATGCTGAGATTGCTGTTGAGTGATCGTCGAAGGACTCGAGTGATTCAATTCGGGGGAGTTATGCACGTTTTCGGCATCGTGATTTTGCGTAGTATTCGGCTGCTTGTTACTGCCGTTACTATTGTTACTGTTATTGTCAGCAGTTGGAGGTGGTGGCGGTGGGTTGTTGCAGGGATCCATCAGCACGCCATTGTTGGCGTCGGCGCAGTTATTGACTGTGGCGCCACTGGTTCCCTGGGAGGAGGAGGAGGACTGAACCACCACCGCGTGGTGGTTGCTTTGCACGTTCGGAGGTTGCACGACCGATTGGTTAGAGGTTTGGGTGGGTAGGGGTGGTGTTCCAGTGTACTCACATGACACAGGCACGAAGGGCTGCTGCAGCTGCATTAACTGTTGGTAGGTCGTCGCACTGGTAGGTTGATAGACCGGCATGCCGGACTTGTCGCCCGCCGGTCGTTTATACGGAACCATTCCTGGGAAGGCCTGGAAACGGAAGCGCATATATGTATATATGTTTACAGTTAGCGAAAGCAACATGGTATTTAGGGAGGATTGAATGGAAATTTTATTGTAGGACTGCTTCCTGAGACTACTTGTTTAGTGTAACTTTTCCGAAGCTTCGAAGTCTTCCGAGTGCTCGAAATTTCAGTCTTCGAAACATATGAAGTTGTAACTTATGAGTTCCATACCATGTCACGATTTTTGATAAATAAAAATATTAACTTTCAGTCACCGGTGACTGACACTGAACTTTCCGTTTGGATTTATCGTAATTAAATTAAATTTTAAAGATTGCATTATATTAATAAATTTCGGGATCTCATATCACGAATGTACTTAAAAAATAACACTTTGCAAACAAAATTCTAATGAGTTTTATTAAATTCGGTGAAATCGGATATCGCGGACTAAATGAAAAGAAAGGCAAGACAGGCTTGGGCGCTTGACAAAACTCACGTATTCAGTAGGGCTGTAACTTTCCTTCGAAGGTCGAAGATTTCGAAGCTTCGAAATTCGAAGCTTTGAAGCTTCGAAATCTTCGACCTTCGAAGGAAAGTTACAGCCCTACATTAGAGATCTAAAGAAATTTTGGCTCGATAATGATTTTAAAAGTCCTTGCATCTTTTCGTCCCAATACGATGATGCTTTCGTACAACAGTAAAATTACTTCGAAATTGTAAAACATCGTTTTCTTTAAAAACATTACACGAGTGACTCGCGGATCTCTCGGATCCCTTATGTAAAAACTGTGTAGAAACGATGTAGAAACTATGCATTGTCATATTTTTTTATTATGCTTGCTCTATTGCATAATAGGCACGCGACTGTGGGAAAGCGGATAAGTACACGTACTGAGCGAGATTGGTATGATTCAATGGGTAGATTCTGCACTTACAAAGTTCTCGTAGTAGAACGATCCGACAGACTTCACGTCCATCTGCAACAAAGACAGGATTGGTTTCAACTAATTTCAAGGAGGAGGAGGCTGCTTTTATATTATTGAATATTGAATCAATAGGACGATGGTAATTGAAGGAGAAGGTCGATTGGACAGGTCACTTCTCCAGAGAAACAGAATAATTGGGAGGATTGCACACGAAAATAGTTGGCTTGTAGTAGTAACCAGTAGTAAACACAATAATAATAATAATAATAATAATGATGATGTGATGATGATGACGATGATGATAATGATGATGTTGATGACGATGATAATGACGACGATACGATGATGATACTGATGACGACGATGATGATGACGAGGATAATTATGATCATAATGCTGATCATGATTATATGTGATGATGATGATGATAATGATGATGACGATGACAATGACGATATGATGATGATGATAATGATGATGACGATATGATGATAATAATAATAATAGTAGTGGTGGTGGTAGTAGTAGTGAAAGTAGTAATAATATTAATAATAATATAGTAGTAAAGTAGTGTGTGAAAGTTGTGCCGATGACGCAGCTTGCGGCGACGTTCCCAAATGACGACGTTCGTTGTTGGATAACTGTAAAATGTTCAGTATACTTTCTTTCGCTTCCCTCTGTTTCAACTATTTGAGAAAAAAATAGAAGTATGCCAGAAAGACCAGCCATAGTTTTCTATCATGGAAGAGGACCGTCTCACGGCCAATTAAACTGAGAATCGTTGGTCCTGTTTTAATTGGAGAATCAAATAAATTCATTAAAAAGGTATCACCGCGACGAACATGAACTCGGAACGTGACTGTTCTCCGATTGACGGAGAGAAAAGAGATTTCTTCCTCCTTCGGTTTTGCGGATGGGAAGTTCCCCGTATTATTCGCCATATATGCCGTTCGTCTGACGCAACAGTCGTACTATGATTGTAGTCAAAAGCAAGAACCTTCTTGAAGAGGAAAAAAAGAGAAGAGGAAATGTAAAAAAAGAGAATTAACAGAAATTTGAGTAGATGTTCCTCGATCGACGGTATTCGTCGACGACAGGTCGCATGGAACGGAATGCGATAAACGAAAAGTTGTATAGATCGAAGTGGTGAAAGTTAGAAGCTGCATATGTAGTACGGATGCAAAAGCTGGAAAGCTAGTAAGGTTCGAGTAGAGAGGGGAAGATCTGTGTAATTATGAACTGTTACAAGTGACTGTATATTTTGTAGTATAGTATAGAAATGTCGGAGTAACACGCGGAGGAACGAAATGCACAAGTACAAATTTCATTGAAAAGATTTTTGACTAATTTTTCACGGTTCGTCCAAGACATGTATACAAGATGCTAAAACTGAATGTTTTATGTTTTTCGATATTATGCGTTCGAATGATTTGAAAACGGTTAAATACTCCGTGAGGAATGGACAACATGAAAATCAATATCTGTATAGTTTTTTTCTATAGGTTCGATAGTGCGATAGGTTTGAAGCCGAGATTACTGATTTTCTTAGTGGAATGTTATGCTTTTTAGTTATAGTTACGGTAATGTTGTTTTAGAGTTCAGTTGTTCAATTTGGTGTAGTGCAATAGAAGGTATTCGAATTCGATAGAAATCTATCTTGGTCGTGCAATGGGACGCGGATTGAAATATTCCAATGGCATGGAACGCGTACCGTTTATGGTGATGGACATATGTACATATTACAAACAAAGTAGATAGCGGATATACATATTATAGCAGAATACAGCGGCTGCTCCAGTTGTCTCCTGTCCAGTTGTCCAACTGGATCGCCCTGCTTAATACATATAACGAGGTATCGTAACGGAGAATCAAATTTTAAGGAAATGAACTTCTTAACATTCCACATGGAGTAAAAAACAAATAACTTTATCAACATATTTTCTCGTGAATAATGAAGTTTACATTGAAACATATGTAGATTATAATACGATGATTATCTTGGCTACTGTGATCGTGTTCCTACTGTTCGAAATACCGTGTACAGACGTGAGACAAACATATTCCACCGACTGAAAACTCGACAAGATCGTGGATGTTCGACTAAAGGCCTTCAAGCTGTCGATAGACAGCAGAGAAAGCAAAGATCATCAATGAAGACACGAACGAAAACGCAGAAAAATTGGCGTTAAAATGGTTGACGAATGTGTGTATGTTTATATGAGTAGACACGTGTGTGTGTGTTTAAGCTGTCTACTTGTGCTCTTAGCAGTTCCGACGTGATTCTGAAATCGACAGACACATACAGTTTATTTCGCAAAAAAAAAGAAGGAGACGAGTGGAGGCGAGACGAGACGAGACGAGACGAGGCGAAACGAGACGAATCGAGACGAGACGAGATGAAATTGTGAAAACCCCGGAGAAAGCCGAGTGAAAAAGATCGCAGGAATACCGTAGATCGCTGATACTATAGAAAAAGACAAAACTTCCCGGGACATCGTCCAGAATGTCAAGGGGATGACATATTACACCATCACCTCGGTAGTCGCTTAAGCACAACATGCATCATCGGCGCAAGCTCGGAGTTTACACAGATCTATCGCTCCGTAAACGCATACCAATGTCTTGTCGCAATCGTTTTATGTATACTCGTGCGATTCTTTCTCATCGATCGATTCGTTTGGTTATGTTTGTCTATCTAACGAAAATGATCCTAATGTTCAGAGATTAATAGTATCGGACAACATAAACTTTCCCGAATGTAGAATATGTATACATGAAAGTCTGGAACAATCCAACGGAGAGTCGGTAATCAGGGAAACGCGACTTTTTGATTCGTAACGCGATGCAATCGTTACAAATACAATATTATAGGTGTGTACTTGATCTTGATCGTAGAAAAAGGAATGGAATAAGTCAAAATACGCGTAACGGATACACAAACAATTAACAAATTTGCGTCTGATGTAAATTAGAATTTACGAGTTGCTAAAAAAAAAAATAAAATAATAAACCAATTGAGAAATTACATGATACATATATTCCATAGAATACATGCATTCGAATGTCGTATACTGCAACAGCTAGTCAGCTCTGACAATAAGTCTTATATTGTATGTCGAATTTTACAGAAATGCGCGCGTCACTTAAACCGTCGAGTGCAGCCATCGATCGGACGCAGCGCAGCGAATCGATGGATCTTTGATCGATCACGAGCTCTGATTGTTGTTGGCAGAAGAGTTCGCCATGGGGTGAGTTTACATTGATCGTTTGAGTGCCACGGGTCTTTGAAGAAATTCTTTGTCTTTGAAGCAACGGTTAATTAAGAAAAAGTTGATTACATGTATGGCTTTTGTAAAATTTCTCTTGAAACGTAATCGCTACGACGATTGCTACGACAAAAGTTACAGTATCTAACGATAGAAACCGAATGCATCGTCATCAATTACACATCGTGATTCGATTTAGCGTTATTTTTCGAAATAGAATGATCGCGTTACGTGGTACTCAAACGGTTCCAAGTAGTATACTGGCATCAGCAACCACGAATATTGTTCATTTGGTTCAAGTAGATATTATGTTATGCGCAATCGAATGGACTAATTCGTGGCTGATGATTGAGAAACCAATAATAAGCGATCTATAAATACATTACGAGGCGTAAGCTCTGATACAAACAACATTGCAACGAACGACAGTACGAAGCAAAATCAACAAGAAAACTTTACGAACGAAAATTGAGAAGAACATATTCACAGAGACAGATAGGTAGATCTTCGCATCTTTTTTTTTTTGTTTCCCGAGAAGCCAATGATATACAGAGGTGTACGCGTATCGTATGTTGTAATTATTATAAGCGTAGTATCATGAGAAGAATATAAAAAGTATGAGCTTCGAGGAAAATATGTGCGGTGCAATTAAAAGATTGGATGCTCGAATTCTACGGAGCGTGTGTGACCGGAACACGCGGGAAATATCCCTCGAGGACCGTGTACAGTTATTCCGAGACTAAACAGAAAAATATAGCGGGTCTCTTATTGGAAATATTTGAAAAATGAGAGACAAAAGAGCTAGAGCTCTAAGCGCGCTCGGCAGTGTATTCACAATCGCAATAACTATGTATTCGTAACTTAAAGATAGGGCTACAAGGAACTTCCGAAAAATGGCCCCTGAAACTCTACGATCTATGTTAGGCAAACCAGAAATTGTCTCGCGAAGTTGATTGTAAATTAGCACGTGAAACAAAATTTTTATACCATGGATTCCCATTTTTCTTCTTAAATGGCATATCTTGACGAATATTATGTATGAATATTAATAGCAATTTGCAAAATGGACGTCTTTTATGTTGAAAATATTTATTAGGATGTGTAGTAAATTCGTTCGCGTTGATAGAGATACATACGTCATTCAAGAAATCATATCTGAAATTTTGTTTTTTAAGTTAGAACACCAGCAAGCAGCACAACTTTTATTGTCACCGTGAAATGCTCTTTTATTGTCAGGAAATCAAAAGTATTGCAAAAATAAGAATAAAATTTTGTTCGAAGTACTAGTCCAATAAAGATTAATAACGAGTAAATATGAAACTTACTTGACCAAAATGATCTGCAACAACGTAACAAGTAATACGTATTGAGATTTAGCTGGGACTTGGTAAAGACTTAATCTAAGAAAACGGAAACCCCGGGATCTAAGAAAAACGAATATCCGAGCAGTTTAAAGTGTATTCCGATACGGAGCCGGATATATTGGTGTGAATCACTACTAATCCAATTACCAAACTTCTTTATTTTTCATTATCTTTTTATGGGACTTCCACCAACTTATTCGTGGCATTTTTCTGATTAAAATGACACTAAACAGGGTATAATTCCAACTGTATTTAACCCTTTGCACTCGAAGCTATTGCTACTCGAAAATTAAACATCTCTTTCTAACTAGAATAATATTATATCATTCTATATGATTTTTTCCATTTTATGGATATGAAATTGATACAATACCTCATACAATACTTAAATGTTCAGCAATTGATTAGCTAACAACGTATTTAATCATGTAAATAATATTCTAAATAATGGTATAGCAATTTTTAGTGGTGACTCTCACCCTCCGAGTTACTTTTCTACGTTCGACGCGGTCGATGAGGGCACAAAGAAATAATAGAACCACAGGATCTAAGAAACAGCACCGACCCGAGGGTTTTTCTTAGATCAAGGCTTCACTGTATCTCGAAAATGACAAAATTTTTCTGGATTCTTGTTTAAAAGCATACACGAAATAAACATGCCAATGATCGAATTTCGTAGTAAACATCGCGATCGTCGAAAAAATATAATACAGTCACGATGCATTTCACGGTTTGCCTAAGGTAACGCGAAGGAATTTATTACAAACTCGGCTAATATCTGCAGAAAAGTGTTACAAAGATATGGTGCAAAGGGACAGGTCCTGTGTAACACGTGCACTTTATCCGAGGCGGGGGACGATCGTGATTCAAAAGTTATGACAAAAAGAAGATAATAGTTGTTACACTACATTTACCGCAGTATATGTAATTCTTGGGGAATATTTTGTAAACCAAGTAATTTTTCGAATGAAGCAAAGAAATCCAAGATTTGAATCGAACACGACATTGATAAGCTTATGTACCGTCTTAACGAACGTGACAGTTCAACAAATGGCGCGAAACAAAAAACAGAAGAAAAGTTCAGTGATCGGACCCGGTTAAAGTGAAACAGTCAGGGCCACGAATAGAATAGATGGAATTATGTGTGTCGGCTGGAAGAAGAAAAACAAGAGAAGCGTAACCAGTGGGGCCATTTTCGTAAGTTCTGGCTACGAAAAAAGGAAAGTGTACACCATGCATAAGCCGTGGTACCATTAGCAGGTCATCATTGGAGTCGCGCATCCGCTTTTTGCCGAGTTCGATGCTCGCCATACTGGCGCTCTGAAGTCCTCCGGGAACCGCAGTCGCGGGAACTCCTGATACTCCGCCAGTCAACGCGCCCATTCCCGCCACATTCGTTGGCATTGTCGCCGTCTGCTTTTTATTTTCATTTCGAAATGTTATATTTTATACGATCGATCGTCCAAATATCCCCGTATTTAATCCAAAGTAGGTATCGTTATCGTAATCGTTATCGTTATCGTCGTCGTTGTCGTCGTTGTCGTTGTCGTTGTCGTTTTCATTTTCATTTCCGTTTTTGTTTTCATTATCGATTTCGTTTCCATTTTCGTTTTCGTTTATGAATTTGTAATGTTCATTATCGTGCATACATCACGCCAATGTGTGTACGCATATACCGTGTCACAATCGTTGTCAATTCATTGTATCATGTGAGCCGTTGGCGATGTTGGTTGTTGTTTGTACACACAGTATTCGATTATATTTGTCCGTTTGATGTTTTTTACAATCATATTTGCATTCGGCCGTTGGTTAATTTTCATTTGATTTTGTCATTGGACGTGGCGTAATCCGAGCGTATGGAATATATTTGGTTGGCGTAATTTGTCGGCAGGCGTTAATTGGCAGGTAGCGAAGCGCACGGAGGTTTTGTCAGCAAGCATGAAGAAGCATCGTCAGGCGGAAGAGGGCAAGATAAAAATCAAAAAAAAAGAGAAACAGACCAGTTGAAGCTAAAGGCATAGAAACGACAGTCGCGATCATTTTTTCGATTTTTTTTTCTTAAACTAAGAAGAAATAGATATATGTATATGCATTAGGTGTATATAGATATTATGTATGCACATGTATAGATACATATAGCACGTGTATATGTGTATGTATACACATACGACAGTACACAATTGCGCGTTTGTATCGGCGCGCCGTGAACCACAATTGAGCGCATTCGCGCGCACAGAATTCACGGCGAGGGAATGTTTTGTGGTAAAACGACACGTAGATTAATATGCACCTGTATAGACGTAACACACTTCTCGGGTTGCTCGCACGAGTACCGGTACCGGGCTGACGTAATTACTCGTATCTATCTTGCGATTCGATCGCTTCTCGTTGGTCACGATCTCGTTTTTCATCGAGCGAGGAACCGGAGAGGCGTGCGGTACAGTCGAACCGCCGCGTCTTTTATCGAGTAAACGCACGAATGCAGAATTTCTTCATTCCGATGATAAACAATACATCGTTTCCCAATGCGAAATGTCATTTTCCAAAAAACGAGTACAATGCATCTATTTACTTACGTATAGTAAGAGACAACGGTACTCATAGAAATACATTTATTATATTTACCTACGTTTGCATACAAAACTGCTCCGACATGTTGACATATTGTCAAATATTTCAAGTTCGGGCTACGTTACTCTGCAATTACACAAAGCGTTCCAGTCGATGGGATACACATAAATATATTCTTCGTTTTAATATAATGCAAAAGATGTTTAGAAGTTTCAACAGAATGGGGTGGATAGTTTGTGTCTACAGGGTGACAAGAAATAACGGAGTTAAACATTCCTTATTATAATTCTGTCAAATCGACGAATTTTGACAAAACCAAATGATAACAACCATAACATAGATCTTTAGTATTCATATATTTAATTCAGATTATATTGAATATTCAGACGCTCAAACGTGTTTTGAAATTTTCGGCTATGGGCCGCAGCTCTTCTGGCGTCAGTCGGTCCCACACTCGGCGCAGAGATTTTTTCAGCGACTCGGAACTTTTATGGGGCTGAGCACACGCCCTGGCCTTCAAAATCGACCAAACGCTGGAGTTCATAGAGTTCAGATCCGGTGAGTACGGCGGCCATTCCGCAGATGTGATGAAATCTGGAAAATGGGATTTGCTACGGTTTTCGTGGATCAAGGGGTCAAAATCAACCAAGAAGTGTATCGACGGGACATTCTCGAAGCCGTCGTACTTCAGTAGGCCCAACAGCACCTCGGCGATCCGGAATGGACATTACAGCGGGATTCCGCGCCGGCCCACACAGCGAAAACGACACAGGAGTGGTGCAAAGCACATTTTCCTGGTTTCAGCACATCTGTGGAATGGCCGCAGTACTCACCGAATCTCAACCCGATGGACTACAGCGTGTGGTCGATTTTGGAGGCTAGGGCCTGTGCTCGGCCCCATAAAAATTTGGAGTCATTGAAAAAATCTCTGCACCAGGAGTGGGACCGAATGACGCCAGAAGAGCTGCGGTCCATTGCCGAAAATTTCAAGACACGTTTGGGCCTCTGTATCGGCGCAAAGGGTGGCCATTTCGAAACTTATTAAATATATGAATACTAAAGGTCCATGTTATGGTTGTTATTATTTGGTTTTCAAAAATTCGTCAATTTGACAGAATTACAATAAGAAATGATTAACTCCGTTATTTCTTGTCACCCTGTAGTCGTTGCAAGCTTGCAGTGAAAACGGTACAAGCGATCATTGAAAACGTCAAAATTGACATTTCTCTGCTCTTATTGTTATACGATAAACGTAAGGCATAGTTGCGGTATGGATAATACGGTACAACTATACAGCTTCTCTTCGAAAAGCAGAAAATCCAATTTCTAGAAATCATTTCGATCCTTCTCTGCTTGAATAATAAGCTATCGCGAGACGTTGACTGCACGTCTGTACGTGTTATCTTAATAAGCACGATACTATAGTACATTCACCGTTTTGCTGCTGTTCATTGGAATTAGCTGCTGCATCATTTTAACATACAGAGAGTTTGCATGCAGCTCTACATTTATCGTGGAAATGGATTCCTTTCTTCATGGTCGAGGCACTTTGAAGATAAATACATTATTCGCACATACTAATTGAGAATTTTTTGGTCGTCAACGTTACAAAATAGAACTAAACAAATACATGATCTACTGCAAACAATACTGGCGATTTCAAAAACGTAATTAGTCGAGAATCATTTCGGTCCGTAATAATAGTTTCTCTCCGAAACCGTTTAATATATTTCAAACGTTTCTCGTGCCACAAAAACAAAGAAGATATTTTTAGGTGCTCTTCTTCAGCTGGGTTATGCTCTACATTCTATATCCGTAGAACTGTATTTTTACGTATCAGTTTATGTATGCGTAGCAGTGTAGCTGAGAGCCATTTAAACAAATATAAATTGTTCTGACTGATTGATGAAATTATGTAATTACGTCTGAAATGTCAGATTACAGGTCTAATATCTTCGGTGAACGATGAAATATTACCAAATTTTATATTTAAGCACAATTGTAAAAATAGCGAGAGTCTCTTACTGTACGAATACCTCTTGTAATCGCCGTTTGTGATTAATTTTTACATTACATCATTGATCGAATACGAGAAATTTTGTTTAACATTGTCGGCGCACACGGCTTTTCTTAATTCCCCGAATAAATATTGTAGTTAAAAATGAATTGCGTTTACTCGGATGAAAGCGTGGCTTGCAAAAAGAAAGCTGGTAACAGAACGAGTAAAAGGAACTGAATTCTGTCGAAAGTAATGGCAATTGTAATAACGATGACTATAGTCGTGATAATAGCGATAAGAGGGGCCAATAGGTAGGTTTCTGGGCGTCATCGGCAACAATCTGCGAACTAATAGTGCTGATATTTAATTCAGTAAACGCCTGTGTGGCTCCGTTGTGACACCTTTAATGAAATCGTAAACGATGCTCCTAATAATAATTCAAAATAAAATATCCACTTGTTGGTGGGAAGTGCGCAATTTTCAGGAGGGGCTGGGGGCAGGATGGACAATGGCGTAAATGAAAGAGGTAAGTAAGGTAAAAGAAAAACGGAGAGAATTCCATTCGAGATCGTCCCTCGGGTTATCGGCTGGCGTTTCTGACTCCGGCAACACCTGCAATAATCAGGACTATCTGTCGAAAGTTATTAGTTTTCCCGAGATATCTTTCGGTCCAGCCATTTTCTCCCTCGCTCCCGCTTTTCTTTCCTTTTTTCATCGTCAGACAAAAGAAAGAGAGAGAAAGCAGCGTCGTAGGGTGAGAACTAGGCAATTTTGTTCCTGAAAAATTGAATTTTCAGATTATTTCGTGTCTCCTATGGTCCATGTCCCATTGTTTCCTGCTGGCATCACTGGCATTATCCGTCGGTCGTTGCGTTGATTCACGGTACGTGCGTATCGATACGTGGTACGTGTGCGTGTACGTTGCGTGTGCGTATACATGTGCGTGCGATGAATCGTGTGCGTATATTCGTACAAATCGATAGTGGACAGACTCTTATCAGCTGATCCATGTGTCTGCAACGCCTGATCCGTTTTTCGTGTTCGTACATTTGACAAACATTCAGATATGGCGTAGCAATTCCGAAGAGTGCATTTCATTGCATTAATTTGATTAGACCGATCAACGATACTAGCAGCGAGGTCGAGGTTAATCGATCTAATGGAAAATCGCGACCGAGTCCGAGAGAGCATCAATCAATACCCGGCCCTTGGAATAGATCAAAGAGTGCTGCCGCGTAGTTAAATCGGTTTATACGATACATTCGGATCTCTCGCCGCCATTGTTTTTTTTTCATCCACGTAAATTTTCATCAAAAGCTTCAGTATTTGAACCCTTTGCGGTCGTACGTGTTTTATAAGTTGCGGTTATTCTTTTTTTTCATAGAATCTATTATCTTCTCCAGATAAAATGTTTTAAAAATTTATATCTCAATCAAGATTACCTCAGTCTATAAATATTTGGTCTAACATTTACTTTTCCGTTACTTTATGCTACATACTATATGTATATCAATTGATTTTTTCTTTTTCTTCGGTAAGCTAGACTTTGAAAGTTTTAGTTTATTAGCGAAGTAATTCGGACCGTGATATGTTAAAATTTGGGCACTTTGAAGATATTCCTCGAGCAAAACTCTGTAATCACGGTAAAAGTTCGTCCCGAAATTGGCGGCGCAATGGGCTACAAGATGGAGGAAAATTTGACCAAAGGTTACCATTCGTCGGAACGCGCGTTATGCACCCTTGGGAAATTGAAAACCACTTTTAGAGAATGAGACTTCCCTGCCAACAAGCTGGTCTGCCGCAATCATCCATGTGAGACTTTTTCTTCCATTGTGTCCGGGTGTGGCTGCAGGTCTTCCGCGCGACGTCGCTGAAAATGTCTTTCCCACGTATTCTTTCTTTTTTTTCTGTTCTTGTACTCTTTTTATTTTCACTACTTTTCGCTCTCTATTCCCCGGACATTGGATAATTTCGTTCCTCGAAGACAACGTACGGAGCGGAGTGTCGAACGAAGTGTAACGTTTTTTCCACCGTACGAACAAAACAACAACAACAAAAAAAAAAACCGAAAAAATTGTCTACCTTCTGTAACAGATTTGTTTCTCTCGAACGACTTTCTCGTTTCTCGTCTTTCGAGCTGAATTTCAATGGTCGTGTAACATAGAAAAATACATTACTCCATACAATTGTCCCTCGACACCCACTTTGCAAATCAAATCCCAAACGCAAACGTATTCGAACAATGTTCGATCGTACGAAATAAAAGACTAAACTACGAGAGAAAATAAACAGCGGTCGAAGCAAGATATATATCCGGTCTTTTCAAGTTTAATCGTTATTGTCGTTGCGTCCCACGGAAACCGTAAGTTTCCGCATAATCGGCTCTCGACGTCTCGTTAATATTGCACAATATAGAGAATTGAATTTTCATTTGGTTCCACTTAATCGAATGTTTTCGTAGTAATCATAGACTACAAGGAAATAAAGATTAAAATGATGCGAAGTAACAAACAGCAGTTGAGGGAGGACAATTGTGAAGATTCGACATTGCTAATTTCGACGTCGGTGTAACGACTAGTCAGTCAGTCACTCGAGCAACGTTCCTCTAACGACTATCCGTTCGAAACGACGATGTTCGTTCTCCGATCGTCGTGATGAACACGCGGAACATGAACGAAGATAAATATTCCCGAGCACACTCTTCTTGTCCCCGAGCCCATATCTCTTAACAAACCCATCGGATGTGACTCTCTGGGCGTACAAAGCATCTGCACGCTTTGTTCTATTTTCTTATTATTTTTTTTTCTCTTTCGAGGTTCGACAACTTTCAGTGTAGCGTTTTTGTGTTGGGCAGCAAAACAGCAGCGAGGGTTGATAGCCGGGGTTCGTGCAGCACAGCTTGTCAGCAGAGTGGTGTACGTGTCATTCGTAAAGATACGTGTCACTTTAAACTACTTTCTTATTTACAAAATCGCGAGCAAGCTCCATTTCTGGTTTCCGACAAATGTTCGTTCAACTGAATTGATGAATGAACTGATTCGCGCGCGGTCAGGTTACCATTTACAGTGAACTTACAAGTATCTGTTTCATTATGCCTTGCTGTGTATAATATTGGATTAGAAAATTTCGAATAATTCAGTCATGTATTTATCCGGTAAAGGCAGTGAACTCCATTCGTATCATGGCTGCGAATAATATTGTATTCTTATACCAAAATCCCAATAATCTCTTAATTATCCCAAACTGGATCGATCAAATTGAAATACTTCTTATTATACCTTTTGTTAGGTAGACTTTTCTTCAACTAAAAAAAATGGAGTATCCAATTGTGACTACATTTCGAAATTCTGAAGCACAACTTCACCCGTAAACTACCCTTCATAATTCCCTTACCGATTTTCTCCGATATTTCTCGCGAAAAATAATATACGAAACATGACTAAGAGGAGCTTCTTCTCGAGGCTGAACATCTCAATATTAATGTTAAACGAAAGATATTTGACAAGAGCTTATACTGTGTTTGGATCGTTACATTTGGATCGGTGGGCCAAACCGACGAAATCTGTGTCAAAATGAAAGAACTTTCGATAGAAATGAGATAGAGCGATGAAACTTTTTTCAAATGAAAGCTGAAACTTTGCAGAATATTGGAAAAATAGGGAGATTATGGTACGAACGTTTTTTAACCTTTAGAAAATTCGTTAAACATGTAGAACTTCAAGAAATCGATTTTGCGATATCCTGAGGTCGTAGACAAATTTTGAAACCAGATTTGAAATCGGCGTGAAAAAATCTAGGAGAAATGATGTGTCGCATGTTAAAAAAGAAATTTTTCCGCGCGTGGTATTGGGAAAACCACAATTTTCTTAAAGTTGTGCAAGTTTAACGAATTCGTTCAAGGTTAAAAAACGTTCGCAACACAATCTCCATAATTATCCCATATTCTGCAAAGTTTCAGCTTTGATTTAAAAAAAATTTCACCGCTCTATCTCATTTCTATCGAAAGTTCTTTGATCTTGACACAGATTTCGTCGGTTTAGCGCACTGTGCGCTGTAGCGGCGCCGCTCGAGTGCAAAGGGTTCATGTAGTTCATTAAGAAAAAAGGGATCTACATATTGTAGTTGTGTTTTTCAGTCAATCGAATTTGCCATACTATTTCTATTTACCTCTATGTATCCGGCACAGACAACAACGCAGCGTGATACGACGTGAAGAAAATCCGTAGGAGACCTCTAGTCTCGATTATGTGACGTGGAGAATACATTTATGCCGTGATTTTAATGGAAATCGTGATCACACGATAGATGAGACATATCAGTTGTACTAAATTTGTATAACGAAAATGATCTTTGCCTCAATATGGTTAATATACAGCCAGACACTTTTGTCACTCACTGTAGATGTACCGACAAGCTTTTTCGGGAGCCGAGAAATCGGATTCGATGCTGAATGATCGGAAATGGAAATGGAGCGGTCGCGTGTAGCTGCATAAATATATCTGGTACTCGTTACAACCTATGTACCGAACAGGTAATTGGTGTATTGCAACTAGTTCTTTGCACCTGGATAGCTGCGATAGGCTGCTAGAAAGAGAGAAAGAGAACAGTGGTGTTTGGTGATGTTAACAAGAATTTTGCCTCGTGTACTACTTACTACACGCTACGGGAACGGGCTGAACATCATACAGGAGAATGTAAAAACGGACGAACACAAAAGCGACAAACATGATACGATGAAATGAGGAATAGGAGAATACCTTGTACAATCCAATGAAACAAATTCGGACAGTTGAAAATTAACATTAGGGAGTGTGTAGAAAAATGAAAAGTAAAGCTTGAAAGAAAGATGACAGGATAATGAAAGAAACCAGAGAGAATTTGGGAACTAATATCGTAATACAAAGTCAACGATAACCGTATCGTGCGAGACGCCTCTCGTTTTCTCCTTTTCGAACAAATGTGGAACAAATAGAACACGTACGATCGACGTTCAATCGAGTCTATCTTCGTATTCGATATCACTACTACTGAAGTTGTGTAAGTTGATTCGACTCTGACAGCACGCCGTTACGGTTATCGCGTAATTCGAACACTGCGCAGCTATTGGCCAATTTTTACTTGTGTCTCGGTTCCCTGTCTCACGTGCCATAGCGTATATATACGTGTACAGGGTGTCTCGACTGAAGAAGACCATTTAAATATATCCTTGCATCATTTCAGATTGTCGAGTGGTTTCACAGAAAAATATTCTACATGTAGAAAAGAACTTTTCAAGGTCATGGTATCCTTTCTTGCAGAGGAAAGCTTCTTTTCCTGAACGCAAGATATACGCGATTCGGTTTTAAGGCATTTTCGAAACCATTAGAACATCTGGAAATCGCCATAATAATGTCGTTAAAGTGAAGAAAATATTTGTATGGCCTCCTTCAACTGCGATACCCTGTACGTATATCCTATCTATCTATCTATCTACACAGAGTATAGTATAGACAAATATAGAGAGAAAGAAAGAGAAAGAAAGAGAGAGAGAGAGAGAGAGACAAAGGTAGATATACAGAGATAGAGACCGATACGTGTGTAATAGCGTATACAGAGTACGTATAAGGGTCTACTGCGTTCAAGGGGGAAGCCCGACATATATATGTATACTCGACGTAGATTGGCGAAAAGCAGCGCAGCAACGAAAGCTTCTTTCGATGCAAACCCAAGAAACTGAAGGGGCTGACATGATAGACTGAAGTTAGAGAGTTTGAGTGACACAAGAGATACAGAATGAACGGGAATCAGTGTTGAGAGTGGGAAGAGAAATTACGTATGTATACAGTCTGTGATCGTATGCGTGCACTTCGAGTTCTTCCTTCTCTGGTGAAACACGGTTGTCTCAGCTTTTTAATAATACTACTTTTAGGTCGACTAATTTCGTTCGATGTGCTGTGGAGCGAACAGTACGGTGGATTAGTACCATTTTCAGTTTGATAGGAATAAACTAAATCGTCACATCTGATTCACCTTCGATAGAAATCTATCGCTACACACTTCTTCATTTTGGCTATTTTCTGAAAGGCGAACATTTCTCGATCACATCGTTATATAATCTGTAACGATGTTACAAGCAAATCTTCGGTTTCGTTCGAGTTCCTAGAGGATCCTGCTGTATTCGATTTACCAATAGTTTACTCACTGCTTTTTATTGCACTTCGGGAAGGTGTTCGCGTTTCGATTTTGCGCATTACTTGTGGAATGACTAATTCTAGCAGTGGATGTAATATTTTTATACATCAACATTGTTGTCTCACGTTATCGGGTTCATTGAAATATCGTTTAATAAAATTCCAACCACTAATGATAATACCAAAGAACTTATTTCAATGATTCACAGATTCTTATACCTGCAATTTTGCTGAAAAGATTCTATAGAAATAGCTCAAATTTAGGACCGAAATATGTCACTTTGTCCACGTTAAAATGGAAATTGATAAAGTTCGAAATTCGCTGGTATCCTCCGTTTGCTTACCAAGACAGAGAACGTTTCTATATGCGAATAAAATATGAATAAATGTCGTTCGACAAAAGAGAATGGAGAAAAGTGTTCATTTCGGTAGTTGTTTGTCGGGAGAAATATTTTGTTAAATTATACAGGGTGTTTTGTAACTGGTGGTGCAAGCGAAAAGGGGATGATACTACACGAAAAGATAAGTCGATGAAAAGGAATAAGATTTTTTTGTTTGGCAACTCGTTTTCGAGATAATCGAGTTTGAAAATGCCAATCAACCAATTCTACTTTCCGCAAATACTAAAGCACGTACCCGGCGAAAATTCAAAGTCGATGTTCTCGAAAACAAAGCCCCGCATGAAAAAATGTTATTCCTTTTCTTCGAATTATTTTTCCACGTAGTATCATCCCCTTTTCGCTCGTACCACCAGTTACGGTAACACTCTGTATATCTAGCCAATTGGTACTAGACTGAGGTACAAGCAAAATTTGGATGCTTCGTCGGAACGTGGACAGAGCCAGCTTAAGCATTTCGTTCTTCCCCTATTTACCAATTACGGACACGACACGAACATATATGCACACGATATAGGTAGACTTTCATCACCACCGCACCATTTCGCAAGCTCAGCGATGTAACAATCATATATATGTCCAATTTTCAGCGTGGATAAAAACACAGGAAGTACAAGATCAAATATTTGCACATGAAGCACACGCAACATGGACTGAGAGAGAAATATAGAGACTTGGAGAGAGAGAGAGAGAGAGAGAGAGAGATAGATAATAGATAGATAGATAGAGCGAGAGAGAGAGAGAGAGAGAGAGAGACTTTTGGAAAGCATCAGAGAAAAAACAGGAACCAAGGAAGTTTGGATTGGTCAGGAATTTTTGTTTCGACAACAACATAGATAACTCTATTGATAAATCTGTGCGATTATATTTGCAAAAGATTTCTCAATAAATTCGTCCGATGGCGAACACGAGCTCGGCTTTCAACATTGAAACTGGAATGAAAACTATCTCGATAAACCAACATTGCAATAGAGAATATCATCGTAATCAACATTATAGCAATTAGTCGTATTTCTTTTATCTAACCCTAATTTCACGATGCCTAGGTTTAATTCATCGCACGGTTGTCCGCAACGGTACTTACGTACATAGCTGATGATACCCCTTTTATCGGGCTAAGTTCGCGGTAGAATACCGACGAATCTCGAGAACGTGAGTACGTATCAACCAGAAGAACACGTTACGTTTGAATAAATGTAGGTACTGCTATATGTGTAGTCGTCGGAAGTGTCCGCCATCTAGGAATTTGTGATAAAGAGAGAACATTCGTCGTACATACAATTATCGTCGCGGGCTTCAATAGAAAATAACGGATATATAGTCAAAGATTAAAATAATAGGATAAAAAGTACAGGATATTTGGATAAATGTGTTGTCTTTATAGTCCCGAGTTGTTCGTCGAAGGGCGGATAATACAGGTATCTTGGAACTCGTTTTGTCATTGTTCAAAGTGAGTAAGGGAAATGTAGTAGTTTACAGAACAGAAACAGTAATATTGTGAAGTGTATAGAGAAAGATAGAAAGAGTTAGACCAAGGAAAGACACGGCAACGGTAGAGAATAAGACTGACAGAGGTGGATAGAGTGAAAGTTAGAGATAGAAGTGAAAACAGAAATAGAAATTAAGGTAGAGGAAGAGATAGACAGAGAGATAGAGAGAGAGAGAGAGATAGAGAGAGAGAGAGAGAGAGAGAAAGAAAGAGAGAGAGATAGAGAGAGAGAATGCATTACCGCAATGCTAGCCCGAGATTGTGCGGCCTTAATGTGGGCTTGAAGGTGCAGAGGGGGGTGGAAATAGCGGCAGGGGTCCCGATTGCATCGGCCCTTGACAGCGTCCATGCAGACCGTCACAGAGCCGTCCTCGTTCGCCTGCACCGTCTCGAGGGGGTGCGCAAACCGGCACTCCGTCTCGCCGCGTTTGCACGCCCCGCGTTGAAACTCGCGACATACCTACAGCAAGAGCGAACACGCATGGCATGGCACTCTATCTATGTGGCCAAAGGGGGCTGGGGCCGGGGGAGGGGCGCAAAACCGGGGGCAGCTCTGGAATTTGTTGGCTGAGATGGTGAACTAGTGTGTGACCCATTCTCTGTTCTTTTTTTCAGCACGATATCTCTCGCCTTCGACATTCTAGCTGGCTGGTTTGACGTTTCATTCGATGGGTTGGATACGGAGGCGGTGGTCGTGGTGGGCAGAGCGGGGCGAGGTGAGGGAACGATGGCAGGAGCTGTTGGAGCAGGTTGGAGAACGCGTCCTCGAGTGAATAGAGGCTGGCGGCGAGTGTTGAAGACGTTGAGATTTGGGTGCAGGATAGCAATTGTTTCTGGATGCCGTGAAGAAATAGCGGTGTAAATTGGATCAGTTGAGTAGTAGCTTGTTCTACAGAGATTATAGGACTTAGTTAAAATGGCTCGTACAATCATCGATAATGATATAAGGTATAGTTGTAAGATAGGTGACACAACAAAACATAATTGGACAAGCCACCTGGGTAACTTACTGTTTTAAAGATACGCAGACTGTTTGACACAAAAATGGTTTCGCGTTGCGGAGAAAGATTATAAATAACATTTTGACTTCAATAATTCAAGTGACTCAAGCTGTGACGGACACCTAATGCAGAATGACATCCTTCTGGTGAACTTGATTTATACAATTTACATAGTGATGTGGGGTGGCAGTATTAGGAATGAACAGATACTATGCCTTCGATCATAAATTCCTATATAAAGACCTGTACAGACTGACAGACAATTGTCCGCAACTATCCGCAGACAGTATGCATACTTCATATGTTTTCTGTGGATAGTAGGGTGGCTCTTATTTACACTCTCGATAAAATTTTTTTCAAAATTTCTTTTACGGTATCACCTCCAGAATTGTTCCAAATAATTAAAAAAAAATCTGTTGAAAGTTTGAGCTCGATCGGATTACGAGACACGTGCCCCAAGCAAATACTCCTTAACAATACATATTAGTAAAAAGAAAAGTACGATAGAACCATTCTAAATTTATGATTGAAGGGCATTTTCGTTCTCTATCGTACATTAACTGATGGGTAGAGACAAACTATGAAACTATACTGAATAATAGTCATTTCGATAGTGTAGAAAGAGTTATGTTATATATTATAAATATTCTACAGTTGTATGTAATATACAGTTGTTGTAATATTTTAGCTAGTTGTGCTTCCTTATGCACAGGTAAATCCGTCGTTAATTAATTTCTTGCAATGCTTCAGTGTACATACAACTATTTATCTTTGAAATATTAATTTACCAATGATTGTATAGAAAGGAATTCAAGTAAAATGGAGGAAAAAATAACTTTTCACCGAACACATTAGACAATGGGAATTTTTTCGATAAAAGAATCAGAAGTGTTTTAAGGTAAGAAAGGATTGACAGAGAGAGAAAGCCAGTATGCGGAGAGGAAAAGTGAGTAGAGAAAAATGCAAGACATGAGAGAGAGAAAAAGAGAGAGAGCGAGAGGGGAACAAAGCAGTGATGAAGAGAGTAGTAGGAGAATCGAATGATACGAAAGAGCGCCACATTTCTGCGAGTTTGGTCTCAACAGCCAACCTGACTTTGTTCCAGTCATTCGTTCTTTCTGATCGATAGTACGACACTCCAATCTGCTTTTGTTTAAACGATTCTTTTGAATTCAACGAAAATTATGTAGCAAATGAATTAAAATGATTTTGTAAATACGAATTTGTTAGAGTAAACTGTATTACTGGTTCGTAACACTGGAGTACTAAAATGTAAGATTGGAGTGTACCAACGCCCAGAAGAGAGAAAGGCATATCTAATCACTACTCTACTGGTGGATCTAAATACCGTATCCTATCGAATAGACGTCGCTTGCTGGTTTCTCGGTGTACCATCGCCCCCGCCCAATAAGGTCAGAGGACACGGAATTTCGGACGGCTATATGTGAGTGAAACAAAAGGGGTGTGGGGGGAGTAGTCGAATGGACGCCACGCCAGAGGGCATCCCCTCTCAGTGTCCTACCAATTAGATTTATTTGCACATGTGTTAGAGGATTCCTGGCGCATGCATCACTTGCTGTTTCCGACTTGCTGTTTATCTTCCGTCACTATGCACAGGCATTCAGAAAAATATATAATGTAACAAATCGACAAGTCGACAATGCGAACAATGCATCGTTTGATTTTTTATGTCTTTATTACTGTACTTTGATTCTAAAAGAAAAGTAGCCGAATATTGTTGAGAAAACGAAGGAGTTTGAACATTGGAGCGTCTCCACTGGCTTGGTCGAGTATGAAGTTGTAAAATACACTTTAGAAAACAATCTACACATTGCCAATTGTAGTTTAGGATAAGAAAAGACCTAACTGGAAATAGATATACGACCATTTATAGAAAACGATAAATATATTTTTATAATAAATCGTTTAAATAGAGTTCCAACTTCATCATGCTCTAAGGTGAAAAGTAATAAACAAAGTTTCATTATTTGTGCAGGGAATGCAAAATTTTGAAGGTCGTGTGAATCGATGAAGGGTCAATTATACATTTTTCTCTGTGCATGATGAGCCACAGAATTCTGAAGAAGCATGCGAATCTTCTGTGTATTGCATTCAAGCGTACACAGAAAATCAAGCGTGGATCAATTTACCTCTATCATCCTCGCTAGCTTAACTGCCGCTGGCGGTAGTGTGTGTGTTAGGAAGGTATACATATATACAATACATACGTATGTATATACATGTATATGTATAGCCAGACGAGCGGGTGTAGCATGCGCACATCGTTCGACAGTGTTCACTTTCGTTTTGTTTCCTTCGTTTCTTTCCATTTCTATTTACTTTCGGTTTTGTTTTTTGCTTTTGAACGCGTGAACACTCTCGAGAGCACGCGGTCTCTCGACCTATTTTCGCCTAAGGGAGCGGAGCTTTCATCGAAAGGCGGAAAATTTTGTTAGGAACGTACGTACGAAAATTGAACGATTAACGAAACACACGCACGCACGCACGTACACGGCCACGCGCGCACACAAGCGTTATACGGATCGTATACAAAAAGATCAAAATATGATAAAATACGCATAAATGTATTTAGTACAGACATATACGAGAAGCAGAAAGAGAGAACGAACAAGGGTCACGGGAGAAGATGAATAAAAAGGAGGATGGCAACATAAAAAAGGAAGAGGTTTCAACACACGCTTCAAATAATTGCTTATGCAGTTGAAAAGAAAATTTTCTGAAAGGATACAATAGTTTGTTCGCAGAGGGATATAATTCAGGTATGCGAAACATTTGATTCGTAACCCTACACACACATATTTAGATACTGCGGGATGATTGACTCGTTAGAATTGATCTTGAAATTTGTTGCGACTTTCGAATTGATCCAGGTAGAGTGAACAAACTTTCACAAAGTAGTGTACGTATGTTTTCTACAGAATTGGTTTTCCGGCTAATTAGACAAATGATCAAGAGAGCTGCCCTTTAATACGAGATGTGCCCCTCACTCCCTCGGCATCCACATCAGCGGGCATTAATTAGTAAACAAGGAGGTAACAAACGCCAAACAATTCGACAAGAAATTCGATACATACTGGTTTTGTGTGAAAGCGGTTCGACTGAAAAACAGAATTTCATTCTATCTATATTTTCTCCGTTTATTTATTACAATCGTAAGAAATGTTCTGGGGCTAACGACAAACAACAAGAACTTCTACGGGATATGTTGCGTTAGTTGAATTTTCCTTGGTTTTTCACTCTGTATTCTTTCGAAAATGATATTTCCAGATGGACTCCTTCCTGGCAATCGTCCGCGTAACACACTCACCGAAGCGTTATCGCTGCTGTGTGTGTGTGTGTGTCGTGTGTGCTGAAGTTACAGACAATAGATTATATTCGGTGCACCGACGAATTCAAACGTAAACGGATATAACAATAGGTACAGCCGTTCACACCGATGTAAGTAGTTTTCCCGGAGATGAACGACGCGCTGATCGTCGCGTCGTTCTTATCGAGACTGTTAAACCGAGATATGTATTAGCAGAAATATGAGACAAAAAGTAAAACAAGTTAACTGGTACATACTGCTCGCTAAAGCATACACATAAACTTTCAAATAAAGTAGTGTGGAGAGAGAGAAAGAGAGAGAGAGAGAGAAAAAAGGAATTATGCTGTTATGTTGTTGTACGTGAACTTTCTGTGTCTTTCTATGTTGTACTAAAGGCAATGATCTGT
The DNA here is from genome assembly GCA_028455765.1 of Lasioglossum oenotherae. Taxonomy (NCBI): domain Eukaryota; kingdom Metazoa; phylum Arthropoda; class Insecta; order Hymenoptera; family Halictidae; genus Lasioglossum; species Lasioglossum oenotherae. Next base: position 10,161,824 of record CM052288.1, read on the forward strand.
GTACGTGTGTGTAAGCGTGCGTGTCGCATGTACTATGTACGTATTGCGATGTCGTGTTTCTTGTATTTGATGTATATACATATATTATACGCACATACATATACATACATACATATACTATATATGCATATGCAGATAATATATAATATATTACATACAATATACATATATGTGTATATAATATGTATAACACATATGTATACATATAACACGTATATAATTATGTATGAATGCGTAGAGAATGTGAAAAAATTTAGCATGCGATCGTATACATAATAGAAAAGCACCTTCTCCTAGCTGTAAAAGTAAACGCAATAAGTCGCAGATCACGTTCAATAATTAATAGAATTAGTAAACAAGTGTTTTCTTTTGGTAAAAACAGAAAAGTAACAACAAATATATAAATATAAAGTCTGGCGCTGAAAAAATTAGACACAAGTATACGGTACGCATATATGTATATGCATATGTACATATGTATATCCATATACATATATGTAACAGTAGGAAGATTACGAAAGCTGTAAAGAGCATTAGCTTTGTGCAAGTACGTTGCCAATTTACGTCTATATAGGATCAATGCTCTCCCAGGATTTGGTTCCGATCATAGTCAAGAAAAATAAAGTGAAGCAGCAAAAGAAAACTGTTCAAATAGCAGACGACATAGATTTCGACTTGGATGCTACGGAAATCTTTCGACTGGGAAAGCACTGTGGCGCCAACAGCGGGCTAGCCAACAACAGAGTAGAAATATTTTACAAGTACCGCTACAGAAGGAAAAAAGTCTTCCGTTGCCAATTATAGATTGATGATAAATTAAGCGACGTGATATAAGAAGTAAACGGAAAGGGGGAAAAATATGAATCGATTTGAATTTCGGAACGAAACAATTAGAGTTGACGGTAAAGTAGTGTCGATCGATTGGCCCATCTATCGTGCCCCTCTACTAATCGATTACTTTCTCGAAAGCGAGAGCGTAATCGAAATATAGGGTGGGGCGCCACCTTCGTTGTCTTTTCTTTTCTTTTCTTAATTCTGGTCGATTTGACAGACTTTTTGAACGACAGCACAGATGGTCTTAAATAACGGACAAATAGACAGACACCATTATATTTAGGGGGGCGTAAGAAATAGAACAGAGGGACCTCTAAATTCAATTGTATAAGTGCCGGCCTGTAAAAAAGAAATCTCACGGACTATAAACATGTAGGGATACGTACAACGAAGAACGTTCTGGTGAGTCGTTCGCTAGTGTGCTAGTGGCGGTAAGAGTTCGTTAACACCGATGCAAATAGTTGTAAAGACAATAAATAATATTAAATGGACATCACTACGCTTCAGTCACTATGGTCATGACACTACTAATGATTATAGGATATAAAAATGTCGTTGTTTGGCTTTCTACTGCTTCTGCTTTCTCCTTAATTGATCAAGTCTTGTCGTAAAGAATTACTTGGCCGAAAACTTTCGTTTCATAGTGAAAAAAAAAATGAAAAGTTTAGAGTCGTTCTAGTTAATACCTTTGCTTCTACCGCCAAGACAGTCTCGACCAATCAAGGGTTGGAGATTATATTAATGGTGTCTAAGTAGCGAAATGCAAACATATTTATATCGAATATTAATAACATTATACTTAAACAGGCAGCAGGCAATTAATTTAAAAACCATCAATGATATAACGTTCTGCGGGAGACATGTAAATTATTTTCTTTCCTTCTTTTTCTTTTTTTATTCCTGATGGATGATGGAGTTGGAGATTGGGGAGTATCGAGATATCCAGACGGGATTAAATTGAGAGATAGAGTGAGATGGGCGTGACACGGTGTTTGCTCGTCGTTCGACGCAGAAATTCGTTAATACAGAGCTCTATCGGAAGTTTCTCGACTCTGTGGATACAGTTCACCTGACCGGTAACGTTGCTAAAATTAGCAATCGAACGAAAACCAAAAACAAAAAAAAAGAGAAATAAAACAGTGGAACTAAAAGCCAACGGTAAGAAAGAAAACGTTATTTTACACAGAAACTATATCTTTTCTTTTGCAAGCGGAATATGTGCTATGGAAACGTTCGTATTTTTTTCCAATAAGGCAAATATATATTACTGGTAACAATATAAAGTAAAACAAAACAGAGAAATAGTGATAATACAGATTTGGGCATACTTCGCACAAGTTCGATCAACTAAAAGAGCAAATTCACATTACACCGAAAGGAAACACAAAATAAATATATATAAATCGCAATATAGACTAAAAGAGGTGAAACACAAAAAGCGCACACACACTTGATCTGCTTTTTTCCTTTTTTTTAATTTTCGTTTGGTCGTTGAGTAAACATAAAACAAAAAAGATTCAATAAATGTAGTCTGTGCGTTTGTTTTTAGTTTCAATTATATTTCTTTTATTTGAATTCATCGCTCAATAAATTTCGTTGTGACCCGAACTTAGTGCAAGTCATCAAGTATTACATCACAAATAGGTTATCATTTTTACGATTACTAAATATCATTTATTATCGTATATTTACCAAATATTATAATAATATAATTATCGCAAGACCAATTGTGTGGTTAGTTGATAGATCAATCGATATATCATCCGAATTCTATTTGTAATAGTTAATAATTAACGACATTACAGTGCATATACTTTTTCCTTTTTTTCCTTTTCTTCGCTCTCTGATTTTACTTAATCATTAATCCCTCATCGTCGGCAATTATTCCTCAGACTAAGGAAACCAGAAGACGTACGAAAATTCCGAAGTATCTTTTATGGTGTAGGAATCGTAATAGGGTGGGTTATAGGGGAAAGAGTTGAAGCGCGATATCGATCATCGAGTTTTAATGCAAAAAGAAATGGAAAAGAAAAACATACTCTGTGAAAAATAAAACAGCTATTTCGTTATTACCCTAGGTTGTCCTAGGCTGGAAAGTACTTTTCAATCATTTCTAATCTTCAACGTCCGAACGATTGAAGTTGGTATCAGGTATTAGTTATTATATAAAACGTAATGTAACTAGAAGTAACTTTGATCAGAGATTTGTCCATTATTTCCTGCTCTCATATTCTCCGCAATACGAAACACAATTAATTTGTTAACCTACCTACTATGTACACGTGTTACTGTGTGCATATGCGTGACTGGTTCGTCGCGTAGAGCCATATTTCTGCATATGCACACGAACGTATAGATTCTTTAAAAGGTTAAAATTTTCGGCTTCAGAAATGTGCAACCAACGTCGAGAAATCGAGGTAATCATTATTCTCAGAGAGAGAGAGAGAGAGAGAGAGAGAGAGTTCGTCTTCTATCTGTTATTATCATTTTTCTAGATAAGTCTAAAATGTCGAACAGAATAATTATTACGTTAGCTTGCAAACATTCGCATCATTATTAAATTTATAAGTAATTTCTTCAGTATGGACCGCCTTTGTTGAAAGTGTATGATGACCAGACAATTGTATGTATAAGTATCACAGACAGTGAGTGAATTCTTCAGAATACGTAGATGCATGAATATTATACTTCTGGTTCAATACAACATACATATGTATATGCAAGGCTACATATAGTATTTGAATCTTTCTTTTTATTCCGATTCTTTTATTGAATTAGAAAATAATCAATTTCCCGAAACAATTCCCGAATTCAAAGTATCCGTGACGTAGTTATCAAACATTTTTTGAGAATGTATGGTATCTGAGTAATATGAGTAATAGAAGAGTATAAAATGCGGATTCTAATACATACGGCGTATTTTTCATGGGTTGTACGGTTTATACATTTACACTGTCCCGCAGTAATAGCAAGAAAATATGCAAAATCAATTTCCGTTGATACGAATCAATGCGAATAACATGTACGATATCTACTGGAAAAGTTCGGTTTCTCATTTTTCGCCACGAAAAGAGTATTACAAGGTGAATGTGCGCAATTAGAGCGGTTCGTTTGATCTAGTTCTGTTAACCATACATAACATATGTATTTATGACTGCTTATAAGTATTATGAGTATTATGACTTAATATGTAAATACATGCGAAACGTGTGTGTGTATAATGAAAAATTCGGCGATCGCGAAGAACCGTTACTTGTTCTTTCCCGTTCAGGAAATTTGAACAACTCCATTTTGCAAAAGGAATCGTAAGAGTTTCGCGGGGTACCGCCACGTCTGCGTCCATTCGATTTTGTTCATTTCGTAGTGGAACTGTTGTGCGGAACTTGTTAATTTCGCGAAAGCTACAGTAGGAGTGAAGTGTGGGGTCTGCTAGTGGATAATGCGACACAGGCTCCGGGGAAATTTGTGAACTCGAACATTAGAAAACTTATAGCGGCTTTCACGACAGACCGAAAGTTTTCGCCGGAGCCCAACTTTTAGGAGACCAGCAAGAAACATTATTGTTGCTACTAAAACGTTTCCTTACGCGAGAAATCAGTATGCTTCCAGTGACATCAACGGAGAACGTTCACCGATAGGAGATAGAGGTATTAAAAAGTGATTCGATTAAACAAACAGAACGCTGGTGGTTTCTTTTCAACTGCCGAGCTGCTCTTTATTAATTTAGCACGTGCTGTTCATATGAATATATGAATATTCATGCATATGAACATGTTTTATTTATAGTTCACGTTCAAATATTCGTATCTCGGGGTGAAATTGATTTTTATAATATTTCCACGACAAAGAGAACATAATTGACTTAAGATTTTCCATCCTGTTGATAAAAAAATACACGATATTGGCAGCAATATGTTCCTTCGCCCATCAATATTATAAGGATAACAAAAAATGAGTACAAGTAACAAAATTTATATGAAAACATTGTTTTCTACAATAATGTTATAGAAGAACCTCTAGTTGGACCTTTACTGAAACTCGAAACTTTACTGAAACTACTGAAAGGAAATGAACTGTCATTTGCTGAAACAAAGAAATTATCGAATGCTTGACTTATTATTAAACAGATTTGTTCCGATGGATATGTCGTCGAGAAGTGTAAACTCATTATAAAAACATCATGATAAATTACATACACGGTCACACATCACCAATCTATTAAGACCAAAAAATAAGTATGCTTCGATATCTGTTGTTTGCAATAATCAAAATTTAATAACTTTTCTTAAACTTTATCCATTATTATGGAGACAGTACCCTGCAATACCGTACCGCAACGATCTTGGTCCACAGCGATCATATTTTTCACGAGCGCGCCGAAGCAAAGGGGTTGAAAGAAATTTCTCAGTATTTCTCGGGAGTATTTAATAAGTGTGAAATCGATAATTCAGGAATTAAGTAAATGTTGATTCACGAAGAAATATTTTTGAGAGGGGGCACAACTAAGTTCCATTTGAACGTTAAATGTTTAAGCGTAAATAGATCTTAGGCGAGTTTCATGTACATACGCTTGAATGCATTGTGCCGAACAGTAAATTTATGAAAACTTTAACAATTAGTTTGCCTTACATTCGAGCACTGAATGCATATCAACAACTCTTTAGTAAAAGTGATTCTAGTCGATAGGAGTGCGAGTACCATTTCACTTTTGAAGACTTATCTCCTTTGGAAGAACTAATATTCGACCCGAAATTCATAAACGAATTAACCATAAAATTCTTGCGAACGACCGGCATTGTATACGTTGCACACTTCTGAGCCCACGTCTTACCACTCTTTGCATACTTTTAATCATTTAATAATATAATCATAATTATCATCACGGTTTTGTCGTTGCCATTATAGTATGAGTTAATCTTATAGATATACAACCTCCGCAAAGTTAATCATCATGATTAGCCCGGAGCTCTATTCCTATCTTGTGGTAATGGTTTCTCTTAATCGAAACGTTGCGCCGCATTCTACGTTAACCACAAGATAAATTACTATGAGTACCTACGGAATCTTGTAGCCACACTCGCGTTTCTTTTTACACGTTTCCTGTTTCTCTTTCACCGAGAAACGCGATTTACTGTTTTGCTCTCTGCACGCCGTTAGCGGAGTTCTTTTTTGTCTTGGTTCGCTCGGTTACAAGTGACTCGTGCGATCACGAGTCACGGGTTACGCGGTTCGTCTTGTACGACCCGACATCGTGATCGTTAAATATCGGTGCGTTCCCGATAAAAATGACTGGATTCGTACAAATAAACGCGATCCGACTACGAACGAAGACGCGCGCGCGGCCGACGTTCGTTCGCGCGACACAATTCGTACAAAGCTGGACCATCGGCAGCGTTCAGAATTCGTATAATTGATGGAACAAGTTCGATGCTTGTGTAGAAAAGTCTGTGCAGGATATATAAGTAATACTGCAAGTACAAAGATGTAAAGCTGACGAAGCTTCCTCCGCTCTGTTACATTGTCCAACGCAATGCACAATATTTCGTAAGCGCTATAATTTCGTAAGTATGTCTAACGAGACGTGCGACAGAGTTGAAAATACTCTTCTCGCATAATTAGCAAAAGACGCACGCTGGTGCGCTTCACTGTCTTGTCTCGTTGGACATGCTACACATAGAGCAGAAGGTGATCAAAGAAAATTTAAAAAAAATGTAACGAATCGTATCTTATCATTTGTCGATACGTCTTTCTACGCGACGGAAAAGAATTGAAATAAATTGCGATCCATCAATTGGCTTCCACGACTAGCAGTTTTTTTTAAATATCCAGTTAATTCGAGGAATATATCATGGTACCTGTTTCAGCAAATATACGCGCATTATGTCCACTGCCGTGAATAAATGTGTAGAAATATATAGCTTTTCTGTTAGATGCTCGTCTCCGTAGTTTCGGGAGACCGAACGAGAGCGATCACTGACTTCCAGCCCAGGTATTGTTCTTGTTTGTTTTCATTAAAAACGCCTGACACAGATCCTTCAATCTTTTCCTTTACCAAATCAACTCTCTTTCCTTCGAAGTCTGAGCGGTATCGAATAAATACTTTAATCAATGCACATATTCACGCGGCTAGTCGGCATAAATCACTTGAAAATAATGTTTCCAGCGCGCAAATGGACTTCCGAGGAGACTTTTAAGGTGAATCCGCGATGAACACGGTGGAATCTTGACCTTAAGTGATAACAAACTGTCGAGTATTCTTTGTATCAACAATGCAAGTAGAAAAATATGTTAGTTTAGGCAACATAATCAGAGCATCACGTTGTATTTGTAAAAGGTATAGAATGTTCGTAACACGAAGATATTGTCGTTCTGGTTAAAAAAGGAAAGAGAAAACAATGCTCATACATTGGTACGCCACAAAATCGGATGTACACAATTGTCAGTTTATACACGTGGTTAGGCATTGAATATTCAATTAACATATCCAACGATTGCAGTAATATACTAGCATGTCAGTATGTTACTTAGTATGCTCTGGTTAGTCCCTAATTGTACTGAAAGATATGTAAAATCCTATCTATTTGAAAATTTAAATGATCATATGTCACAGAAACTGAAGAATGTGGCCAAATAGTCTGCAGAATATCATCACAGAATGTCAAGAGAGAGAGAAAGAGAGAGAGAGAGAGAGAGCCTGATCGCTTCAAAATCTCACAATCTCCTCTCACCTACGTCTAAAGTCGAATGGTGATCCGACAGAACGAAACAGTCGCGGCAGAAGTAAGAAATGAAAAAAAAAGAAAAGAAAGAAAGAATGGAAAGCACCGGTCGACTTCAGTAATACGCGTGGACGTAAATCAGATTATGGATCGGATGATGGTGGGCATGAGGGTTGTGCAAGGGAGTACAAAAGGAGGTAGTGGTGATGGTGGTAGGGGATGCTGGATGATTGACAGATTGCATCGTGGAAACGGGCGACACTTGATTGGGGGGACCGGCCGGCACTTGGTACACGGTACTGGGAGCGGCCATCGGGCACCTTGAGGCCCCGGCTGCGCCTTGTTGGGCCCCATGCTGTTGTTGTGACTGTTGTTGTTGCTGTTGTTGTTGTTGTTGAATGTAGTTTGGTGGTAGACATACCTCGAGGCGGTCGGTACGTGGCATCTTCTGCGGCATCGCTACTGTCTGCGGCACCACGCCGAGAGGGCTTCCTACTCCGGTTGGGTCCGCCGGCCCCATTATCGCCGGCATGATGGGGCTGGGGGCGAACGTGTACGGGCTGTACGTGTTGCCAACCTGCGGCATACCGGTCAGGTACGGGTTCGTCGCCTGTGAAAACAAACCCGGAAAGTATCCAGGTAACACGGATTAGAACGGATCTGGTCCCACCTTCGCTTCGCATCGGTCGTCTTCGTTAACTGCCCCTTTATTACGCTAGCCTTCGAACTTCCTCTCGATTGTGACCCAACAAGCTCGTACAGTATGTGACATGTATCGAAAATACAAATTGAAATCGAAAGCGGCAAACTTTGACGCTTCCACTTCCGCGTCTCTGACGATAATCGGCAAGAAGAAGCGTCAAGGTAGACTTTTCCCGCTTTCTTCGCACCCCGAAAACGATTTTCTGTCGCATAGTGCCGTGCTGTCCAGGGCCGACGCCATTACACTTTTTACGCCACTCTTCATCGATTGCTTCTAACAACAACGAAAACAGCCGCAAAAGGGAAAGACTCGAACTCTCGTCATCGACGCATACAACAGTAGCTGTGAGTCATGCTTAGCGTCTTGGTTTCTCTGAGAACATAGAGAGGCTAGGGGTAGCTGAATTTACTCGCGAGTAAAGCTTGGACAGCACAGGCATCGCGTACTTTCGGCTTGTTAGCTTCCGCCCTGTTTAGAACCTTATGCTTCACTCGAACGTATCAAGACCCTGTGAATGCCGTGAATCGTCTATCAAAATATCTACCGAGGTTATACAGAGGCTGTTTCATAAGAGAATTGTCGAGCATGCGGTGATCAATCTAGAATGTTATAAGCGACAATGTTCAACCAATATACATACGTCCACAAAGTTCTTCTGATCTGTTCTCTCAACATTCGAGAAAATCATGTTAGACATACCATTCAGGTCGTTTTCATAAATCATAAGAAGAAACGCTGCATGTTTATTTAAATTTACCTTACCTTTCGCTAATGATATTTATCGAAACGTATCACACGAAACATTCATGTTTTTCAAATCGAAAGGAAAACTTGCCAGTGAATTCACTGAAAAAATAACGAGAACAAGACGTATAGAGTTGTAAAAACGAAGTCGCGAGACTGCTTCACTGGTTATTCGATTCTGATTTGATCAACGCGGGTTAAAGGATCGATCTCCTCTCCACGGAGAAAAACACGGCTAAAAATACATCCTGAACGTTGAAATAATTGAAACGTAGGCAGCGATTCATATGAAATTTTTTATAAAATGTGGCGACGCCATGAACACTGCGAGACCTGAATGGAAAGTCACGAAAATAATCCGTTTTCATAGCTACAGAGAACCATACGTATGTATATTGTATCACTTGATCTACCATCCTTTCTTTGATTCGCATTCCAGACACATGGCTGATTACATTTTAAGTAACCAATGTTATTTCAATATATGCATAAGAATAGAAGACGATGTATTTATCGAGTTAAAGTTTATGAGATAATTTTAGAGATCGACGAGCACAATTTGACGACTGTTCTTTCAAATCAATGCTGGTTTCGCCTCTTATTTCCTTGCATCAATTTACGTTCTCTTTTTCTTTTCTTTTTTCAATGCGACGGAGACCGCGATACAATTTCGAAAGCTTTCTAAGTTTAAAATCTATTATGAAGATTCTAATCCCGAAAAATGACACTATGTTGAAGACATTAATTTGCGAAGCGACAATGCGAAAAAAACGAACGGTTCTTGGAAGAGTAGTTGAGACAATTTTCAATTTGTGGCGTTCGAGTTGAAAGTAACGAGCGGATAATTCGCGAAGGGAAAGAGAGACAGCACATTCACTCACAGAGTCTTAATCGTTCCTTCTTTCTCTCTAGTCCTCGTTTGAGCGACAAGCTCGCGCGCGTTCCTGTAAGAAGCGTTCGATTTTGTGGGGAACGAGGTTTCCAGAAGGAAAGGCAGGTAATTTGAAGGCAGATAATTCTTCTTTCTAAAGGATTTCTGCTCTTATGCTTCGAGCTTTCGTTTGGCGTATAGAGAAAGCTTTTTCGGACGCAAGTCACGCCGGCTACCAAAAGACATCGCGCCGTTGAATACTGGCATTGACAATGGCTATCAACAATGAAAATAATAATATCTCTTTTGAAAGACGACGCGACATGCGCGCAGTCGTATCCTTCGCTCCCAAACCATCTCTCTCTTATCGATCACATTTTCGTGAAACACGAATAGCAACCGATAAAACTAGTTCCTCGCGGCGTTCGGAAGGGAAGAAGCCGACGCGATTCGAACTTGGCCGCAGAATTCCATGCTTTACTCCTCTAAAAGAAGGAAAACTTGAGAACTAGACGATTCATCGCCTTGGATATTGAAACGGAGCATCTCGTGAGGCATGCAATTAAATTCCTTCAATTTACGGTGCGGTATTTTCTTAAACAAGTCGAAGCATTCGTACAACCGCTTACTAAACTTACAGGCATACTAATTGTAAGTGGCGCGGCGGAGACGGTAGAATCGAACAATTTATATATAGTCTGATCCTACGGATCTGAAACTTGAGCGCGCGTGCCTCAGTGATTACCTGATTTGCGTAATCTACAACGTTAAACTGTACAAGAGCGCTCCATTAAAACGGTTCAAATTACAATCATTCACGAAAGCTCTTTACCTAGATGTTTCTTGCACGAAATAACAGCTATAGAAGCAACAATGCACTACAACAATTCTCTTTGCAATATAAATAATCTCTGTGTATTTCTTCGTCACTATACGTATAACCATAACATATATGTATATACGTACACTATACATATGTATGCATGTATACACGCATAGTCTCCGTGCTGAACCAAAAAATACTGAAAATTTGATAACGTGTGCACACCAACGATTACTATTACTTATAAACTGCAGATTGTATTCAATGAAATTGAATTGATTGAATTGATTGTAGTTAAGAAAGCAAGACAAGATTGTCTCGGTAGGTAAATGTTTTTGTTGTAGAATAATCAAAGAGCACGACAATTTTTCGAAAGATTCGTCTCCTGTAATTACAAAAGGGTTTACTCGTCTACGACGCGGTGGAATTGGAAATGTTCGATTTCTTAATGGAAACGAGCTTCGTCTGACGATTTTGTATTTGTACAGTGAACCGTCGCCGCCGCGCTTCATTTAATTTAACTAAAAAATTAGTGGAAGCCAACCAAAACCAGGAGTTACCATAAAGGCGTGGGTAGCGAGAAGTTGTTGCTGGATTTGCTGTTGAAGGTGATGGTGTGGTGCCGGAGGTGCCGGTGCCTCCTGTTCACCAATGACGTAATTGGAGAACACACCAACAATCAACCACAACCACGAGAGCCACAGCGGCAAACATAGGGGACAGACAGGCAGTCATACGAGTAGTATAGGGTTCGATGTCACGTAGCAACGACTATGAATATATGTCATGAATAAAAGGCATGTGGGCATTTAAATGATGTGACTTGATTTCTCCACGACCGAATTTTTTCTTCTCTGTTCGCCAATGTCAGTGCACATTTTCGTGCGAACACACACGATAGACAACAAAAAAAAAAAAGAAAAAAAGGAAAAGAAAGATTGATCTATTGAACTACTCGTTTCAATAGACGCTGCATTTCCATTTTGTTGATTCGTCAGAGTGATAGAGTATTGTGACAGATCGAAAAAACAGTATCGACGAACCGACAAAATTCTCTCTTTTTTTTTTCAATGACAGTTTCGTGGCAGAGATCTAGGTGGACTAATGTAAGACTACTGTTTCTCTTTCTATATACGTAGAAATTCATTGATATTGACTGTCTATCAATATTCATGGATACAATTCAGGAGAAAGGGGATGACACTGACCAAAAACATGCGGCGTGCTAGTTTTTACTCGCGGAGGTTTCATCTCTCGATGCAATGCCCGCAATTTCAACACGCTGGGAAATTGAGACGACTACGTATGTATACAGACTTTCAACAAACCGTTAACCTGATCGATTAGAAATTAGACTATCAGGTATACAGATGAGTAATCCAATATTTCTTTTTTCTCTGATATTACGGTAGCGGTGACATTTAATCCTCTGATGATAGTAATAATTGTACGTATTGTTCGCGTGATCATCGAGATATGTGCATGGTGTCATTCTTGAAGAGAAATATTAAATTTAGGAGTCGCAGACGCAAAAGTAGCGTATTACTCATTAGAATACTTGCTAATGCTAATTTCAAAAAACTTTAGAAAATTTGTTATTAAGAATGGACCGTGTTATATCTATTTGTATTATGTATTCTATGTATAACGTAATAAGAATTCAATCGATTCGAATCGTAGCAATTTTCAAACGAACCAAGCTTTATGCCATTTCGAATAATTCTGATGTTGCGTAAAACTGAGAAATAACAAAAAAGAAAAGATTCGGATTGTCGTTCATTTACCCAGCGTAGCCTACCAATAAGGGGTAGTCTAGTGGTAATCATCGACTAACACAGACAAAATTAGGAATATGTCGATCGTGATAAAAGAAAACCAAAATGTGGATGTGTGAACAGCAGAAGACATGGTGCAAGTATGCATGAAAGTTTGGACGTACCACTGCCGGTACCTGGCCAGGCACGAGAGGTTGAGCCGGTGTGAGACCCATCTGCTGCATCAGCGCGTTCTTCAGGGCCAAGTGATTGCGGCCGTTTATCAAAAGCTGGTCCTTTAGATGTTGCGGTGGATGGAAATATTTGCATGGTGGCTTGTCGCGATTACATCGGCCCTGAAACAAAAAACAAACCCTCCATTACAGTCTGAACGATTCTATAAAAATGCAATAGAACAACCAATACAATTCACTCTCTATTCATGTTTCCAATTGGTTTTCGATGCTTTCGAATCCTTAATAAATTGAGGACATTATGTGTCTCTTGTAATTAGATTAAATCCAAATTCATGAGTTAATCGAAGGTACTAACTATAGTAAAGTCACTGTGTCCAAGCGCAACGGAGCTGGTCGTTCCAAGTCAGTTTTCCTACCCCTTCCCCACTGTTTTATTTGCAATTACAAAACTTCTTTACTTTTTATTATTTTTTGGGGTTTTCACCGACTTGTTCGTGGCACATTTTTCTGATTAAAATGACCCTAAACTCGATATAATTTCAACCACAATAAATTTAGTGTTTCCCCCTCACTAACTATGTCACAACACAGAACCAAGAATCGGCTTAGATAGCGACTTTACTGTACTGCTATCGGAAAGTTATTTAACCCTTATATTACAATGTAAATTACGTCCAGTTTATAGATCTCTCTTAGAGGCCAGGGAAAACTTAAATGAAAAAAAATAACCACAAAATTTTCTTCCATATTCACCTTATAGTTTCAACACGTAGTTTTATGCTTCAAATGTAAATTAATCTGTGATCATCCAAAAAACGAACAATAGTTCTGCAACCTAACAACAATACTTTTAAAAGAAATTGGAAATGGGTAGCCATTTATTGACACAAGAGTTAAACGAGTAATACGAAAGTTTATCTTGTATACTGTCTATGTGTAATACCCAGTGTTGGGCAAATTTTATTTCAAATAATAAATAAACGTGTGATTTTAATTGGAAATACTCGACCCCCGCCTCTACCTGAAACGGGAGTACACGGCACACGGCGTCCTTTACCAGCTCATTGTGACGCCACCTTTATTGATACCATCTTTTTCAAGGACTGATTTTAAAGGGGAAACGTCAAGGAATATAACCATATTTTTTTCAAAATTTAAATCACTGAACCCCATCATCGAAAGAAACGCAAAAGAAGAATTTGTTTAAATTTTTCGACATTATAAAGTTGATTCTCGAGGTTGAAAAAATTATTTTGTAATAGCCTAATACTTTCCGAATAAAACAAAAAAAAGTTAAGTTCAATCGGACAAGCAGTTCTTGAGATAAAAATTCGTAAGTGAGGTCTGTTTTCGGCGAAATGGGCAAAAATTGAAAACTTTGAAGGCCTGCCATTTCTAAAAAAATTTGAAACCGGCAAAATGATGACTTAAACCCCCCCCCCCCTAATTTCAGATGGACTACAACATATTTCATTTAGAACAAAATCGGCGATGGTGCCTGCAAAAAGTGATCGATTCGGCATGGAATGATCCATATACAATAAACATGTGCGCGTTTTTTGTCTGCTATAGCAACCTTTTATACCTTTTCAGGTATACCGCCAGTGGTCGGGCCCGTCCGGAGGGCCCAGCTGCCTATAGAAAAATACAATTCAATTTATTATTTGTCGATACAAATAATAATTGAAATTGTAATTGTAAATAACAATTAACTTTATTATTTTAAATAATTCTATTTAGACTTGCTCAAATAATAAATAATTATTTTTCCATTTTATTGGAATATCCAAATAACAAAAATAACTTTTTATTTAAATGATTATTTATTTAAGTAAATTTATTTATTGCCCGACACTGGTAATACCGAAAAAGTTTCACAGTTCCCGTAGTGATTCTTCTACCTTGTTGCGTCGTGTTCATGCGTATGTGTACGTATCGACGCGCGACGCGACGCAGCGCGCGGCGTCCTTAAATCGCGTTAAAGCTCGCTGCGACGACCGAGTTACGAGGAGGCGATAGACCTTCCGATATTAGCTGTATTATAAACCACTTGTACGTGAGTGAGTTTCACTCGCGGGTAAATTGCAGATAGGTTGCGCATACACTTTGAAGACTTTGCTCTGCTTCTAAAACGGTGCGTCTAACGCTTACGCGCCTGTGTACGTATGTACACAGAAACGATTCGCGAGAGAATATTGTTAACGGGCAAAGATTCCGTAATTACAGTTGCGTTTAATCGTACTACCATGCCACCGGAGGTGGGCATTATTTGGCGAACAAAATACTTGAAATACCATTTAATATTTTACATTTTATTTTGCTTAAAGAAAATAGTATTTTATTTGAACAATCTGAAACTCGAAATAAAATATGTCTATTTGAACAACTGAACCTCGAGAAATAAAATGCTTCTATTTATATACCGATTCTATTTATATCTTTATACCGATTTGCAGAGCTTCGGTATCTATGGGTAAAAGGGTGCATTTATAGTGGAGTTGCGAGGTGAAAACAAACCAACATTCGTGACAATATTTCGACACATACTAATGAAAAAGTACATATGTATTTTCTTTTTTTTTCACCGCACAGCTCACCTCGCTACTCCACTATAAATCCATGCTTAAATGTCGTCGAGGTGCGCCGTAAAACAAGCGTAAGGGATGCATGACCTTGGGAAATTCGGTATATGTATGTGCTGAAACTTTAGATTTAGAGAAAATGAAAAATGATATCGAAGGGGTCAATTGTAACTATGTGAAAACCTAATTGTCCTCGGTATTTTCTATCTCGCAGATCCTGGACAAAGTAAAGTAGAGTACGCGTGTCTGCCAAGTAAGCTATTTACCCAACTAAACGGGTCCACAAAATTTGTCCCATAATCTAAGTGCACCCGCGTGGCTCGTAATAACATGTCTAGGGTCCGCTGGGTGTTATCATTTTAGTTCACCGCCTAGCACTTACGTAACTCTCGTGGCTGTTGAAACAAGGCATCGCAACGGCTAAAAGATGTAAGCTGGCACGCGTAAGACGCAAGAAAGGGCTAAACGCAACGAATAATGCTTCATGGATGGTGTATAATCGGTGAAAAGCGGATGGATGGAACGAAGAAAAGTTGAAAGACGAAAACGCAAGAAGGCAGAGAAAAGCTGACAAAAAGGAAACAAGAGAAGGAACACAGAGATAGAAAATGTCTGGCGAACAACACGTATACGTAGAGGGGAAAGAGAAACCGATATCGCGGGGTAACCGAGAACGGGCTCGGAAGAGGATGGAAGAAGATCAGACCGTGTCAGGATGGTACTAATTAGACCCTAACAATATTAGTTCAGGTAAGACGCCTACAGGATAGAGGGGATAGCAACAGCCGGTAGGCATGCTTTCTTACGAAGATCCAGTGGCTTTCCGTAATAGCAGCTTGCGAGCGTAAAGCCGACCTCGAGAGGATGGTAAAGGGATACCTCCTCAAATATCGCCTAATTAAGCACATTCGTGAGTTTCGAGGAATAATGTGTACCCGCCAGGGAGAAACTTTCGACCCACTGAGGAGAGCACAATTGCACGCTGCTTTGCACCGTTTCCTTCTCCTTCAGCTTTCACTCGCCCTGGTACCCGTATTTCCATCATTGCTCCTATCCTCCCTGCCCTCCCCCCTCCTCCAGTGTGCTCGGTGTATGTAGAATTGTGTGGTCCATGGTGCGCGAGACATGAAAGCTTACCGACATGTCTCTGGTGGATGAGATTTCCGATCAAAATTTACACACATACGTGCCATTTTTCAATAAGTTTTTAAAAAGTTGTATTATTCTACAGTTTACGACAGAGAAATGACTCCAATGTCGTATGTATTACTAAAATGGAAGGGTGCAACGGTATCTTTTTTCACACGAGGTAGTATCTTCCAATGCCTGCCGTTTATTCCTGCATTATCCGATTTCGATGACATTTCCCGGCGGTATACAATTATTAATAAAATCGATATCGTTGATTAGATACCGCGCAAAGGAAATTTAAAACGTTTGAAAGCGTAAAATTGTTAAGACCGATTGTTATTAAAATTTGGGATAAGAACGAGCAGCACGGTCACAGGACGATTTAATTAAAATCGTCACGGAAACGGAACTGGGTTGCTTGTCAGATGGAAGAGCGAATGATTACCTTGAATAGGGTGCACGAGATATTATATGGTTGGGAAGCGCGAGATTTATAATGGGTGCCTACGTCCCCGGACATCCTCTAAATATCATTAAAGTCTCATTAAAATTAGAACGAAACATTTCGCAGGGTTCCCCGGGGAATGCTGTTTCTTATCAGTAGACCCTTTAAATCAACTGTAATACTACGCTCGCCGGTAAATGCTACGAAATATGTATATGTTACTTTAAATTCTTCGGGACTACACGCAGTTAGTTGCATCCCAAAGATAATAAACACCTCAGCTCGTGAATTGAGTTTATCGTGCACATGTCGCGAAGCCTTTCGAGGTGGGAATCGAACACTTTATCTGACATGATCTGCACTGGTATTTTTGATCAATTAAAAATACTAATAATAAAGCTAGCATTTGATTAAATCGTTACGAGCCTGAGTTACGATTGGTTTTACACGTGGACTAGCCGATGTCTGTTTCACCACCAGATCGCCGCGTGTGGAAAGGGTTCGCTTGTTCCGTTGCCTCGTAGCTTATAGAATTAACTAGATCGACACCTCGAGCGGCAAAGATGTATCGTCATAGAATACCAACTACTGGAAATTCGAAAGGATGTGAAAAATACCGATGGACTCTAATATTCGTGAAAATCCCGAAAGGCGGTGGTTCCTGAGACCATTTCAAGCGACATTTCCCTTTGCAAAAATGTTATCCGCGGCTTTGTTTAGGAGTTATTAACGAAAAACACGGACCAATCAGAGCGCAACTTAGACGCGAATTGGCGCAGTCGGCCCGGCGCGCCAACTGTCTATTGGCCGACTGTGGCAACTCGCGTCTAGGTCGTGCTCTGATTGGTCCATGTTTTTCGTTAATAACTCCTAAACAAAGCCGCGGATAACATTTTTGCAAAGGAAAATGTCGCTTGAGATGGTCTCAGGAACCACCGCCTTTCGGGACTTTCACGAATTTTGGGACACCCTGTATAGAGTGATATATTCCGGAGTATTCCGTGCTCGTTATGTCCGTGCCGTGTCCCGTGTCGCGCACTCTCGTTCACCCAGCACTATTTCGCTTTGTCTCTAGTCGAGAGACAAGACTGTTGGAGTTGCGAATCACCCGCCAATGAGAACATAGTTGAGATAACTAGCGCTGTTTCCAAACATCCCGGTGTATCTCTCTCGTGTTGACGGATGTAAGGGATAGATTACCGTATCTGTACTAATTGTAGGTCGAAGTGAAATAAAGCAATACGTTAATTGGACACGCGATATCAAATCAAGATTGTATAAGTAACGAATTCAAAGAATAGTCCCAGTAAACATTGATCTTCGATTCTCCTGATTCGATCGGAAACGTCCCGAACACTTGCACCCGGAATACACGAGTTGGTTGATTTTTACGCAAATGAAAACACAGTTAATTCAGCGACAGAGGAAGAAACGACCTGGAATCGGTGTGAAACAAGCGTATTCAAACGCAGCCACGAGGCTAATGTCGTAGGCCCTTCTGCCGACGAAATTAAGGGACATCATGTGCCGGTTGGCGCCATACGACACCGTTTCAACGGGAAAATCGATATGCAAATCTACGTGCAAATCCTAGTAATCTTGCTCACCCGGTCTGCAGCTCTTGCAATGGCTGTGCGCTTTTCTACTATGCTGTCTCCTCCCTCCATTCTCCTTTTCTCGGCCCTACCGAGCATGCTGGCTCACCTTTCGTTCACGCATTCCTCTTACACTTTCTCCCTATCATCCTACTCCGAACGTTTTCGTTCCTTGCACGTGAACCGATCTTCCGCTTTCGGTAGTGAATTTCCACCTTCCTCCTCTATCCTGCGATCCAGAGATGTGTCGTGTCACGCGAACGTGTGCAGAGGAAGGGGGTGAGAGAGGAAGAGAGAGAGAGAGAGAGATGTGTGCGTGAAAGGTTATAAAGCAGGATTAAACCCGGTCTGAAGGATCGTGTTCGACGGCAGAGCTTTATCAAGGTGAAAAGTCATCGACCTTTTCTGACATCATAAAACGAGTACTTCTCGCTATAGTACTTGTTCCTACGTCGTCCTTCTTTTTCGACAGTCATTTTTCAAGTTACTTATTGTTTTTTTACTTGGAAAAATATGCAGGATATTTTCTGGTTCTCTAGAAGTACTCTAGCTACCAGCCTGTTGCTATTCCGCCAATGTCAGCATGACACGAGCATGGTCGATTGGTTTTTGCTCCGGTCTTGGATAAAACAAGGCTATGAATTATGATTGACGATTACCCAGTTACAAGTTTAGGATAATTTCTGCTAGTGATGCCTAAAAAAATAGCAAGCTACGTATTAGAATTATTTTGCAGCTTTGAAGTAAACTTCAAATTGCACTGATAGCGAATATTCTGCTCCGATGAAAATTTGTTTTGTGTCTTTTAAAATCTTTTTTCTACCAAGTGGGTGTTCTGGTTTTAAATGCTATTCTATAGTTACATTCTTTTTTACCAAAGTCTCGATTTTTTATATAGCTACGTCTCGAATTAACGTTGGCACAGAATTGGTATGATTCTCGTAATCGTTCACACATTTCCCAGATACGCATTGGAGCAGAGAGAACGAAAGGAAAGAAAAAGAAAAGGCAGCAATTGTTCTTTCCATTGGCTAAAGGTCAGAGCAGCAGGAGGAAAGACAATCAATCTTGATCCCAATTATCGCGTCATTCAGCAACTGTAATTGAGTCGGTCGCCACCTCTCTTTCACCTTCTTTCACCCTTTAGTTGTTCCTCGAAATGCCGGAAAGTCGAAACAATGAAGGTGAAAATTCCTCAGCTACAATCGAGCAGTAACTTATTTTGCTCCTGCCACACCTGCTCTTCGCGAACCAATAATTTATCGACAAACGACTGACCAACGGTTGAAAGTCGTTTGTCCTTCGATTCAGACGGTTCGTTTTCTTTTCTTCTGTTCTCGTGATTTCACTCATCCTGATCCTCATCCTACCTGTCCGCCAAAGTAGTTAAGTTTTTTATTAAACAGATGGTAACTGCTTCCGATACAACCGCGAGTTCTCCCAAAACAACTATCAGGTAGCTAAACGTTGTAAAGTTTATGAACTTCTTAATTTCATGAACTTCGTCGCGAAAGTCCGAAATAGAAGAGAATTCCTCTCGCTCTGTTCTCTACACTCATTTTAAAACGCTACAAATTCCGCAATCAATAATTGACTCTGTAATTCCAATCAATTACAATTTTTTGCAACTTTTGGAGTACTCCAAGAATTTTCCATTGCAAGTTTGCGTAACGCTAAATCTCGAAACGCATAACAACAGCAGTAATTATAATTTCAATAACTTTCTTAAAACTTTTCTGTTTACATAAACACAGACACACACAAAATGCATTGAATGAAATGAGTCGAAACTTGAAAACACGTAAGATAGTACACAGAAAGGTTGACAAAGGAAGATCTTTTGGTAGAATTATGTTAAGTTTGTGATAGGTTATTGCACACAGGGATATGTACATGTAGATGGCGTAACAAGGATTGGAGAACAACGCCATGTTTTTCTATTCCCCTAAGTAATCTAGATAACAAAGTTCCTCTCAATCTGGCCTATCATCATGCCAATATCCGTTGGCTGCGCCGCTATCTCGATATTTCCTCCGAGAAGGAGCCTCTGCTGTTCATCGTATTACTCGCTCCCTTGCAAGGATATTGCAGAATAGAAAGCCTCTTCGGTAACTCTCACTTATAGACAATTAATTCTCTATACCTATACACAATTAACACATCTCCCTCTTTCACGCGCTATCATTAACCAGACACGTCTTATCCGCTGGCTCTCTAATTTTTCATTATCTGTGGATTACTTTATAAATAAACTACAATACAGTATTTCATCGATAATTGTCCCCAACACGGGTCTCCCCAGGGACAATTATCCGCCACGGATACTGTTCTTTGACTTTTGCCGAACGTAGAAAAGGACAGCGGAGCTCGAGAGACCTCGGTCGTCGAGAAGTGTAAACATAACTAATCCAATAACAAAACTTCTTTATTCTTCATTGTTTTTTAGCGGAACTTTGACCAACATATTAATGGCACTTTTCTAATGAAAACGATACCAAATATGATACAATTCCAATTAGATTATAATTTCAGTCCAAAAATTCCAGTTAATTTTTTATTATAATTCCAGTTCAAAGAACTTCCCATGCGCTGTTCCTCCTTGCGTTCGAAACTTTCATCGTTCACTGATTGGTCGGTGTTTATCGTGAATAACTCCTAAACAATGCCGCGAATAACATTTCCCCAAAGGAAAATGTTGCTTCAAATGATCTCAGGAACCTTCCATTTCTAGCTGTTGAAGGAATTTTGGGACACCCTGTATATTAAGCACGTTTTTGATTACATATTCAAACGGATAAAATAAACGAAACTAAAAGTCTTCTAACATTCGAACCAACTCCACTACTACACAAAAATGGTAAAATCATCGTACACCTAAACCATACAAAGGCACGCATGAACATTTGTGGAAAAAAGCAATTATAGTATAAATTGTGCATGCGAGGGGATAGATAGGTTGGCAGAAGATTGGAACGCGGTCCATATGGGGAGCAATAATTATTCGCGGGTGTGGAATGAACTCGACACCAACTGGCCGCGCAATATCCAGCTTCGACGCTCGCAGAATTCCGAGGAATATCAGGGAGCTCCGCGAAAGATTGTGGAATGAAATCTTAGTCGTGGTGGAATTTTGAGTGGTATCATATTCCTGCAGTCGTGCGGGTGCGTCGTCGTCGTCGTCGTCGTCGTTACGTGCGCGCAATATGCAAAAGCATAGCCGGTGTCTTGAGGTTCCATTTCGGGCGGGCGCGGGTGGTAGAGCGCGGATAACGACGCGGAATTATTAACGACACTCTTGCCAGGACGCAACACTTTCCAACTAAATTAGAGAACAAGTTGGCCATGCGCAACACCAAGCGTGTGTCCCTCATTATCCTGACAAATTTCGTCGCGAGCGAGAGTGCGAGACATGGACCGAATGTTTCGTAATGGGGGTTCTGTACGGTACATATTAATGCGTAAAAGTTAATTCCGCACACAGCGATACCTTATGTAGATCACGAACATTATTAGATTCCGTGTACATGTATAGAGAGTCGCATTGGATCTATCAGCTCGGTGCTCCTTTAGTGCCTATATTGTGGATGAGACACTGTGAGAAATTCTTAACTACGTTTACTCTGTTGGGGCAGAACTTGTCGTATTCAAACCACGAATTCTCTGACTTCACGGTTGTCTAGGGTGAAGAGGAACCGATTGGTCTGGAAGAAGACGGTACCGATCACAGATCCCTATTTCCCGTGTATTTAACTACGCGGGTACACGTGTAGTAAACGAATCCGGATCTCAATTCGTATAAGGTGAAGTGCCCTATGTCTGGACAGCATGTTTCTCTATTTTAAATTTTATCACTTTAAATAAACAAAAATAAGTTTTTTAGATTTTTAACATACAGTTCAGAGTTTGTAAAGTAATTTAAAATTAAAAAATCATTGTTTTTACACTTTTCTGTAAAAAGTGGATAGCTCTGCGAAATTTCATTTAAATCTACCTGACAGTTACGAGTTGTGCAGACGTACACCGGTCGCTACAGCTGATACGCTGAACAATAAATCCCCATAAATCACTACCAAGCGTTCTTTAGTTGAAGATCGCGTTGTAAAATAATATTCGGACAAAGCGATTGTTATATTATTTGAAACAAATTTCTAACCGAGTGAGCGACGGACGTCTCCGTCTCAGGGGGTTAGGGGGGTTCACAGATAATTCACAAGTTTCTCCAGCTCATTAAATCGACAGATTAAATTCTCGTTTCACGGAGAACGGTATCGTACGAATCCATTACTCGGAGGGACGATGGAAAATGGACGCGAATAATTATGCGTGGAGAGAGCGGGCTTGCGAATCTGTACGGGATTTGAACGAGCCACGCTCGAAATGGGACAGAATTCACCGCGTGCCACACGTCTTTGAGTCGATCTTGAACTATATACAACGGCAGTGCAGTGATTGTCGGTGGATCGACGATTTAACAAGACATTTCTCCGAGTGTGAGTTATCGTTTAATGAACGCCTCTTCGACTTCGGGATGCTGAAGCACCCTAGAGTCTAGTGCAGCGTGCGAACCAGGCCTCACCACTTGAGTTAAGGACGGCCAACCCCCGATTTGCTTTGTCCCTCCCATTCTTCCCCTCCTAATCTCTCTCTTCCTCTTTCTCTGCCCCATCTGCAGACTCGTACCAGTTAACCGGGCCTGAGAATTCGTGATAATTCGTACAGGGGCGAGAAAGAACGGAAGGAAGTCAGAACGAAGATGGATATAAAGGGGTATGGAGAAAGAGGAGAAGTAGTGAGAGAGAGAGACAGAGAGTAGGGGGGAGTGAGAGAGAGATTCTTAGCGTTTGATTCGTCAGCACAATTAAACAAATTAATAGGCGTCGCTCGGCTCGTTCAACTCCCCTTCCGTGGCTGGCTTTCTTAATCTCTCCGACACTACCGACTCCGACCCATGCCACTTCACCTCTATGACCTTCCGCTTTTAGCCAGATAACAATCAAAGTTCGCTTGGAAACGTACTGATTTCCGCCGATACAAATGGCTACAGTCAGGGACAAAACGATAGGACATTCTACGTTTCTTTGCGCTTCCTTATAAGTGATATCGGAAGGAAGTGCATACACATATCTTTAGTCAATCAGTTACACAGTGTTGTACACGTAGCTATAAATATCTGCACGAATAGTATTACTATTGTGGTGCATGTACGAGTGAATGAGTGATGCAGGAAGTTAGCGAGTGAGAGTGAGAGAATGAGTAAACAGAACGAGCGATAGGTCGAATGAGGAAAGACGAGCGAATGTGTGAGAGAATGAGGCAGAAAAATCGCGAAGCGAATTCGGCGACAGGTGCGTCGCGGTAGATCGTGAACGACAGTCAAAGTGGGCAGACGAACTCTCGAGTGTATCGCAAATCGTGTGGATTGTTTAAATGGTTCGAGCTGTTCAATAAAAGTTACAACACTACGAATAGCAATCGTTTCGAAGGAACTTGTATTTTCTCTTTCCCATTCCAGTTTTCGTAGATCAAAGACCGCGCGAGAACGCCACGAGACGACGTGTTCAAGGCCGTAAAAAAGGCGTCAATGGTGGTTTTGCTTAGGGCGTGATCAGCAATTCTTTTTTACCTTTGCAGAGTATGGCTGGAATTTCGGTGTAAAGGAATACGGAAGTTCGCCTTTTATAGAATAACAATTTAGTGAATTAGGAAGCTTCAAAGGAGAGAACTCCGGCAATGATCCTCGTGAGAAGAAAGTGGTCTTAAAGGGTGTGGAAGAAACTGGAAAAAAGAGAGAAACACATAAAGAAAGAACAAAGAATGGAGAGAAAGAGAAAGAGAACGAAAGGCTCAAAGGCGAAGAAAATTTTCCGGGTCCTAAGTGATCAAAAAAAGGAAGCGTTGAACCTGCTAGCTGTTTTCTCTACATCTCCTCTGATCTCTATAGCTTTCGCCCTTGTTCTCGTGTTCTGCCAGTTCTCAATGTTTCATCGAGCCCGCCATCACCCGCCGTGTCTAAGAGTCTTGCCCGAACATCAAAGAGCTTCGTGACTGCCTCTACGTGTGGAATAAAACAGATACGATATACCAAAGCAAACCACTAAGTCCCTGGACTCCGAGAGCCCCGGATTCGAGTCGTGCTCGACGCGCCACTATAATTATTAGGCTTCTCTCTTCATCCCTTCTGGAACAACGATTTTATCCGTCATTTCACAATACCTTCAACACGAACTGGTCATATTAATCCCTTGCCGTATTTTGACGAGCCAGACTCGTGACGAAGGCTTTTAACAAAGTCTAACAAATATGAATGTTACGCGTTTCACATTTCAGAAGAAATACAATTTGATTCGTTTGTGATCAATGTTTAAGCATTAAAATAAATGCAGCCGTACAAAAAATATAAATTTTCTCTTCTCTTCTACAACATTTTTCGGGATAAAGACGTTCTAATCACCTATAATTGTAAAATAAACGGCACGGCAAGGGGCTAAAATTGCCAATCAGTTTTATAAATTGCGACAAGAAGTTAATTCAGCTGTTGGCGAGAAAGAACTTTCAAGCTCAGAGATACTTGGACACCGATGGTGCATCGGATGGATCTTTCTCCTTAGAAAAGATTCGCTTTTATACAAAGTAATTATTATTACTTTGCCACCGCTTCTTTTGGAAATGTGTGATTCAAGAGAGAAAGAGAGAGATTGGCTGAGGTATATTTCTTATACAATCACAAAAATTTGTGACAGTTTTTGAAAATACTACTGTGCTGCTCCGGGATTAATTCAATAGAGGAGTAGTTTATCAGTAAACCCAGTAGACCCAATTATCAAGATTTATTCGACCCCGTGTTCTAGCAATAAAATTAGAGATCACGTTGGATAACAAGGTGGCCCTTAGCAAAGGAAGCCCACCATGAAATGTCTTTCATTTTTATGAAGTCCATCGGAAGAAGTCATTCAGCCAGAACAATCTTATATGTATTCATCTGTTTGTCCAAAAAAACGCCATAGGAGTTTGTGTCGGAGGAGGTCTGTTTGGCCAGTTCGCGTCACAAAGGGTTACTCTAATTTCCTTCGACTGCTTTGCTATTGTCTATCGCGATAGTAACTGATTTTTCTTGGACTTCTCCACGGTAATGTAGAACACGAGTTTATTGCATTCCGCAACAGTGTTCTTTGGGACATTATGAATTGTTGGTGTTTAAATTAATCTTGGTGTTTAAATTAATGTACATCACTCATGAATTTCTTGACGAAAATGATGAAATTAAAATATATTGGTCGTAACACATCCCTATGCTGTCGGGTATCAAAGTTTAGTCAAAACTAAATAGTGTATGTGTATATTTTTTATGTAGTTTTATGTAGCCGTATATATTTTTATTATTTGCAATATTCTTATCAACTATGAACTTTGAGTAACTACAACATGACTTCTAAAGAAAATGTAGTCTCATAAGGCGCTCTACCTACACTGTACATTAAGAATTTATCTTGATTTTCACTATAGAATTCTAATGCTTTTAATTATAGGTGGAATTATACATCTGTTAATATAACCTATGCTTTAAAATAAGGATTGTCGAAAAGGGTAATTTAAAGACTTTGAACATGTGTCACGAATAAAATTCTCTCAGAAAGGGTAAATTTGAGGAAAAATGTACCTCCGTAGATTTTTTACTTGTCCAAAAACTGTTATTACTAGATATATTAGTCATAGATTCGAGTTCTATACAATTTATTTGGAACATTCTCGCGCATTGTTAAAATGACGAGTTTCCGTACGATTATAAAGTGGTTGTATGATATAATAAAAGAACAAATTCATATGAAAAATATCCGTTTCAACTAACAAGATAAAGCGTAGAAATTTCCGTTTAAAAGGTCGTTCTTATTCGTTCAGTTTTAGCAGATTTGCGCCAGGATATGCCAACTTTAGATGGACAATCCCGATTGAAAGTCGATGACGGAACAGCAACCCTTCGATTGGTTTTTTACGCGGCAACGATATCCACGTGGCGGTGCGGCCGATAGAGAATCCCGGGATTAAATCAATGTACCGTGCACGCGATATGAACTCATTGAAACGTATGTAATGCGTTCATGAAAACGGTCAGGGAAGGCAACGTGCCGCGGATCCCGGAGATTTCAAAATTTGTTTTTGTCCTGTGAAATATGCTGCGCTCTCGCTGGCCGCGATAATGGAAAGGGAATTACACGAAATGGTTATTTTAATTTCGGATCGTTAAAATCCTGAAAAACGATCTATTATTATTTATCATATTGCATTCGTCCCGATCTACGTGTTCCACATGTTCGAGAATGAATCAAGGAGAAATCGTGAACATAGTGATACACTATACACGTGATACATATAATGAAATGTGGTCTGGATCCAGAAATTCAGTGAGATTTTGCTATAACTTGGACTGTAGGTGTTTACGCAATTTTCAATTTTTGTAGGCGAGTTTTAAAAGAGTGGAATAAAATAGAACCTTGTTTTCCGTGGTAGTAGCCTTTTTAGGTCTGAAATAAATTAAAATTGTACTAAATTCTGTCATATTTCATATATCCTAGCACTTTTGGAAAATTTTCGAAAGCCACAATTGCATAAAGATCCGCAGTCTAGTTATAACTTTTGAACCATCAGAGATATTGCAATGAAATTTTCAGTAAAAGTAATTAAATGATGCAAATTATTACGCCTCGTGAACGAAACAATAGGAATCTGGAGGGCGATGGCGCCCTAGATCGATCTTTTATCTAGCAATTTTATCTTTTATCTGAAAAACTCCATTTTTATATTATCGAGAAATGAGAACGCGAATCCTGCACCCCTGAAATCCTGGAAAAAGGAGTCTACCACGGCCGTTCAAATAACCGGTTTCGCGTTTCTTAATTATTGAAATTATGAAGATGTTTCCATCAGTAATGATTCAATAAATTGTGAAAATTCTAAACAAGTTCAGTGTTGTAATTTTTATAAAACAATATACATCAAGTCGTTAAGTATGAAACTTGACAAATAAACGTACGGTTAAACGCGTCGACAACACGAAATTGCATTACAAAATCAAGTTCAGCGTGGCTACGTCATAACGAAGCGTTCACGGTACGAAGGAAGAAATCGAAGAAACCGGTTGAGCTGCGCCGGCCGGCCGAGTTGCACCGTGCCAAGCCGCGCGGAGCCGATGGACAGGAAAGCGATTTGCGGGTGGAAATTCCGGAACGGCTTAGGCTAATAATATTAATGGATGCCGATGCGACAATGCCATTTGCGCGGAAACGCGGACGAAGGAAGTTTCGTCTGATACGAATTCGTAGGGGCGCGTAAGTACTCGAAGTAGATTGCGTCATGGTGGGAAAGACATTCCGTCGCTATGGAACCGAGTTCTCCGAAGCTAGAGGGGGGTTAGGAGACCAAGTGGAGAGGCTACCGAACGTTCAGTTTACCATAGTCTCCCCCTCCCCCGCCAGTCTCTCCCACTTTCCCCTTTCACCACCATCTCCAAGCCTCGACCGGCAGGCACAACGTGCCTAAGCGCGAGCTATTAGAGTAGATCCCTGCGAATTTGCACGTGGTCGAAGTCACGGACGGTGAAGTTCTTGCGAAAGCAAATCCAGAGCAAATCGACTGCTTAATCGAGTGACGCGGAATTTGAATAAAGACTCTGGATTCAACGCAGGCTGTGCCTTTATTCCGCACTTCGCCCACCGCTGGATTACATTATCATAGGAACCACGGCCAACCAAATGGATTATGTCTAATTAACTGTAGCTATGGCTGCCTCATAGATTGGACAATGTGTTAGAATCAAACACGATAATACGCCATTCAAACTTTTACTACTTTCTCTAATCACTAATACTGTGTCTGCTAAACATACCGGAGTAATACCAAAGTATTTAACAACATCTCAATGCCCACGCATCGGCACATTGCGGAACAGCTGAAATTTCACAATACATGCAACGTAATGCGAGTGAAATTAGGAGAAGTTTAGGGCTGTTACGTTGCTGGCAGTACAACGCGCAGTGGGCCAGCAGTTAATTTTTAAAGTTTAATATATTGAAGCAATTTTTTCCCTGTACACTGACTGAACCCTTTATAACTAGATTATAAATATAGGTTCTGTGACGAGATACAGCGTTCTAAAGACAAAATCGTAAAATTCAGAGTGAAATTGAACGCGTTTCATGCCAATGGGGAATATCAGAAAACGGATTTTTATGGTGGTTTTATATGTGTTAGGAGGTGCACTTCTCGAGTATGTAAAAGCAAACTTTTAACAATTTAAACTTTTTGAAAGGTTTTAAACGAATGCTTACGCATGCTTGACATGAGAATTGTTTTATATGAAAATTTAGTCATCAAAGAACGTGAATATATATATGTTTTAGCTGCTAATGCCTGCACGTTTCATTTTTATACAAATTTTAAGAAAAAGACGCACGAGATATTCGACAACATATTTCTTCATACACGCATATTCTTCACTTTTAGACAACATAGAACTAGAATCAGCTACATTAGCTGTACTTTTAATTTTGTCCACAAACAGCGTGCTTCCAAACCATTGAGAGATTAACATAATTTTTTAAGTATTTTTAATGATCTGACAAAACAAAAGTTGATCAGTGTTCAGTTTTCTACAAATGTCGATATAAAAGATTTAGAGAGAAAAATTTTCTTCTTATAAAAAATGAAGGTCAGCTCAATTTTTAAAATGTTAATGTTAAATGTTAAATATGCATATTCGGTGAAAAGGAGTTATCGTTTGATTATATTTACAAGAGAACTTGGAACAAACCAGAGGATTAAGAACGAGACCAGGTGTGTAGCCACCTGCTGCTGATCCTAGGTACTCCCGAAATTCGCAGTACGATTTGCAAGACAGGCGAAACATTGCCGGCCGGAAGCCGGCGAGCAAGGGGTTGTTAGACAATGCCGCCATTTCCGGCCACACACAGTTGCTTTGAATCGCTTCGTTTGTCCCGGGCGCTCGAGAACGCACAGCTATAGATTAAATCGGAACACGTGTAAGAAATATACTAGGCCACACACACATGAATCTATAACGTACTCGATTCACATTTTTCTAGATTACTTTCGTAAGACGAATAGTAAAAAGTTGTCGAATTATTCGGTTACTTACTCGAAGGCCATATTCGAAATTCTACTATTTGACTACATTAATTGAAAATTATTACTAGACTGCGGATCGTTGTGCATTTGCGGCATTTAAAAATTTTCATAAAATGCCGGAATGTAAAATTCGATAGAATTTGGTACGATTTTTTTTTTATTCCAGATCTGCAAAGGCTACTACCCACTGAAAATAAGATTTCATTTCATTCCACTAATTATTGGGTTGGCAAATTAGTTCGTTCGGTTTTGGTGATTTATTCCAATGTAAAAAACTGAACGAACTTACTTGCCAACCGAATATTACAATGTAGTAGTGTTGGAACACTTTTTGTCTTTTAACAATTCCGGCAGAGATCACAATTGAAATTAGTTATTTAATTTCAATATTCATATTCATGTAAAGCTAAGCTAAGTAAAAGTAATTAGTCTGCGAATTTCATGCGTTCGTTACATTCGAGAATCAGCATCGTGAAGTCAAAGAGGAACTGTAAGTACAATATGTATACATACACATTGAGTCTGCTCGAGGTATTAGTTGTAAGTTGCTCCTGATGTTATAATGTTACACAAAGGTACCGTCTATTTCTTGAAGGACCACCCAATTTATAGTTTAGAAAACAACCGACATCTGATACAGTTAATTGCATATATCATGATGCATATAATAATAGTTGGAATGTAGTATTAGGTCAGTGCAAAAGTTCCTACCCAAATACCCTTTTGCACTGACCTAACACAATTGTTAGCTTAAAACCTACCCGTCGGAAGTCGGAAGGAATGCGAATTAGGCCATACACACTGATACAGTTGAATTACACGCATTCTCGCTATTATTCGCTGAGTTGGTTACAACCAGCGTTACCAAACGATGTGTTTTCCCCTCGAAATGCTTCCCCCTCTACCACTAAATGTAGCTTGATTCTCCTCTAGCGACTCTCTGCACGAGGAAATACGTGACGTTATACTATTACCACTACCGGTGCTGGCAAATATCTGCTAGCCATCCACTGTCACGCATTCTCCTCGTGCGATAATAATATCTTTTCTTCATTATTTCAACCCTTTGTAGTCGGAGCTATATTCACTTGTAAATTAAACATTTCTTCCGACCTAGAACAATTCTATTCTATATGATCTTTTAAATTTTATTTATTTTTAAAACATTACCGATCGGTGATTATTGCATAATTTTAAGAAATCTATGGAACATGGCTAAATACTTTTTAATGGAACCTTCAATGGAAACAGCAATTTTCATTGAGAACTAACAAGTCACCCACAATATTGTCATCTAATAAGTTTGTTGTACTTTATTTTATTTAATACTTTGATACTTATAACGGCGTAAATAACTAGACGAGCACACGGTGAACATCGTGGTGACAATGAACGACATAAACGCAAGTATATTGAGTATGCGCACATAATCCGCGCATCGCGTTTTCTAGAACGTTCCCTTTTGGCGCGACACACGAATTCGTGTGTCAAATCACATCAAATTTCATTTAAGATTGCAATGTAAAAGAAAATTTCTATGCTTTCTTTTGGCACAATACAATGATTGAATATCCTATTAATAGGCTTCCGGTAGGTAAAGTGTTAATCATCAGACACTAACATATTTAATAATGTATGCAATATCGTGAATAACGGTACAGCAATTTTTAGTGGTCGCTCAGTCACCACTCGAGTGAAGGGTTAACTATCTTGCTACTAAATATCCTTCCTGCATAAATCAGTACCATAGAAAACTGTCAAATCAAGTAGACAATGCTTTCAGTAAGAAATACATATTAGGAAAGCACTTTATTTTGAAGTCGGTATGAAACTTTCCAAAGGTTCCGTTATTTTAATAAAAATCATTCGGAGAAAAAGAAGGGGAGCCACAAACAGCCATTTGCCCCATTTCATTTGGTGAACGATCGTGATATCTTGCAGTCGTTGGAGACGGACGCCAGTTTGCCCTTTTCTCGCCCTGGTAACCACGCAAAGGGGTGAATAGACAGAGGGGAAAAATCAGAGAAAGGGAGTCGAAATTGCTAACGACACACGCGGCTAACCGCGTTGACCCTCCACGCGGAGAAGTGCCGTCGCGACGTCGTGCCCTTTGCCGACAATTTTAAAGTGAAAAGGGCTGCAACGGGCCAGCTTTCTGCCATTGTCCTGCCGCTCTGCCTCTTCACGCCCACTATTACTCATTTCACAGACCAAAGGAGGGCAAACGCTACTGCTTATTCAAATAATCACCCGACCAATCGGGGGCGACGTGTTTATCGAACATGTTTTTATGTGTCTTCCAATAAAGAATTGACGTTTTCAGTGTGTTTTATTGGTTCAAAGGATCACACTATAATGGCAATCGAACTAACCATCTACTCAAGAATCTTAAACAATATTGTTGTCTTCGTTCCGTATTATTAATTACGATATAATAATATTCTGCTATTCTACAAACGTTTAAACAAAATGATGTATTGTGTGTCTTAAATTATTTCAATTAAATTATTGTTTATGCAGCTACACATGCGCGAAATAAATTTACATATTGATTACTGGTTACGCGAGGTTCAAATAGCTAACCTTTAAATTTTATTAACGTGATATTCGGGTTAAGCTCAATTTGCATATCTAATCGAAAAATTATCCAAACGACGCATTGAAAACATTATATTTGTAAAGCCATGATTACATGTTACATTTTTATTTCTTCTATCTTTTCACATTTAAGAAAAATGTGTCGACTTTTATAAATAATGACAGAAACTTCATCTATTGTTATTAGTAGACTGACGATATTTATGCAAAATCAAAATTGTCTGGATTCCTTAAGAGATACAGAATCAACATGGACATATGTATATTTCTTTTCTTAATAATTTCCACAAGTTGAAAATAATACAATGGTAAAAATCTTTTTACTGTTGTGCATTTGATGCGCGTAACCATTTTTCTCGTGAATACATAAAATCTGCAGGCTACTTGCCATGAAGAATAATCTTTGATCGTGATAAAATTTGACAGAGAACGAAGACACGATTCGCCTTCTTCGAGGTATGGTTAAATCGGTTTTTCTAGAGCGCTATTCGCATGAAATATTCAGAAAACACGTATGCCACAACTCTTTCGGCATACAAGTACCACCGTCTCTAGGTCTTGCAAAACTAATAACTTTAATGAACGCCCAGACGCGGCATCTTCTTTCGTGAAAGCCACGGATAAGAAAGATATTTGCATGGAGCACGTCCGCATGTGAATTCGTGGGGACGCATTCGAAGTAGATTGCGCCCGAGCTAGCAAGACATCTGGTGCTCTTCTCGGGTAGGTAAGAAGGTTGGGTCGCCGTCATGCTATTGACGGGGTCACGGGGTCAATAATATTTCTAGAGAGTGCATACAATTTTCGGAGAAATTTTCACCACGATACAAATCTTCAAATTAATGAGATAATTTTTGAAACGCACAATGTATCAACTTTATGTCCTAATACACTGTAATAAAAATGTGAATTCGTTGTATATTTACGATAACTTCGGCTTGTTGCACCAAATTCTGAGAAAAAGTAATCATTTTTTTCGTAAGTAAAATGACTAGAAACGATTGAAAGACGAAAAATACTAACAGAAGGATAAATTGATTTATCCTTCTGATTATTTATCATATTTATGTTCTAATACACTGTAATAAAAATGTGAATTCGTTGTATATTTATGATAGCTTCGGCTTGTTGCACCAAATTCTGAGAAAAAGTAACAGTTTTTTTCTTAAATAAAAAGACGAGAAACGATTGAAATACGAAAAATACTAAGAGAAGGATAATTATAATGTTTGTGTCGAGTGGAAATAGTTTCTATTATAACATTGAAAGAAGAAAGCAACATAAAGTTAGTAGCATACTTATCTGCCTTTGTTTTCGTGAAACTAATGAACCCACGTGGAGCTGCGAAATTGAATTCGAATCGAAACCCAACTCTAAAGTCGAATCCGAATCGGGAGTCGAACCAAAACCTGAGCCCAAACTCAAAGTCAAACTCGAACCTGATCGCGATACAAACTCGCATCTATTCTGGCGACCGGTAGTCTCTGGCAGTTAAAGTTACGCGTACGTCGCCGAGGAAAATTTACATGTTGCAGAAACGTCGGCAGGTTGCATGCAAGTGCGCTATATGTTAACCGGTCGCTGACAGTCGGCTTGACATCTGCTCGGAGCACCGGTAAAGTCCTAGTCTGGACTGTGCTGAACTGGTCAGCACCAAATGGAAATGACTCCGCAGCAATTTAACATTCATTGAAAGAAGCTCCGGCTGGACAAACGACGTCGACCTACCGTGAAACGAGCCATCGCCTCGCCTCGCGCCGCGGATACCGGTCGGCCATGGTTTCTCTACCCGCCATGGGGAAGCTCGTTATTCTTCTTGACAATCGACCGCCTTGCCACGCGTGATAATAAGCAACCTCTTGCGAATTACAGCTTTGTTCAGTACCGATTATGCGATAGTTATACCGACACCCAACGTGCATTTGACATGCCTGTAACGAGAAATTCGAACACAGATGACTCGAACGCGTCGACCGAGCGTCAACTATACTCTGACGTCTATCATACTCTGACGCGTGGTCAAGAGTCTTTATCAGATTAAATATAGTAGTACAGTAGAACCTCCGCTGTATGAAATAATTGCGGGACAATAGTCTTTGCATAACAGAATATTCACATAACGGAACGGCACACAGTGGGCCAAACCGACGAAATCTGTGTCAATATCAAAGAACTTTCGATAGAAATGAGGTAGAGCGATGAAATGTCTTTTTTAAATTAAAGCTGAAACTTTGCAGAATATAGGAAAAATAGGGAGATCATGGTACGAACGTTTTTTAACCTTTAGAAAATTCGTTAAACATGTAGAACTTCAAGAAATCGATTTTGCGATATCCTGAGGTCGTAGACAAATTTTGAAACCAGATTTGAAATCGGCGTGAAAAAATCTATGAGAAATGATGTGTCGCATGTTAAAAAAGAAATTTTTTCCGCGCGTGGTATTGGAGAAACCACAATTTTCTTGAAATTGTGCAAGTTTAACGAATTCTTTCAAGGTTAAAAAACGTTCGCACCACAATCTCCATAATTATTCCATATTCTGCAAAGTTTCAGCTTTCATTAAAAAAAATTTCATCGTTCTATTTCATTTCTATCGAAAGTTCTTTGATTTTGACACAGATTTCGTTAGCTATCAATTTGACGAACTACTTAAGACAGCGGTTTCCAACCTTTTTGCTACTACGCCTCCTTAAAAAAAATATTTTTTCCCCGCCTCCCTATTTATACTCGAATTGGTAGCGTTACGTTACGATATGAAGTTTATTTATTTGTAGATACTATGGTATGAATAGCAATTTTTTACTCAAAATTTCGACGCCTCTCCTGGCAATAATCCGCGCCTCCCAGGTTGAAAACCGCTGACTTAAGACGAAGTTAAGTAAAATAAATACAAATTTTTATATTAAGTAAAATAAATATAAATTTCTCGATAACTGTGTGCACAGAATATGAAATCGAACAGAAACCAATGTTTTGTTCTTCTTTTTGACGAAATTAAAGAAATCAAACCCCATTGGGGTTTTCGTCAACTAAGTTGCATAATATCTTCAATATAGCTAATGACGACATGCCACAGAGAACGATATCTGTCCGAAGACGACACTTATCGTATTGTTTGTATAGTGTGCAAAATTTTCAAGAATCATTTCTTCTCGATTTGTGTCTCGAGTTCTCGAAAAGTGTTTAGTTTTATCGACCCGAGGGAAACTCAGAGACGAAGTAGAGTTTCTTATGGTCGCATGTGAATTTTGGAGAAAACATTCGGGGTTGATTGCGCCGAGGTGGCAGGACATCTGGTCCTTTATATACACTAAGCGTTTGCATGAACGACAATTTCGTGAAGGGAAGCTAGGCACGGAAAACAAGTTTTCTTCGGCTTACGATGTCTCAATACTCAGCGAACAGATGTGCCTCGTAAAATTACAGTAATCATACTTGATTCTCCTACAGCATAATTGTCTACGGGCGTAATAGTAAATGATAGTCTGATCTGTCTATATTTCCTGTGAGGCCCGAGTTTGTCTCTAAGGTACGAACAGTTTATGAAAAGCTGGTATGTATCACTATCACGGGTGTCAATTTCCTCCAACACTCTAACCATTACGATGAATGAAAAGTAACAAGACATTGTTTTGTGTATACTGAGAAAGAAAAGTAGTTACTTCATAACACGCGTGTTATTGTAATTTTTTTACTTCGATGAATATCAATGTATTCTTATCAATAGTATGAAATTTGGAAGCAAATCGTGATGTATTTGAATTGTCTATCATGAAATGATTTAATATATTATTTGATTCAATACCTTATATTATTATTCGTAATATTTCTTTTTTCCCTTGAATCAGATATGTTGTTAAAAAAATTTGAGGAATGTATTGATTTATACTGGAATTGGTTTGAGGCCGTATCTTATTTTTTTGAGAACATTAATGGTCAAGCTATTGGCTTATATGGAAATGAGTTTTGCTATTGAAATTTAATAGTATTAAATATTAAAATAAATTCATATGATATTGGCACTATTCAATAGTACATCTTATTGAATCAACATATATTTTTTTTGTTTCGACAGGATTTTTTTCTCAGCGTATGTAAAATTTACGTATACATATAAATACGTACCACAAAATTAGCCTCCCCATTTCATTTCAACCCCCGAGAAAAATTCTAAAATTAGTAGGAGGGTGAGAGAGAGAGAGGGTGGTGAATGGAGTGTAGCCAATAATAGGAGATCGTGAAAGAAGAATAGGTTATGGAAAAAGAAACGCTGGCAACTAAAACACTCATAAGCAGATCGATAGAGATCGCCTTGAGTCACTTTTCTGTCTTCTCTCGTGGTTGACATCCGCGAATTCTACTTGCAACCTGTTGCGTTCTATCTCGTTCACCCTTCCTCCGAGGCTGGATAGCACCCCCTCTCGTCCACCCTCCACACCCCAACTGGCTCCATCTCCGACCCTTGGCCGAGTCCAGAGGTGTAAGTGTATCCTGCGCTTTAAAATCTTGCCCCGTGTCGTTCCAGCACCGTTTATAATCGCCCCAAGGAATTCCTACATATACTCGAGTACGCTCTGCGAAAGCGAAACTCTTGCGGAGCATACACCTACCTACCTACTTTTAAATCTGCTTTCCGGAACTCAGGCACAATGTACGCGGAAGCAGGCGACAGCACCGCCACGATGAAATAGCGACGCTCTGTTTGTCGCGATAATATCATTATTTTGTCAGAAAACATTCTCACATGTTTTCCTGTTTCCCTATAGGCTGGATAACGTAACTCGAATATATACCGTCAATAATGACGTGCGCACTATTTTCTTTTAGATGAAGACACATCTCGGAAAGAGATGTGATTATTCGAAAAGAGGTCGACTCCTGACTGTATTCATTATAATTGAAAGTTTCACAGTTTCACGGCTATACAAAAAGAAATTCGAGAAACTACTATAGCTTATATAGTACGAAGTATAATAACGAAATAATAAATTGTTTGATTTAAAATGCAGTTAAAAAACCGTGCTGTTATGCAAACATCCTACTTACATTCAAAATGAGAATAGCCTTTCTTCTTTAATCCTCATACGCTCTTTAAAACTGATTACGTAAAAGATTCTCATATTTTCTCCAGCAACGGAGAAACAACAAATTTTACAGTATTTAAAACAGAAAATAGATGAATTAGCGCTCGACTACATATCGCTGCGAGTCCTAAAATGATTAATAAAAACACCAAGAAGTTACACATCAAACTCAAACCCCAGAATTTTTCAAGATTTTACTACACCGCTGCTACGAGTTTCTTAGAACGTGAACGTATTCATGAACTAGTTTATGTTTGAACTGCATATTTAAAAACAATCTCTATGTATGCATGTCGGTAACATCGATGAATCAATAGTCAAATTCTATGATTTAATTTGGCTAAAACGAAGAATGATCTGAAATAGAGCACTATTTATTGCTTTCTGTACTGTTAGGTAATGTCTGTTCGATTTCATAGAAGACGAGTATCCATCGAGTACCAGCGCAGACCTCTACGATGCCCACGAAAGCAAAATTTACCTTGACTCAATTCGAAATGTAAACGTATCCTCGGCTCCTCCCTTGTGAGAACGTGCCATACTCTAGTTCGCTGTATTAGCTGTTTTCGCGAAACTGCTGAATTAGTGAACGCTCTGTGGTATTTCCACCAAATTGACAGCGCGTGAAAGAACCGTATCGATCATGTTTCTTCTCCGCATTACGTCGAGTATAATCTCATAAAATATTCTTTTGTCAATGCAATTAAAAAAAGTTGTAGATGCAATCAAATGTAGGTGCAATTTCATCGATGCCGACATCATTTTTATTATGAAGATCGTCACAACCAATAATATATTTAGAGTTAACTCTTTGCACTCGAAGCAATTTTAATTCGAAAATCAAAATCATTTCTTTGAAACCAGATCATTTGTATTATTCTGCGTAATCTTTTTTACATTGTGCACATGAAGTTTAACCGGTTTTCTCATGTAACAGTTGAGCTTTTCACAATTTATAGAAAACAGACGAATTGAATAATATTAAAACTGTTTTGAATAATGGTGTGGCAATTTTTAGCGGCGCCTCAGAGTCGCCATTCGAATGCAAAGGGTTAACTGTCAGTCCCCGTCCCAAACATCAATTTCTATGAATAAATTGGACTCGGTTCTTCTTTCTAGAGCGAGTATTCCGAATCACGTATCCACCGACGCCACATCTGCGAGGATCTCTCGGATCGGAGTAGTGAAAGAGGACTACGAGAATATGTGTATCAGATAGGGAAATTCTGCAAACCGTATCCACCACTTCTAGGTTCCGTTGTTTCTCCCCGAGAAACATTCCACGATCAAAGGGATGGTCACCCTGTCTCGTCGGAGGTAGACACTTCGTACGCTGGTACGACAGTACAGTAGTATTTATGGAAATGAACCGAGGTAGTTTGAACCCACTTTTCGTCCAGCTATGTTCTGTGCAAGCTCACCAACTCGAACCATCCGCCAACTCTACCCCTCGGATCCTTCTATCATTTTGCTTCCTTTTTTCTCGTTCCGCTAAGTTCTCTGCACCGCACTGCAAGTCTGTCCTTCTTTCGTCGAAGAAAATCCAAGCGCAGCTGCTGCCACTGTTTGCCCACCTAATTACGTGGAATTCATAAGTTACGGGCCACCGCGAGTCCCATACTTCTTTTACTATATATTACTATACTGTACTTTTAGCCGGCGAATAAACTGTAACGAACGACAATCTTTCATATTAAAATAATTTCAGTTATCGATCGTAAATGTTGAATAGCAAATTTATAAATGCTTTCGGCGCTACCGTTTCGATCAATTACTAATATAGCAATTTTGCAAAATTTTACTTCTTTCCTGACGTTTCGGTTCCGTTTTGAACCTTTGCCAAAGATGGAAATTTGCTTCTAAACAAAAATATATTGCTATATTGCTATATATTTTTGTTTAGAAGCAAATTTCCATCTTTGGCAAAGGTTCAAAACGGAACCGAAACGTCAGGAAAGAAGTAAAATTTTGCAAAATTGCTATATTAGTAATTGATCGAAACGGTAGCGCCGAAAGCATTTATAAATTTGCTATTCAACATTTACGATCGATAACTGAAATTATTTTAATATGAAAGATTGTCGTTCGTTACAGTTTATTCGGCGGCTAAAGCGCCGAAAGCATTTATAAATTTGATAATCTTTCATATTATTCGGTATCACGGAGTGGCATGATGACATTTCAGGGATCTTCTAATAATGTCATTGTCTGCAGAAATCAATGCAAGTATAGTGATTCAGTTTCGAGATTCGTTACTAGAGTAAATTTTTCAAATTGCAGCGGAAATTACTTATAATATCCGAACACATTTTAAAATGAATTCTCTTATACATTTTAAGACATATCGAAAACTGAGTTCTTCTAAATCGCATTAAAATTATAATAATCTCATATAGCGTTTGATCGTAACGATAAGATCCCAAAACGTTTCAATTTCTCTAATCGGAGTAGCCACGAGCCATTTGCATGTTAACTAAAACTACATGTCGAGTTACTAGAATATTACCGACTATCTTTCATATCAACAAATCTAGTGTACCTATAGCTCTTTAAGTCAATTCTCGTGAACAAACAGTATTCCTAATCAACCACAACGGAACACAGTTCAATTGTAAATGACGTCTAAAGGGCTTCCTTTCCGATCACATTTCTATAAAGCTCCACCTCGCCAATTCCCGATCTTTTTCTGTCGAGTTGCGCGATGCATTTTTCCTTCTATCTCCCAGCAGCCATGTTTTACGTTCCTTTTTCTTTCAAGGAATTCTCTCCTCCCGGCATTCGGTAACGGCTCGTTATCACGGGCACTTTATTCTCGATAACGTTACTCTCGAATTCACTGAAATTTCGCATTAATTGAGCCTCGAGTTCCGCGAGTTTACCTTTGCGATAAATTCGCAAAATCGGCTGGGAGTTTTAATGGAAACGCGAGCACGCTAGCAGTTTCGTTTAATGACCTTCGGTCAAATAAATTCGCCTGATTTTACAAACGAGCCTGCATGGCCCCCGGGTTAGTCGTCTCGTTCCGCGGAACGATATAATTGAATCGAATTATTATACGGTCCGCGTGATCGCCGACCAACGACGCAAATCACCGACAACATTTTTCCGATTGTTACATGACCCCTCCCCCGCTCCACCCACACTTCTCTCTTTCTCTCTTCTTCACAACCCTGTCGGAAAGTTCGTTAATCCGACGTAACAAAAATATCGAGGAATGCTGTTTGCGTAATTAACCTCTCTGTTGGCTGAGCATTGTTTGCGACAAATCGTGGGAATTGCGACGCAATTTCGACGCGGCAACTCACCCGTTTTATTAACCAACTCTCCTTTCCTGGGCCACCCTCTGTATCCTCCCCTTTAAACAAATGAATGCGCAGATACAAGCGATGCTGTGTTATGGCGATTTGACGGATGTTTACAAGACCACGCGACGTATGTACTAGATTTGTTAAATATAGGACTGATCTCGCGCGGTAAGAGAAAAGCCGACGCGAAAGACTCGTATTTGGAAAAAAGGAGAAAACAATTCCTCTCGAGTGCTGTCCGAATGAAATTTCCACAATCCAAGGAACAGAGAATTCTGTATATCGATTGGAGCCGGATACAGTAATCAGACTGAATAATACAGCCGATATTTTCGCGTTCTTCTTTGTTGATTATTATATCGAGTTTCGAACTGTTTGTCCAGAAACCGCGCGCATTGTGAATAGTACGCAATTAGCTCTCGACATGACATAGCTAAGGACAAAGAGCGCAAAGACGACGGCCAAGCCGATCTCCGGCGAACGAATATAATGCGGATCGAAAGTGGCAGCTGAAACAAACTCGGAAGAGTATACGAGTATTGTGGCAGAATGCGATATTACGGGCTCTGATTTACCTCGAACGAGGAACCCCGAGGTTCGAAATTCTCGAGGAGCGAAGCATGAAGGGATGAGGGTACGGCGCAGCGCGACAAGGGATGGGGAGGGACGGGAGAGGAATATGAAGAGCGTGGAGGAGTTGAGACGGAACGCGATAATTGCGGGGAAGGATAATTTAACGGGCGGCTCTTTTCCGCCTCGACTTCTGCTCGCATCCATTTCTCCTTTCCCTTCTCATCCCCTAGCTCTCCCACACTTCTCTCGCTCTCGGCCACCGTTTCTCGTTTCTCCTCTTCGTTTTTTCTTTCTCCGTTGTCACGGTGCGGCGCGGCACCGCACGGCGCCCGGTGGCGGCTACGAGAACGATAAAGTCCACTGTGTTATGGGACCGAATGGATACGAGATTTTCGTGGTACGTACAACGAGATCCATTCGTTGGATTCATTTTTGTATTTCCACCTTGCTCTGTTGCTCGCGGGGATAGCTACGTAAAATGTGTATCTACATTTAACGTGTTACACCAGCAAAAGAAACACACCGATATAAATCACGGTTTCATATATACGATAATTGTAATCTTCTTGGATTTATAGCAGTTACTAATATAGACGAAATACAGGGTGTCTCAGCTGAAGGAGGCCATCTAAGTATCTCCTCTATTTTTTATGACAGAAAATATATTTATGGCATAATTTAGATGGTATCGAAGGAGGAATATTATAGAAGAACAGTTTCTTTTGTCCGGTTATTTTTTCAAGGTCATCTCGTTATTTTTCTATCGGGAAGACTTTCTTTTTTATTCCATCTTATAGCGGCTGAAGAAATACATTTGAATATGCTCAAGTCGTTAACAAGATGGAATAAAAAAAAAGAAGTTTTCCCGATAAAAAATAACGGTAACCTTGAATAAACTATGAAAAAATAACCGGACAAAAAAATTGTTCTTCTATGCCATTGCTCGTTCCATACCATTTAAATCATGCCACAAATAGTCTTTTTGCGCCAGTAAAAATAAAGGAGATGTTTAGTCGTTTAGTCGCACAGTATTGCTAGAACTGGGTAGGGGTCACAAAAATGTAATTGTAAAAGAATACAGAGACTAGTCAAATTACCTATAACATGTTGCTCAGAAGTCTCAAGGGAAGAAAAAGTATTTTATAGGTTTAATCGACCACATACTACATATAAAATCAAACTTAAATTGATACAGATTACAGATTCAAAACGATATACAGTATAGTAACATTCGAACAAGCTGTGTATTCGGAATATCTAAGGCAGTAATAGTTACCGATCTACTTTGTATATTTGTACCACTCGAGGGAAGCGTAGAGAAACAAAAACTATGGTAAACGTTATTTAAAGCATTCATTTTATCTTGTGTTGTATTGTTATTAACCCTTGTCACTCGAATGGTGACTGAGAGAGTCACTACTAAAAATTTCTGTACCATTATACACAATATTTATTGCATTAATGGATATATCAGTATCGAGCCAATTACTAACCGTTTAGGTATTGTACGAGGTATTATACCAATTCCATATCCATCAAATTTTAGAAATCATCGCGAACGGAAATATTCTAGGTAGGAAGAAACGTTTAATTTTCGAGTTATAATATCTCCGAATGTAAAGGGTTAATAATTAAATAAAGCTCTTTAATATACAGCCGGAAATCGTGTGTATAATCGGGCAGCAGGTGATTCTACATGTGAAAATAAATCGAGGAAAGGAATAAAATATTTTCGTTTCGCTGGTTCGCCTGCTTTAGTAAGTACATACATCATATATGCAGGAAGTAGAATTGGTTAGTCATGATCAGGCGCATCAGACCATTCCTATCTTGTAATAGCGCGCGTATTCGCTGCACATCTTCAAACTCGATCTTCTCGAAAACGAAGTTTCGGATGAAACAATATTATACCGAATTTTTCTCGTATTTTTTCATGTAGAATCAACCCCTGCCCTTTTGTACTACGATTCCCGGAGCACTCTGTAGAAGTAAGAGTCGAATTTGCATAACAGTTTAATATGTACATTTGAATAAACTCCTGCGTTATCGGAGAAATGTTCTGTTAATGAAACAAACCAACTTTTCGACTGTACATTTCGTAAAATGTATTAAATTGTTAAGCAATCTTACAAATTGAAACTGTTACCATTATTACGTTTTATTTAGCATGTAAATGAATACGCACACATTCTGATATGACGAATGCGCTTTCTCCAAGACTGTAAGTAGATATGGATACGTATGTATTTACGTGTAGTGAAATTTATGGTTCTAAGCTAACAAATCCATAAACAGAATGGAATCTTGGTCGAGGGTTACGAAGTTGGAAATTTTGAAACAGTTCCCGAGAAGCTACAACAAATTATAGGACTTCTGCAACGGCAGGTGTTTCCAGAGTTTCGAAATTTCGTAGGTCTTCCCATGGAAACGATCGTATTACAGAAGGATGTATGTATGTACAGGGTGTATAAAAAGTAATAGTCGTCCGGGATGAATCTACACCTCTGGACATTTGTAAAAGAAACTTTCCGCAAAATCGTCGTTAAAGTTCTTTTTTACATCAACAGCTTCCACTCATCCAGAAGAGAAAAAGTTTGAAAGAAGCCACATGTCGCAAACAAATAGTTATTGAAATATAAGCTGTTAAAGTTTTTGCAAAATTCTTGCAAAATTTGAGTGATGCGTACGTAGACAAAAGCATCGTGTTTATCTTTCTTGGTGGTAAAGTGTATTTCATTTATCGTTTTCTATCTTCCATGTTTTACGCTTGTGCCCTAATTATTCTTTACTGGTATCTGTATGTGCTATATTAGACACTCTGTTTTCTGTTTTTGAATACACTGCACTTTCATGATCGTCATATTTCAGCTGACAGGAAGATAAATTCGACCATGTGCCACTATTCCTGTAAATCATAAGCCATCATAAATTTCAGTGATGCTCGAAAAAATATGGGAACGCCGCCCTGAAGTCACCCTTCGTATGTGTAACACTTCTAGTGCACTCCGATAGATACTCTGGCGATATTCACCATTTGAATTTGTAAAAATTTGATCGTGGTACATCAACGAGATTGTACCGAATTAAAAGATAAAAGTGCGCAACTTTCTCCATTTCTATAAATAACATCATTAGACAGGAATCGTACGAAATTGAAATTTCGGAAGTGAAATTGAAAAATGACGACATATATGCAGAATGTCCAGTATTCTGTACAAAGGATGAAAAAAAAGTATCGAATAAAATATTTTGATAAGAACTTTTTATATAATATTAATAGAAAACGTTTTATACAATACATATACATATGTGTACATATTTACATATGCATACGCGCATAAGATGCAGTGAGTTCATAATGTTTTACCAATCACGAAAATCTGTTCTTTAAACTTATCTTGAAAAGGGTGTATAAATTTTACGGAAAACAACTGTTATTTACGTGTATTTTCTGTATCGAAATTGAAGCTTTTTAAATATCTTGCTAATAGAAAATCTTTGTCCGATCCGTGACGGTCAATGGTAAATATTCAGAGTCACTCGGTAAATAGAGCTCGGCACATGACAAACGATCTCAACTTTCATCCGAATTTCATTTCCCGACATTACGTAATTGGAAGTCACTCGAGCAAATTGGATGCAGCGAGGATGTGATTGGCTTTCGCGATTCACTCTGATTACCAAATCAGAGGAAGGAAAAGACGGGCCACAGATACATTCATCTTTGTCCTGCCGTCCGACTTTTTATTGATATTGTTTTGCGCCTATGAGAACAATACTCTCGATGGCAATCGTGATGATTGAACTGTACTCACAGTTA
Organism: Lasioglossum oenotherae; assembly: GCA_028455765.1. NCBI lineage: Eukaryota > Metazoa > Arthropoda > Insecta > Hymenoptera > Halictidae > Lasioglossum > Lasioglossum oenotherae. The sequence goes on from CM052288.1 coordinate 10,206,741, forward strand.
CATGCTGACTTGCAATCTATGCCGGCCTATATTGAAATCTTAAAAAATACGTTTTGTAGATCTGTGTGAATTATATGCACTGTGAAAGTTTAATAAAAATTAGGGTTGATGCGGGAAAAAAACGATAGGCATTAAAAGATGTAAGAATCCGTCGAATTATATTGCAGTTGGGGGCCGAATATCGTGAAAAACTGCAATTTTTACCATGCTTATACGTTTGTACCTCATTATGTACAACGTCGACCGATTTTGATGAAATTTTCAGAATATGTATGTTTCATTGATCCAGATCTACGCAACGTGTTTTCGAAATTTTCCATACAAGCCCACATAAAAACACTTTTAGCATTTTCTCTGCAATTCCGACAACTTGCACCAATTGTTCTAACTTCTCCAAAAATTTCAAGTTGTATATATTCCACTATGAAAAAAGTTATGGAGTTTTTAAGAGTGTCCGAATATTAGTGGGAGTCACTGTAGCTAATAACACCTTGGAACATTACACGCCAATAAATCGTCTGAATTAGTTACGCGACTTCTTATGAAAGCGAATAACCTATACTTCTTCTGATCGCAAGAAACACATACATAAATTCACTCATTCCTTCAACGACCTAATCGTGCGCGTTCTAAGATCCAATATAGCATACGTATATCCAAGTTCATCTCATTCGTTGAGCTAACAGCCCGAAAAAAACGAAGGAACAGCCGAATAATGACTCCAATTCCAGATAATTTTTCCCGGTCGAAACGACTGCAGGCACGTCTTACTGTTTGTAATAAGGCAGCCAGATGAGAAGAGAGAGAGAGAGAGGGAGAGGGAGAGAGAAGTCGAGGAGTGCTCTGGACTATCTGTGGTGGAAAGAGAGAACGGAATACGGCGGGGTGCGTGGGTATATACCCCAGGGGTGTGATAGTCGTACGATGTATGGTTATTGGGCGGCTGGCGGCATCGATTCTCACGACGAGGGAGCCACAGATCACCCGGAAACTGAAACTCCCGCCGCGCGCCGCGCCGCACCGTACCAAACTCTCCTCCTTCGGCTTCCGTAGCCGAGGCACATCGCGCTTCCATCCGTCGGCTAAATACTTTATTAGGAAGTTATACGGGTTTCCCTTGGTGCTTCGGATTCGAATTCAACTTTGAGACGGAAACCGATCCTTCGAGGAACGCCTAGGCATCACTGGGACGTCGTATGCGTATCACGCGCGGTTTTAATCATTCTTATACAATATTGTTAGGTTGCGAAGTAAGTTCGGCGCGCCGCACTATGGGCCAAACCGACCATATCTGTGTCAAAATCAAAGAACTTTCGATAGAAATGAGATAGAGCGATGAAAATTTTTTTAAATGCAACCTTTTGCGAATGTCTCGAAGCCTAAATCGTAGCGGCGGTAACATGTATAGGTAAAAGTTGTTCAGAATGATCATTGTTCAGTTGATCATCTTGACGACATATTTGAAGGGCATTAAAATCAGCGAGAAGGACTCTTCTCTAAATAACGTGACTACACTGAGAAAAAAATCCTGTCGTAACAAAAAAAATATATGTTGATTCAATAAGATGTACTACTGAATAGTGCCAATATCATATGAACTTAGTTTAATATTTAATACTATTGAATTTCAATAGCAAAACTCACTTCCGCCAATCATATAAGCCAATAGCTTGACCATCAATGTTTTCAAAAAAATAAGATATGGCCTCAAACCAATTCCAGTATAAATCAATACATTTCTCAAATGTTATTAACAACATCTCTGATTGAAGGAAAAAAAGAAATATTACGAATAATAATATACGGTATTGAATCAAATACTATTTTCGATCGTTTCATGATAGACCATTCGAATACATCACGATTTGCTTCTAAATTTCATACTATTGAAAAGAATACATTGATATTCATCCAAGTAAAAAAATTACGATAACACGCGTGTTATTGAAGTAACTACTTTTTTTCTCAGTGTGCGTAAGCATTCGATCTACGTAGTTTACATAAACGATCTTCTACGAAATCCTGCGTTAATTTCCATAGTACAGAGATCAAATATTCCAGTGGCATATCCATTCACGTATTCGCGTAATTTTCAGGGCCGTGCGCACCGGGTCCAATCTTGTTCCATCTAATCTAATATCACAGTGGGTAATAACGGCTGGATATGAGGTCAATTGCGCGGCAATAGTTCCGCCACGGAGTGTACAGAGTTTGTCAATCTTCTCGTGTTTGCGGATCCGTAAGTAATGCGAGGAGTAGACTCGAGGGGTCTCCGTGCATCGGCAATAACGACGGCCAGGACTAGCGAACACACACCGGCGCGGTGCGGCGCGACGTCGCGTCGCGTCAACACGAAGTTCCCCAACGTCCGTATGGATCTATCGTCTTCCGTTCCCTCAATCGATCCGATCGCCTAATTGTCCGTGCTTTAGGACCGTTCTGGAACGTCTTAGAGCGTGCAGTTTGCAAACAATCTACTCAACTACCTTCATCCTTTTGTCCCGTCCCTCGAGTTACTCGATCAATTCATAATCCCTGTCTCTCTCTTTATCCTTCCCCTTCTCTCTCCTTCTCTTTTCACCTCTTTCCATTATTGCAACGTTCACAGTCTCCTCGTTGAACTCTCTCTGATCACATATGTAGGCGTGCGAAAACCGGCCTCCGATTTTGTCGCGACGGCAACACCGAAGATCACGCGTACCTCACCGTCCCTCCCGCGTATTAGGCGCGACATACCTGGAAAGGATGTTTCAACAGGTAAAACGCACATAGGGATCGGCTGTATTAGTTTGCGACCATTGCACTCCGACAATTTCGACCCCGACAGATGGACAACACGTGCGACACACTATGGGCCAAACCGAAATTGATTTGTGTTTCAAATGGGAACACTTCATAATTTAAGAAATTATAAAATACTTATAGCTAACATATCGGGTTGGCGAGGAAGTAATTTTCGTATTTTTAGGTGGTATAGAACCGAATTTCTTTATTCGAGCGATGAAGTTAGATCAATAAAATATTTTCTTATTGATTCTTTTTGGCAATAGAGAATCGAACAAAAGGGAAAATATTTTATTCGTTAAGATGCATTGCTTGAATTAAAATATTGGGCTCTATTGCACCGTAAAATATACCGAAATTACTTTCTTGCCAACCCAATACATCATTTTGATAAATCATAACGAAAAATTTCATTGCCCGACAACATGCGTAAGGGATGACCTACTCGAAACGAAAATAAACCGAAATAGGACAACAGGTTCGGTTCCTTATAATTTTTCATTCTATTTGTTACAGAGTTGAAACGAATTGATTAGTCGAACAACTGGCAGGGAAGATAATTGGGATTAGTATTCTCTGCCATGATAACAGTTAACAAGTAAGACTCGGTATTGGTGACCGAGTCTTTGGTAGAAATTGAGATACTGTTTGGCAACCAACATTGAAATTTTGAATGAACAGTGTGGACCGGCCATGTAATGGTGGCTATTTCGCACGGATACAAGAACGCAATTTGGGTAGCAATTTAAGCGCGCTGAATTCGAAATGGTCATTACTATCCCCTGCGAACGTAGTACATTCAAATATATATGTATGCTTACCATGCAAATAATCTAATATGCTATTACCAAATTACTCATGGAGATATAATACACATTACGCTTCGGTCAAGTTTCCTATTTAATCCTTAGCACTCGAGTGGTGACTTGCTATATCAGTATTCAAAATATTGTTTAACTTATTACACATTTAAGTATTGCAGGAGGTGTTATATCAACTTCATATCCATAAAATTAAAAAAGTCATAAGTCAGGATCGAATTATTCTAGGTCGGAAGAAATGCTTAATTTTCGAGTTAAAATAGCTCCGAGTGCAAAGGGTTAAGGGAGTATACTCCTTTTTCCAGGATTTGCAAGGGTGCGGGATTCGCGTTCTCATTTCTCGGTAACACAAAAATCGGGTTCTTCAGTAGTCAAAAACGCTAGATAAAAGATCGATCTAGGGCGCTATCGCACACGAAAATCCTATTATTTCGTTTACGAGGCTTATTTTACATTATTCGGTAGCGTAATTTGCATTATTCGGAATTTTATTCTAATCTAATCTATTTTCATGGCTACATGCTGCCGAATAACGCAAATTACGCCTCATAAACGAAAAAGTAGGACTTTTGAGGGCGATAGCGCCCTAGATCAATGTTTTATCTACGTTTTTTACTATTGAAATAACCCATTTTTGTATTATCGAGAATTGAGAACGCGTATTCCGCACCCTTGCAATTCTGGAAACGTGTCTACCGCCTTAACTTTAATGTCCACAGCTGCGAGTGTCCACATTTACCGCGTTTTCTTTTTAACGAGCTACCTTTAATGCTACGTTCCAACAGTTTCTTACTTACATGCGGCGAATAGATTGCTGACTTCACTCTCCGAAAATACCCTTCGATATTTGTTGTTACGTCACTCACCTGTAACAGAAAGATAAAAATAAATAAGTCACAGCCGCACGATTATTATACATAATACATATATGTATACATTAATGCTTATCAATATTCGATCGCTCATTGCTAATCATCAAGTTCCTAATCAGTCTTGCTTCGACGAGACAGAAAGTATGACAACATTATACATTATACGAAAAATGTTGTTCATACTCTACACCACGTTGTTTCACTCGTATAAAAATAATGAATTTCGAAGGAATACAACATTTGTATTCTAGTGTTAAATGTTTAAACTTAAACGATACGGCGATTACGTAGCAGAATAGTTGACGTTTTGTATCACAAGATAAACAAGCAATTGAACTCGACAATGAAATAATTCGGTATTCTTAATACGAGTGAAACAACATGGTAAATAAAATTTTGGAGGATTATCTCTCAACCTGAAAGCATTGTTTTGTACAGGATATCCGTAAAAAATGTCGCGGGGGCCGCTGGACCATTCTTATCGCGCGAAAGTGAATAAAATACTGAAACCAAGCTGTTCGACGCTGTATGTTGCCTAAACTCTTTCTTCGCGTTCGATACGAAGTTCCGTAAAAATGCAGGAGCTCGGTGCTTTGAAAAATTGACGAAACTGCCGACAAACCAGGCTATCTAAAATTTATCCATTTGCAGACCCGTAGCTGGAATGTCTCTGAGAAAGGTCAAATGAGAGAGAGAGAGAGAGAGAGCTCCGTAGGATCGTGGCATGGGAAAATAACAAATTCATTCCGAAAGCACCATAAACGATTCCCGGTTCAGCCATCTAAGAAGAGGGCCGGCCAAAGGTTCCTTAATTTATTAAAACGTCGCAGACGCGAAATTCGAAGCGATCGTTGGCGCAGAGGCATGTTCGTCCGTTCCTCGGTACGATCTTCTTCTTCTTCTTCTCGAACTTCATCCTTTCGTTCGTTGCGTCCGGCGTAAAATTTTCAAGTGCTGTTGCGCGAACGAAAAGCGTACCCGGGTGGCTGCGCAGAGCTCTCACATCTGCCATTTACACACGTTTTCCTCGTCTGTGAACGTGTGTTCGCCGCGTAAAACGATCCTAGCGGTCGGCATGCAAGAAAGAAGGTCCAGGAGAACAGCCGTAAAAGGAAGGCAGAGGGGGAGGGGGTTAGAGGCGTGGGATACGTGGAATAAGAATCTAAAAAGACTGCGGTGAAGACTCGGCGACGCGACGCAACGACTCCCATGGGTTTTCTCCAATCAGCCGAACTCAAGACTGGCTAAAATGCACTCCTCGAATATTTCAGATGTTCCCCTAGGAACCGTATACACTATACACTCTCATTTATAGGTAATAAATCAACGCAACGGTTGTCTTTGTTTTCACGAGCAATCAAATGTTTTTACCGAATGATACGGAGAAGCCAGGACAACGGAGAATGCTATTAAATCTTAGCACTCGAATGATTCTGGGGCGACACTAAAATTTGGTATCTAATCAATAGACACTGGGTCTTTATGAAACCTAAAAGCTTTCTACCTGATTTGCAACGAACTAGAGCGAAATATATTTATATATAGGCTGAAAATTAATAGTTTGAATATTATACAACAGCATCTTTTAATTCTTCTAATGTTTTCACTGTTTTAAATTACAGCTACCCATTTTCGTTGTAAATGTATCAAATCCGCTGTCTACTAATCAATTACCAAATATTTAGGTATTGTGTAAGGTATTATAACAATTTTTTTCATATCCATTAAATTTTAAGAGTCATAGGGAATGGAAATATTCCAAGTCGGAATAAATTAAAAATTAAACCGACTCGTACGATTTCCGTGAAAAGTACCCTCTGATTACCTTAAATATCTTTCACACTGCAATAAACTAAAAACAAATTGTCATATAAAAGTGACGCAGCTCCGTTTTATTTTTTGTTTTAAATGCACCACGGTTTTTTTTATTACACAATTCAATGCCAGGGGTTCGGAGAAATATGATACCCTCGTGACTCAAGGACGTTCTAGCTCGTTCGAGGACGTAAATATGGTTTCAAGGATAAATTGGTAGAACGCAAACGCGAGAAAGCTTGGAAGATTGAATCGCTTGGTCAGGCGCTATGTATTTATTTGAAGATCAACCTGATAAGATTCTAATTGACGGAAAATGTCAACTAAATTCGATGGGAATATTCGCTGTTCTGGGGGCAAGGTGTTGAAAGATATTTATAACATAACTTCAGTTCGAATATAATACGTATGATTGAATACAACAAATTTTTTCTCGAAGATTTTCATATATCGAAAGAAGAGATAAAATAAATTAATTTAAATTTCTTTGTATTAAAAAGATCGCGCAAAAATTATAGTAGCCTTTGCTAAACTTCTTTTTATTATATTCTATCGTGCGTATTTATGTATACATACTATGAACGCACAATTAGCATGCTAATTTTGAAGACAGATTTAATTAAAATTAAAAAAAAAATGTACGACGGTTTGTAGCCGATATTTCACCAAATTATTTTAGTCTAGAATTTCATACTATTTTTCGGTTTACTTCGCATTCCACGACTGTTCCGATGCTTACAGATGGAAAATGTATGAAGTGTATGTGGTAACTCGCTAATGTACATTGCCAGTGGAATAACCAACCCCTATAGTGTTTCGGCAAACCTTGGCTAGGCGGCGAACAACTTTTATACGCTCGTATGGATTCCATTAGTAATCTTTATGCGATCTGTTAACGCGCCGTGAACAAAAAAAGAAGAGGAAAAGTCCCCGGGGAGTCTTTCCGTTTGGCACGTTCGCCGTTCCCCAGCTTTTATACAATTTTCAAAGGCCTTACGTTACGCGTCAAGTAGATACTCGACTCGTTCGTTCAGCTCGTTTCAGCGAGGAAATGGACGCGCTATCGTTTCGCCTGCTAACGTTGCAAGAGGGAGGAACCGTGAATAGCTTTATCGATGCGACCATGTAGGTACCATTCCTCTGCATCGCTGCGTGTCAATGGTTTTAATCTCTTGTTCACCTCGAAACTAGCTTCAATCGTTCTGTAGTAAATCAGCAATCGCATATTAGAATTATTTACTTTGAACCGTCACCCGCTGGTTGGCGACGGTATTCCGTGATTTCATAGTAGATATGTAGTACCAACTCGCGCCCAGGGTGAGGCATCTGTGTTTTGTGTTTGTACGCGCGAAAATCGCAGCATCTCTCACATCCTGCGTGCTCCCATTCGCTGCATCTTCGTATTAACTTGAGTAAATACTAAATAGCAATAGCAAACACACAATATACACTAAAATAAGGAAACATTATGCACATGAAATTTAAATAATATACAGGGTGGGGTGGGCAATAACTATGTCCACTTTGAATATTGCCGTTATTTGTAACAAGATGAAAAAATGCTATGAACAAAATTTGCACGGTATAGAGGGGAACATGTTGTGACATAAACATTTTCTGCGTGGGTGGAGGCATTGAGGAGATTTCAAGGTCACCTTGATTTTTTTAACGGAAATACCTACTTTCTATATCATGAATCGATACACTATCGAATTCTGAGTAAAAATTTGTTGACGTCCATATGTCTTAAGTCTAATAGTTAACGAGATATTATCGAAACAATTTTCCTTCTTCTTTGGATAATATATCTCGTAAACTATTAGGTTTAGGACATACGAAGGTCAACACTTTTATACTCAAAAATTTGATACTCTATCGATCTATGGTATAAAAAAAGGGCATTCTGTTTAAAAGAATCAAGGTGACCTTGAAATCTCCTCTATGGCTCCACCCACGCAGAAAATGAGACACAGTACAAAAAGTAGAAATCCTAAGCTTTAAAATGGTTGGTATTTTTTCATCAAATTTGGATAAATTTTAGCAAAGTTTCAGCAGTTTCAATATTGAGCGAATTTTGAAATCGGGCAAATACCCCACTGTGCGGCGTTTGGGACAAACGAATATGTATACATGTAACTGGTATACCCGACGATACCGACTTCGATAGTTTGTTTCGTATACTTTTATATTCTGACTGGAAACTTATTTTTTTTTACGTCTGCATGGTTTTGTTCTCTCTTTTTCATATTATTTGTACACCGATCCAAGCCAAGATATTGCAGCAACAGCGGCATCAACAGCAGCGACGCGGCGGCGGCGGAGGCAGCACCAGCAGCAGCAGTACCGTCATCGTCGACAGTAGCAGCAGCAGAAAATCTCAAATAAATCCTTTCGTAATCCCGCATCGCTCCTTTCAGCCAGTCCGGATTTCCACTACTCGCTTTTATGTCACCTCCGTACCCTTCGAAAACTCTCCACCCCGTTATCTGCTGCCCTTCTTTCCTGCATCCCTTTCTCTCTATCTTCCTCCATTCTCCATTCCTCTGCCCCTCCCCGCTTGCGAATCTTTGTCCCCGTATACTACTACCGCTCGTTCTCGTTTCGTTTACCCTTTCCGTATGGCCGTCAATAGCGACTTCCTGCTTCCCAGCATTCACGGCCGCCGTCATTACGATATCTGGCGACGCAGAGCATTCGAAACAACCATCGCCCGGTCGTTCCGAAACAATTTTCGCTCGCGACCGCTCCCGCTGGAATTGGATATTGTAAGCGCTTTACTGAAGAGTGAGAGAGAGAGAGAGAGAGCGAGAGGGGTGGAAGAAAAATCCTGTATTTATTTCCTGCAATGCAACTCTCGTTACAGGAGCACCGCACAAATTTCTGGGTTAGAATCTCTTGGTTCCACGATATCCCCAACCCCACAGACCTCCGAATACACTCGGTTTTTCCTGGTTAAACGGCAGACCACGGAATGAACATATTTTAGGGAACAAATTAAAAGTACTCTCTTGGATGAAAGAGTGAGGGTACCATTGCTGCGGCGGATGACGATGAATTGTTGGGGAAAATATGTTGAAATAAGGATCCTCGAGGAAGAGATTCGTTAAGAGCTGGTACGCGGGCAAAGCGTCATCATTTTCTGTCATAAAGTAATAACGGTGCTTATCAAACTCAAGGAGTTACTATTGACAACAAGTAATGGCAGCGAGCACATAATGAAAACAATAGCGTTTCATGCGATCTCTTTATCAAATAAATTTAATAATTATGATTGTTGTCTTCCGTTAGGGATCGATTACGTTAGCAGCCGCAGGAATGTTTAAACAGAATATTAATCGTCACATTCTGGAAACACGAGCGCCCCAAGATATTCACCGTTCATTCTCTTCTGTGTGAAGAATTATGTAGTGGAATTGCATTCTGCGGTTACAATTCCCAATGTCCACGTGGGCATTGTGGGAATTACCTTGTCGTACCCATTCCCAAACTTGCCAGTTTGTGAAGCGATATTATTCTCAGTGGGGCACTATTAAAAATTATACAACAGTAGATCCACAGATCAACTAATTGTGCGGTATTTCTAACTAATATCAGGACCACCAAATTCTCGAAAAAGGCGAGAACTCGTCACTTAAAACAGACACTTGTTCACTCTAAAAACACGCGTATAGCCAAGCACATATCATATAATCGAAACGAATCGAGCAATTGATAAATGGGGTTTGGATACTTCGTGAGAAATCTTCAGGGAATAACAAATTTCGTCTGCGTTCCGCAGTACATACTTGAAACGTTTACGGAAGCGTTACCGAGATATTGGCTCTGCTTAAATCGTTCACAAGCCTATTGGAGTCATATTTTTGCTTCTTATTCGTTTCGTAAGCACACGAAGGAAACGTGGAATTTCTTTTTTCCTCGTTCTCGTCATCTCGAGAGAAAAGCCGTGTTTCTAGCCCCGCGTTCTGTCACTTCTATCCGGCTTAAGTTAAGCCACTTTTTATGCTAGCCCTTATTCGAGGCTTATCGTGACAAGATGAATGCAATATGATATCAAAAGAGGAAGGAATTCCATAACGGAGTATACAGTCCGCTTCAAAGGGCGCTTCTTCACTTCCAAGGCGCTCGCTTATTCAGTTCCCCGCCAATTTTATTGGAGTCCGCGGCATCTCCTTCCTTTTTTAGCCAGAACGTCTCGCTCCTTCTTACGAACGAGCCGTGTTGTACGCTTAAACCAAAGTTGCATGAATTCCAAATTGAAATCGGATTGCAGACAAAATGGAGTTGCGATTAAGTTTATTGTAGCTCGATTGTTTTGATGAAATTAGACGGTCCTCCTTGTTGATATTTTGATAGGTAAGAGATATATATATATCTATATATATCTATATATAATATATCTATATATATAATATATATATATATATATATATATATATATATATTACGCGTTTCTTTAAACTCTTTCGCGAATTATTAATTGTTCCCGAATTTTATTTTTATACTATTTTACAGAGGAGGGCGAGAACACATGACTTATTCGGTGATCGTAGAATGATCGTATTTATACTGAATAGTCATCATTATTATTATGGAAGAATAGACATCTTTGTTCAAATGCTATACTTCCATTAGTGGCACATTTGTTATACGAAACAAAAATTGCCTGACTTTTTTCTGAACTACTGTGAACTGTTAGGAACGCGAGAGACTGGTGTAGTTCAAAGAAAATAGTGTATTACGAGTATTATAATGATAATAAATTTCGACTACTTTCCGATTAAAGTGTGCCGCGTCGTACTCTAAGTCTCTTAAAAAGGTGAGACAGTAAATACAGGGTGACAAGAAATAACGGAGTTACACATTTCTTATTATAATTCTGTTAAATCGACGAATTTTGAAAAACCAAATGATAACAACCATAACATAGACCTTTAGTATTCATATATTTAAGAAGTTTCGAAGTGGCCACCCTTTGAGCCGATTCAGAGGCTCAAACGTGTTTTGAAATTTTCGGCTATGGGCCGCAGCTCTTCTGACGTCTAAATAAAATCAATCTTGTCATTTTTATAAGGGAACATGTATTTGCCAGTTACTTTTAAGGCTCGGTAGGTTTAGTGTTAAAGTCTCCACTCTAAACAAGTTTCTCCTATACAGTTCGGGAACAATGTGTGCTGTTGAGATAGCTTAATTCACGGATTTTCCCAAAAATATGTCAGACAATTGAAAAAACGTAGGAAAGTTTGTAGCATCATTACGATTTAACAATGAAAATATCCGCCCAAGGAGGTACGATCGTGTGACATCGTTAGAATCTTATGACTAAAAAATTTCACAAACTATCGAAAATACGTCAGGTAGCATCGTGGCTTGAACTCGAACGGGTAGGCGCCGCGTCGTCGTTACGGAGTCACTCGTAGACGTCGCGTCGCATCGCCGCAATTAGTTTCATTCTTATCCGGCCATAACGACTACCCTTTTCCGCTTTTATGGATCGTCTCCCCTCCCTCTTGAAGGTATCGGGAAGGTGTGAACTAAAGAACGATGACGATGTAAGGAGAGGAACTCAAGAATCGTCACGTTGGACGCAAAAATTGTATGATCTTCTTCTGATAACTTAGAATATACTGATTTTTCGTAACTTAATGAATTTGTCCGACTATAAACACTAACAGTAACAATAAGCACCATTTTAATCCACATATTCCGTCAATAAATTACAAGTTTCTTGATTATATTGTGATAGAAATTTAATCGTTTGTTCGTTCACGTTCTTCATTTAATTTTTTCATTCATATGTACGAGTATGTTCTACATCTATGTATCTAGTAAATTCTTACTGTTCTCGCGCGGCAAAATGTCGTGCTAGTGAACGGCAAGGGATAGAGGTTAGTTCTGAAAACTCGCATGACATTAAAAGGGATGACGTTCAGGACCGCGACATTCGCAGTTAGTACGGATAACCTAAGGCAGACCGCATTAGCCGGGAAGCTTATGTCTTGCTTGTCGACATGGCGGCAACTTCAGAACAACAATTACTATTCGCATACCAAGATGTATATTTGTTGAGAGACCTTCCAAACTGTCGTCCCGCCGCTAATAAAACTGGTGCAGTTGCCAGCGGCGCGTTCACCTGCACTGAATATTGTCAGCGAGGCAATTAATAATCATTACATTAGGCGAACGGGCCGAGCGTGTGTTAAAGTTTACGCCTCCACCCCATAAAATCTATGTGTTTACGATCCTCGTGGGGGCGAGAAAACGGCAGGACGTTATTTCTAATTCCGTAGAAATTGCGCCAACCCTGCGTAAATATTCTAATATCGATTTATTGTGAAGCCTGCCGCTCTTTTTGTCAGAGTCTGAATAAAGAAAAGCTTCCTGGGGGTATTTTCTGCGGAGGAAGATAGAAGAACCCAGAGAAGTAGGTGATTTTCTTTATAATTTACTGTATTTCTTTGAACAATTTGTTAATGTTCCTCTAAAAAATATTACAAAATTTCTCTGAATATCCATTTTTTACTCTAATAATGAGAATTTGAGCAAACATATTGAATACAGAACGATTTTAAATAATCTATACATTTTGGTTGACTGCACAAGGGTTTATGTTCGTATCTCGTTTCCCTTAATTTGTCTCTTTGAGGAAAAATCTTTTAGTAGCGCATTGAGATTACTTTAGTTTGCCATTATAATTCTACCTCGTATATTTAAATACTACACATACGCACAAACACGTGCTGGTGTGTTCGAGATGATTTGTTATTATGCATGCAGACAACATTATTGAATATATCCATGAGTTCGCGTGCACTTTCATTCATTTAACGGATCGCATCGCAACCGGTTTAATATTCGATTACAAAGACAGAAAAGTCTCGTGATTCGTTTATTTGTTCGTCGAAAGAGACGATATCTCGGCAAATAAATATGAATGAAGTGCCCGTTACAATGGACGTTTTAAGAGTTGATCGAGCAAAGGAAGTTTGCGGTGGAACGTTCCGAGACAGATCAATTACATTTCAGTATCAATATTCATAGTTACACTATTGGAAATATTATGTATTTCGTTATTCAACCATTGAACACATTATTCTTTGTAACTTCTACATAAGTATTTGACACGAACACGTAAAACTGGGGGTAAGAAATACATTTGATCGAATATTCTACCATTCCCATAATGGTGCAATTCCATCTCGATGTTCTATCGCGCGTCTAGCCACGCGTAGTGTTCCAAGGAGAAGAAAAAACGACAAGGGAGAGAGACGAAACGAAAGCGAACCCTTGTGAGTGGCGTATACCGGATTGACTACCTATCGTAATCATTAGACTGCAAGATCATTAGACTTTATGCAAAATAAAAAATGTTCTCATTGATTGCAGGACATAGGAGCCAAGTAAAAATTGTATTCTTCGTTTAATTATTCTATTCAGGCGAAACTAATGCATTCATGTCCTTAAATATTTTCACCACGTTTAATAAATGCATAAAATCCACAGTCTAGTAATCATCTCAGACTATTTTGTCAAGATAGGGAACTGATTGAAATTTTTTATAATACAGTCGAACACCTCGATAACTCGAATCTCAAGGGAAGAATCTTCGAGTTTTAGAGATTTCGACTTATCGAAGACTTCGAGTAATAGAGGTTTACCCAACGAAAATTCGACTTACAGGCGGTTTGTATAAGAGTTAAGAATTTGCTGATTTCAACAGTTTCGAAGAAAGGAAAGCTCAATTATAGGGGGTGATAGGAATCGACTGACGCGTCTGACCATGATCAACCTATTCTACTTTCTGCATAGATACAAAAACACGCGAACCTGGCGGAACTTTAAACTCGATTAATATAATCTACTAGGCTGTTACATATTACTATTACATATTAAATAAATCTGTGATTTTACTCTGTGCCAATCAATTAACAGATTATTGATCAATGGTATTTTCAACGGTAACCAAAACAGAGAATACATTTTCTTCAATCTATCTACGAAACATTGTAAAACATTTACTACTGTTTCGGCTTGTTCAGCTAGTTTTGTTTCGATTTATAAAGGTTTCCAAAGTGTTGCCGGAAGAGAATACACAAAATTTTCATACAAATGTAATAATAACACGTGATACATGTAACTATTTATCCATGAAGTCAAGTCACAAGTTTTTCTCTCTAATCGTAAGGTAGTAAAGTGGCGTCAATCAGCCGGAACAAAGACAAACTAGCTGCTTACGCGACGTTAAAGAGGAAATATTTTACACAACAAAGTGATGTACAGTGATTATCATTTAATGTTTCCTGGCTCGAAAAACAGCGAGGTATTCCAGAGCAGCGAAAACTGTTTTTGCTTTGCTCTTATTGCCTAGTGGTGGTACTTACTGCTGCCTCGCGGCCGGTAATAAAGAGGGGTTGGTACCGAGCGAGTGAGGAACAACGATATACCCACGAATATTTATTTGATTTACCAAACGGACATGAGGTCATGTATACCGCACACATTCACTTTCGCTCTGGTTCTGTTAACTCCACTAATTGCTTTTCTTCATCTTTCTTCTTCAACTGCATTTTGTAGCCTACATAATTATGTATTAATCAAACAGGCACTAAAACTTTGTGATATTGTGTTTCTCCTGAATTCTTGTTATAATATTCTTATCAGTACAATGTTCATGCCAAATATTTACAATATTGTTTGGGTTTATGTTCGTAATCCATGGTGTTTAAAAATCGATTATTTGGATAAATTTATAAAATTCGGAAACACGCTTTTAAATACGAAAAAACGAAAGAGAATTCAGTCAATCATTCTATTAAAAATATTTTAATATTATAATATTTGAGACATGAAAAAATTCACAAACGCATTTTATTATTATATTCTTATACCAGCACACACTGACAATTAACCGATGAGACTTTAATAGTCATTGTATGTGACTTGTGACTTGTTGGGTTCTGATCATTTCCCGGTATCCATAAATGTCTATTTAAATATAGCAGTTCACACAGAAATAGTTTCTAGAATTAGTCCTCCATCGCAGCATTAAATGCATGTCTCTCGTTTATTGTTTTATCACGTGATTCGATTACATAAATTGATTCTGCCAATAGACACCGTTCCACATGCTCGTGCATGTATATTTTTTATCTGCTCTCGAACGGCGTTTCACGAGATACGCGATCGCGCACGCGAATAAAGCCTGCCTCCAATTCCTGCTGAAAACACCGGAGCTACCGCTTATCAAACCCACCGACCCTTTCACCGACCGCAATCGATTACGATCCATTAGGCAGATACTAATCGAGTATTTGCACGGGGAATTCATCCGCGTCGGGCGCTCGTTCTTCCACCGCGTTCTTTATACTCTTCATTGACGAAGAGGCACGTTCCTAGAAACTCGCGTGCGAGCACGCCACTCGCCTCTCGCCTCTCGCCGCTTGCCGCCACGACGGAACGGCGTGTTTTATATGACCGGTTAGGCGCCAGGATGGCTGCTCCGACCCCGTGGAAGTCGTCGCGTCGTACCGCCGCGACGCGCCGGTTTTCTTTATACATAACTATTACATACCACAGAACCCTAACCCAACCGTTCTACTCCTCTACGAGTAGCGTGCGCTTCCATCCCGCGATTACGTGTATGCGGAGCAGGAATTATAATAAAACACGGCCGAGGTCAGGCTTGCAAGACTAAGCGTTAATTTTAAAATTTTTGTTGGGCATCGAGATAAATTGTTAGATCGAATAGCCACTGTATGGCTTCGAAAGTGGAGTTTTAAGCTCCACTCATTTTTGAGAGATGTTGAGCGTCAAGGATTGCGCTAAAATTATGTGATTTAGTAATTTAGTTGTGCGAAGCCAATATACAGGGTGGTCCACGCAATTTGCACACCTATATAACTTACAAAGTATGTGTTGCACGAAGAAGTTTTCTATACAGAAGTTACATGGTCTGAAGAGGTGCATTTTATGTACCGTATTTATTTTTTTACAGGTGGAAGCGTTTCGGAGATTTGAAGGTATACTTTTTTTGTTTCATTTTTTTTTTAATGGAATACTATATTTTTTATACCAAAATATGGAAGAATGTCGAATTCTGAGTAAAAAAGTATTGACCTTCATTAGCCCTAAAACCCAATAATTAACGAGTAAAATTTTCAGGAAATAAAGTGAAATTACACGTTCGATCGATATCATCGATATCAATACTAATATACGAGTACCTCAAGTATGATTAAAGCCAATTTTCCCCAAAAAAATAAAAAGTCTCCAACGCAATTTTGTTATTCTGGATTTTCGTCTTATTTTTAGCTATACTATCTCCCTGGCCTCACTTCTGCTATGAATTTCGTCCGACCCTGTATTCCTCTTCCATAGTAAGAACTATTTTAGTTTTATGGAATTTTGATATACTGTCCCATCCTTGCCCTCTCCTGCCTTACATCCTCCACCATTTTTTGCCGGAACAATTCCACATTTTCGATTCACGTTTTCTCAGAGAAATGCCCTGCTCGTCGATTATTATCCGGTCGGTTGTATCAGTCCACTGTTCCACACTTGTGCCGCATTCGTGCCGCCAAGTGTGCCCAGCATTATTTCCCCGGGAGTAATCGTCAAGCGTCACGAGGTCCAAAAGATGTCCAAGATAATCGAACGACCTCGTCACACGTCGCGGCTCAGCTGATGTCTCCTCCTCCCTTCGCCCTTCGCTCTGGGCGGCAGAACATACGCGAGGAGAAATGCCTACCTCTATTCTCATGCAAACAACGAGAGAGGCTCGATTACCCTTCCCCGTTCCGTTTCGCAAGCCCTATCCGAACCCCCTCTTTCCAGGAACGGCGTCACTGTTTGGCACAGGAGTGTACCTCCGTTACGGGGTTAGCGGTCGAGAAAGGGTCGGTGTTAGTTGCACGAGACTTCAGGTTACCGAGTGTACGAGGCATATCAGAGGGTCTGGCAGGGGCGAGTGTGGGAGGATGCACGATGAGCGTGGCGGGTAGATGGACGCGTATAGTGCGTTTCCATGTGTTTGGATGCGTTTGTGCGCGGTCGAACGCACGGAACAGGGGACTAGTACCGAGTGAGTGGACTAGTAACGCGCGCGGGGGATACGTAGATCGTAGGGCCGGCAGGCGCTGCTGCCGCTACCGTTACCGCTACCGCTACCATTGCCGTTGCTGTCGCCGCTGCCATGCCGTCGCCGCTGCCGCTGCCACTGGGCGAAACAGGGTGAATCGGGGTGAAAGAGAGAGGAGGCAGTGGATGGTCTATAGGGAGGTGGGGGTGGAGGCGGCAGGCAATAGTCGGAGTGGCGCCGCGACTCCCGTGACGTCTGTCGGCGCGTTGGCCAATCAATAGCATCCCCATGGCAACCACAGATAACATCGGACACACACCGTGCCGCACAAGCACGCCGCCTTTCGGGTACTCGGTACTTCCTTCCACCGATGCTCGGACGAAAGACCGACGCAGGCCTCGGCCAGGGGGCGAGGGACTTGCAGCCTCTATCGGAAAGATTCCTTTCAACCCACTCATCCCTACTACTCATCCACGTGCCACTACCTTTTTTGGCTTTGCCCGTCGCTCTTCTACCTTCTATCGTTCACTCCGCGCGCACCTACTTCTTTTCTTTTTCCTCTCCCACTCGTCCGTACCTCAATCTCTCTCTAACCCTGTGTCTATTTTCGTCTTTGCTTTGTCCCTACTCTTCAAGTTCATTTTCCACCACCACCACCTTGCCCACAACTCGCATACCTATTCTTTGTATAGAAAGAGCGCTAGAGAGCGGTTTAAACGAACTCTAACCAACACAGATACTAACGGTTCGCAGCAGCTTTACATTTATCCGATTCCAGCACACAGAACTGCCCGGTAAACAGAGTCGTATCGGGTGTCGTCGGTTCGACACCCAATCAGGCGCCTGCTTGCGGGAATCATCGAGCAGAGAACACAATCTGCCGGTTAAGGACTTTCTGTAGCCTGTCCGACTTTTTGCACGTTGAAATGATCAAATTCAGCGGAAACAGTTCACGTCTACTTCTGAATCGTGAAGTGTAACAATCGATCACATTAATTTCGCGCTGCTTATGCTGCGTGGCTCTTGTCATTTAGCACTGGACCTGTCGAGAATGGAACTATTTATACTTCACTGGCCGAATGTTTTGCCACGTTTATGCAAACAAACGATTTCATGCAGAATACCGGGTGTCGTTGTGTACGAAATGTCCGATTTTGGAAGGCATACATTCCGAAGCGTTTTAATCAAGAAATATTATTATAATCTATAGTTTTATTATACATATCATTTGAGGGTGCAAAGCTAAACTTTCAATTCCTATCTACAGTTCATATTTACATATCGGACTTTACTTTTAAATACAGTCTACTTATTTATTTAGTCCAAACGAGGTAGTAAATGACGCACTGTTAGTCAATGATAAGAAAAGCTCAAAAATAGAGACGACAATCTCGTACATGAATAACATACACGTCCACAAATCAATGTTACCGTGGTAATCGAAAAACTCGTAATCTGCTGACAGAATACGATGATTACAGTGGTGATTACAGTGGCTTTAATCAAGAAGTCTTGTTTACGGGAAAAGTTATGTTTGCTTGCAGTTACTATTACGGAATCGGACATTTCATATGCAACAACCAAATACAAAACACAATATACATAGAATATATTCGTATACATAACATTTCGAAAAATATATACTCACTCTCGACGTTGAGAAAGTAAAATACTTTTATCGAAATACTTTACTCAAACGCGTTACTTAATAGCGCTGGATCATCAAGCCATTTCGATTCGAACCATCATGTCAAAGAGAGAGAGAGAGAGAGAGTTCAGTCGGTCGCGCCGCGTGAACCCGTTCATCGATTCGACTTGGTTTTGCATCTTGTGCTCTGCGTAGCGGATTCTTAGCGTGAGAAAGATTTTATTTTTCAATGCGAAACTTTCCTTTTCCATGCGCGCATCGTATACGGCCAAACTCTCGAGCGCGGGCAATCAGATTAACGATTGTCGGAGTCTTGCTTTGGTCGCGACTTTACCGTACAGACTGTGCGTACGTGTGTAGTTGGTGGCGTCGGCAAATATTCAAGAATACACGGTCCCGCGGACGTTAGAAGACGCAGCAACAGGAGGAATATTGACGAAGAACCGGAAGAGAATCATTGGTGCATCGGTGCAGTAGGGGTGACTCCGTCTAGGGAACTTTTCCTCGAGTAAACGCAATTAAACGATGGAGCTACGGCGCAATTTGCCCGGAACAGCAAACGGAGAAACTCTCCTTATGCACAAGTGGAATAATCTCGAGAGGAAAATCGAGGGCCCAAGCACGAAATCGATTAGTCGAGGTACTCCAACCCGAGACGGTTCGTTATTTGCGGAAAGAACTACTTAAGTTTGTATCCTTGCTGAATGAAATATACGGAAAGGCTGCAGTGTTTGCCCAATTGACTGATCTGTAACACTCTACGACTGACAGACTTTATACGCGAAACGAAAATATAAAACGCTCGGTTAAGTGACACAGGATAATTGTATTGGGTTGTAACATCAATAAATTCTCTTGTACTCGTGAGTTCCTTAAGTGTCCTTGTCGGTTTCAAAAGCGAATTGTTATAAAGCAAAATAAAATATTACATACAAAATGGGTTTCGATGAAATTTTCAACATGCGTATAAATAACATAGATCTGCAAAACGTATATTTCAAAATTTCATTAGGGACCCAAATAAAAGTTTTAAAAATGCCTCTTTTATTTTTGCATGTAACCTTGTAAATTATAATTTTTGGAAAATCTCTTCAGCATATCATTTCGTAAACCAATGCTTCTAATTGGTTATAAAATGTCAGGTCGTTTTTAAAAGGTGTACGAATACTTTATACACCCACTGTATATGTATCTTCTTCCTATTTGAAGAAGCTCAGCTTTCATTGTGCGAACTCCGCCCCCCGATGATCATCTCTGAAATAACAGATTTCAATCACTGAAATCTTAATGCTGTACTTTTCATCGGGCTGAAGCAAGTAGCAAAGAGAATTGGAGAAGAGGCAGTGATCTAACGAGATGTTTTCCCGAATTGCACTCGCACGGTGGCAACTAATAATTCGATTTTACGAGCGGTCGCGTCAAGTGGTTCCCCTCGCTCTGCCCCGGTGCAAAGCGACAAGCAGTCGGCAAGCGTCGCGGCGCCACTTGGACTGGAGCCCCGTTCTCACGCGGTCGGCAGCATAGCTTGCTTGTTCGTTCGTTCGTTCGTTCGTTCATTCGTCCGTCCATACGTCCGTTCGTTCGCTCGTTTCTTTCCTCGTCTGTTCCATGCTAGTCGATCAGCTGGTCGAAAACGTCAGGACTCGGTCGCTGGATTTCGTCCAACCGGGTTACTGCATCGCTTTCACCGCACCCCCTCCTCATCCTGATCGAACAACCCCTCTCACCACCGACTCGCTGCCCCTCCCACCCCTTAAACGTCGCTTTGAGACTCATTTATTCTTTATTTTCGAACCACTCGTTTTTCATCTTCGTTAGAACAGGAGATGGTCATTAGTTGCTGAATCTAAAGGAAAACTCTTGACCCGTTCGATTTGAAAGTCGGTCATGACGTCATCGAGAAATTCCATGGTTACGCGACCCCGTCGATTGTCGTAGAATTTCGGGGAGAGTTCGTCGTTAAAAGTTTTATGTCTCGACGGTATTCTTCTGCATTTCGTGTTATCTGCGGCGACTCACTGGCGGGTTGTAGGAAACAAAAGGAATGAAAAATAGAAACATGGTAATTTTTCGGTTAGTCGAATTCATTGTTTCTACCCGGATACGGATTTATAAAAGAAACTTTTCGTTCTATAAGAAAATAATACGTGAACTGTTTAATGAAAAATGTAGCGAACCCAAACTGTATGTGTACTGTACGGCCGGCTACTGAAATATAAACAGGAATTAACCCCTTCCCGCATTTTAACGATGCAGACTCCGTCATTAAGAATTTAACAAATAAAATTTGATTCGTTTGTAATCAATATTTAAGCATTCGAATAAATGTAGCCATAAAAAAACTAGAAATTTTCT
Source organism: Lasioglossum oenotherae (assembly GCA_028455765.1). NCBI lineage: Eukaryota > Metazoa > Arthropoda > Insecta > Hymenoptera > Halictidae > Lasioglossum > Lasioglossum oenotherae. Next base: position 10,228,110 of record CM052288.1, read on the forward strand.
TTTCCCTTCTAGACATAGTTGGGGATAAAGACGTTTTAGCGATCGTAACTGTAAAGAAAATGGTATGGCAAGGAGTTAACATCGTAAACCGTTCATACGTTCTTAAACAAAAAGACGAATATGTTCGTGGCCAGCCCGTACGATGTTAATCAATTACTGACCTGTGATTATTGCATAATTTTGAAAAATCTATGGTACATGGATAAATACTTTTTAATGGAACCTTCAATAGCAACAGCAATGTTCATTGTGAACTAACAAGTCAGCCTCAATAACGTCATCTAGTAGTTTCATTTAAGATTGCAATGTATAAGAAAACTTCTATGCTTTCTTTTGATACAGCAGAATTATTGAAAAGCATATTAATATAGGCTTCCGGCAGGTAAAGTGTTAATAAGTAGCATAGAGTGTTAAATAGTCATGCGAGAAGATTCTTTCTTTCATATTTTAGAGAAATGTCTAGCATGTCATACAAAGAAAATCATTTGTATTGTTAAAAGTGTAGCGTATTTCACATCGCTCAAGAAGCACATCAAGAGCAATGTTTTCGAAACAATTAAATACGAACATTTCAAGACTGAATACCGAGACCAATCCGAGCGATCGCATCTTTTTTACTGCGTCTCCATCAAAATATGTAGAAACAAATACTATGCAAATAAACGATACATTCGGTAGCGATCCTAAATATTCTCTTTCCGACATCGACGCGGTCATTCGTATTTAATCAGGGTTAAATAAAAAAATGAATCTAATGAACCGAATTCGACGAGGCCACGACCATCGATTCACATTGGCATTCATCCAAGAGTAGACGTTTATCGCGAATTACGACGCGAAGCGAAATTGTTTAATATTTATAATTGCAGCTAATGTGTTCTTGTCGGTTTTGCGCAAGTCGGAAATCAAGGATCGCGTTGGTTGGCCGCAATATATCGACACGGCGCGGCGCCAGCTGAAACGGGAAAAACACGGCACCGCAAGATAGCCAGTTTCTGAAGTTAATAAATCATGCTTGTAATTACCAGTAATTTCGTTGGTTCCCGGAGCGCATCACTTCCCAGCCGAACTTTTCGTATAACTGGCGCAACTCCGGTAAGATCACTGCCGCCGACGTGGCGGTTTCATTCTTCTGTCGCGGAGGAAGCGGCAGATGCAACGAACGGGAGAAAAAACAAGACGAACTCTAATAAACCACGCAACGGATTAGTGTATATTGTCTTTTGGTTATTTGTTTCAACCCTTCACCTTCCATTTAGCTTTTTGTGGCAGAAACTGTTAATGTACAAAAACAACTGTTCGATTACCGTGGTTGTACTTCGATGTATTTTTCCTTATTTGAACTGAAATATATATTCGTAAATTTTTCTGAATATGACTGTTAGTTATAACTCAGTTTTGTTATAAGATTTATTATAACATTATTATTATTATTATAGTAAGAAAATAGTATTTTAAATAGTAAATAGTAAATCATCTCATTTATTTTACAGTGTCTGTACAACTTTGAAAACAAAATATTTTCTTTGATGCAGTAATTTTTGAAAATAGTATTTTATCGGAACCTCGAAATCTGAAATATTTTATTTCGAGGTCCGGATTGTTCAAATAAAATACTATTTTCTTTAAGCAAAATAAAATCTAAAATATTAACCTAAAATATTAACACCTCTGTTTCATATCCACAAATTTCAATGATCATAGGAAATGGAAATTGATTTATTCTAGGCAGGAAGAAGTATGTTTAATTTCAGGGTTAAGATAGCTCCGAGAGTGCAAAGGATTAAATTCGAAACAGAATACGAATTCTTTACGTAAGACTTGTTGCGGCATTGAACGTGTGCTAATATTTGCGGAAAGAACATGTTTCCGTCTGACGCGAAGGAGCGTTACGCGATTAGAAGATGTACGAAGCTCTGTGCAAGACGGTGCAGGTGGGAAGAAGGAAGAGGAAGAGGAAGAGGAGATGGCTATGGTGGGGAGGGATTAATTATCAGCAAAAAGTTCAAACCGGATGGGAATTAAATCGAAGCTGAACGCGATCTTAATCGTTGACGGTTAATCACTCGATTCACAGCGTGGGAATCGGGAAGTTTCCGAGGTACAAAACTTGCGAATCGTCCAACACCAAGGGTAGACAAAACGGAACGAAGTGATTGATACCGGGCCGGGCGCGAGAAGTTGAGCGAGTTCGGAATCGTTTAGAAAATTCGCCGGCTAACGAAATTACCGTTCACCCCTGCAGAGTACAGACCGGTGGTACGGACGAATAAGGGTGGTTCGATACTACCGAACCCTTTCACAGTTTTACGAAACCAATGCCTATCCGAAAGTTTCCTTCTCTCTGTATCAATGCAGCTGGTACCGTACCAGTCGCGTGCTACTTCCACCATCACGATTGATTTCCGTTGTGGCACATGGGCACGACTACTCCAATTAATGTTATTTCGGTTCGTTAGGAGTCGCAAGGATCATTGCACCTCGGTAGAATATCTCTTGATTTTTATTTAACCTTTAACTACCCGCGCTGGTGTAAAAAGTACACCATTATTTCAAAAAAATGCTGTCCCATCACAGTGCGACTTCCCCCACCACTGCCGCTTCATGTAACCTACGCCCAATGTGTCCACAAAATACACACGAAGTATTGTTTCGGTGGCGGCACGTTGAACTGCTGTTTTCGTGTATTCATTCGTACAGAAGAAGGAAATGAAGAGGAGTCGCCACCAGCTTTGGCAGGTATTTTGATACGAGCGAGATGTTTTATCTCCGGTAGGAAGAAGAATCGAGTAACCACTATCACCTGCGGCAGTTGCAAGAGATCAGTATGTAAACAACATATAACCATCCTTATTACTTTCTCAATACATATCATAATTCATCAAGACAATGTATTTTCTTGTACATACTATAATACAATGATATATGTACTTAATCACATAGTGATACATATGGTGTACAAAATGCACCGCGCGAGTACTTAAGTGAAAATTCAGGGCGCGGTTATTTAAAGGTTAAGTTGCTATAATTCTTAAACGGTGCAGTGAATCGAACTCAAACTTTGGTAATTGCACTAATTCAGTAAGACTTACATCTTGTCAAATTTTCAAAAATTTTGTTGCGTTTTCATATACCTCCAGAACATCCTTAAATAGATCGATTCGCTCGGTCTCTATCCTTTTTTGTAATATGGGTATGAAGCGGGAGGCGGGAGGCGGGAGGGGATAAAGCCCTCCCGTGAGGTCGTGCTAGCGGAGCCCATTGCACACATACCATTCCTGAGTCTCAAGAAATTTTCAATCAAACGTTTGGAATGCCCGGGGCTATCTACATCGAATGCCACGACAGGAAATAATGCGTGGTCTCGCGGCCAACCCCTTTCCACCCCGTCGCTCGCCGCCTACCAAAGACGTCTGACTGCCGATCCCGTTGGTAATGCCTCTTGCCGTTCGTGCCGCTGAAGAAAGCACCCTCTTATTCGCGACGTACCAATAATGGATGTGGGATTAAAGGGGCGCAAAGGTTTACGGATTCGACTCTCGTATATACGAAGTGCAGACACATTTGATTTACGAGCTTGTTCGTGTTCCTGGATTCTTTTCCACGTCAGCCATCCGCTGCGGGATATAAAGCAGCCGGGCCGCAGGATCCATTTTTGTTTATTCTGGAATTCCTGCTAGACGATGGCTGGGCTTGCCGCAGCAGAAAACGACTTTCGACTCGTGAAAAGCCACCACCTTTAACCCTCACGATGTACACTTTTTCTCTCTCTCTTTCAGCCTCTCCTCCTCCCCTTCGAGTCTCACCGTAACCTCTCTTTCCCCAACTGCGCTTATTTCCTTATGGTCGTCATGAAACGGTGCTGTCGGATGAATAAAGTATGGCGACAGGTGAGAAAAGTTTCTCGAACTGAAATCCGCGGGCTTTCGCTTGTCTCCTTTCCGTATTTCCTCGCGAGAAAGTATGATGCCGGCAGGGAATGGAGCCAGTTCGAAGCAATCCCGCCGCCATTCCCGACAAATAAACCTCCTTTCCGCCATCCAGTATATTCGGAAAAACTGAATTAGCCGCACACGCGTTTGCGGCGAAATTAAATGTTGCGGGTGGCGGGTCGCGATACAATTTTCGAGCGGAATAATTGAACTTCAAAGGCTATTCGGGACGTTCTACGCGAATGTAACTGGCAATACAAACGCGAAATTAGAATTTTCACTCACAATTGCAGACATACTACACAGTATTTTCGAATGAACCATCCTCTAGCTTGGACGGAAAAGAGTGGAAATACCTGTGGTACATTCAACAACAGGAAACCGTCTAATTTGATGCAGAAACTTCTTCATTTTATAAAAAATAAATATTTTGTTGTCTTTCATAGTGAAAGTGCACAGTCATATTGCTTAAACGTAACATTCTTTGTAATTTAATTACATATAATTATATTAGATGATTGCATAAGTTTTAAAGATTGGTTAAAGTTTGGTTAAATTAAAATTAAAAAATGGTTAAATTTTCTACAATTAGAAAAGAATGGTATTCTTTAAAATTTACGCTAGGTAGCTATTTTTCATTTTATCCTACATCTCATTATCAGCTAATTTCGCTTCTCTCTCTCTCTCTCTCTCTTTCAAAGAAGATGTAATTCATTTCTTGAATTCTAATGGTCAAAATAAAACAATAAAAGCAACTTCTTGAGTCGTCAAGTCCATAAAATATTTTCAGGTGAACGTTGGTTATGCTTATCCATTTTAGAGATCATCAAGTAGCTAAGGTTCAGGCTGCATTTGATTTAATTGAACACACCGATTTAATTGCGAAAATGTATAGGCCCAGCTGTCGTCAAAGCGATAATAGTATCGATGATAGCGTAATAATCGATCTCTATAGGCTGCGGGTTAATAGAAAATGAAATTGTGGTTCGAATATTATCCCGAGAATTTTGGATTATCCTCGCGCCGTAATAGAACGCTTATTAGTGTCAGCATATTGTTTCTACCGACAAGCCGCGTTCAAGATTGCCCGATATGCAATTAACGGGAAAAGTAGCAATAATTGCTATGATTAACTATGATTAACTACTCTATTACCAAAATTTACGTAATACGCGGTTAATAACGAAAGTGACGCGACCGCGGTGAACCGTGTCCATAATGTATGTAGCTGCGTCAATGCGCGGATGATGTTCAAGCTACGAGCTAATACCGCACACACAAATTTTTCAGTTAATTTAGTATAATTCTAAATAATGACGAAATTACGAGGTCGTTTATCGACAGGTTATGCTAGTTATGCTGGAGGGATTTCGATAATGTCGATGAATTAAAACGAGAAAAGCAAACAGGAAAAGCCAATGCTTATTCTTAAATAGATTGCACAATACATGGCCAATTTGTGAACGCTTCCCTTGGATTAGTATCGGTATAATTAGCCATGTTTTCTTCATTTTGAAAAAAATAATATGGTAGGTCTAATAATAATAAACACACGATACACAAGTACTCTTAAGAATATGACTTCCTTTAACTCTCAGCACTCGAATGGTGTCACTAAAAATTGCTGCACCATTATTAAAAAATATTGTTTACATTATTAGAATCAATTATTAAACATTTAGGTATTGTGCCAATTTAATATCCGTAAAATTTAAAAAATCATGGGAAACGGAAATGTTTTAGGTCGGAAGAAAAATGTTTAATTTTCGAGTTAAAATATCTAGTGCAAAGGGTTAAATAAAGTTACTCGAATAACTTGTGAAATTGTATACTTCATTATTCTTTCTCGCTCCATAGTAAATGGCTGCTTCTCACTAATGTAAGTTTCTCCGAAATCAATCTTGATTAAAACTCTCGAGATTATCTTGTTTCCCCTACGTTTAACGAATCATTCTATGACGATGAAATGATAAGAAACATAGTTTTTGCGGAACTAGGTACAGATTTCATGGAGCATGCTACATTGCAGGTTCTAAAGACAAACTCGAAAGACTTGGATGCCAAACAGGTCAGGTACAAACACCCTGTCTCAGTGTTAATAACGTTCGCGCCTTTAGAAAGACCTTAACTTGAAGGTTCCCGCCTCGAAGTACAAAAGAGAACACGCCGGGCATCAGGGGAAAATTGGGTCTGGTTCCTTTGTAGGGGAACACTTGGAGAATACTTAATGGTCGGCTAGGACGCGGGTTTACCCTCGCAGGTGTGACGATCAAAAGTTTCCGCATCGACGTGGCTCATTTACCCCGAGCCATGGCTTTGACGTTCTCCTCCCGCTTAGAAATTTCATTCCAGAAGACGTAGATGACACTTACATTATTATTCTCTGCGTTTCTCTCACACCGTAAACAAAATTCAGCCAAGGTACGCCCGTTGTCTGCTGACATGGTCGTAGGCGATGGTAACTGATTATGATGAAATCATGAGGCGCAAACATTACAAACAGATACATACATTAAATTAACCTCATCCAACAGATACAAGTTTTATTTGGATATCATCGCTATCATACGCAATACAGGGTGTCCCAAAATTCCTTCAATAGCCGGAAACGTTAAGTTTTCACGTACCAGACAGAAAGTACATCAGTTTAAAGTCCAACTTTGCAAAAACTAGGGCGGACTTACCCCACTCCATCTTATTATAAAAAGTGTGGTACAGAACACACCAAATGGCCCGAATGAAAAGCCGAGCAAAAACAGCTCGACACGGAACGTGTTAATTTTATCCACTCCCATGTATTTTCTGTGGTTTCTTGCGTTTATTATCCGATTTTGAATGGTTATGGAAACCCTTCTGTTGCCGGGTAAACGAGAGAAGTTGCTTAAGCCAACTGTATGGTAATCATAGCAACAAGATTTTTTCATTGCACGTTATTTTATAATTCGTAGGTAGGTATATTCGTCGCATGAAATTCATTGACGAACTTATCCCTGGGTCGTGTCACGTAAGTTACAGTAGTAAAACAATGGGCAGTCAATTATAAGAGGTCACTGCGGCTTGTTAGCCGGAGGAACGCGCGAATTGGTAGCTTTTTTTACCGACTCGCGTGAAATGATTTATCGCGGCGAGTTTTTCGCTATTCCACCCGGGGAATGACAGCCGGGCTAATTAACTTCGCTATTGTTTCCCTCTATCCACGTAGTGGCGAAACTATTATTACTCACGGCATCGTTGCTTCGCGGTAATTAACGAACACAGTCCGAATATCTGACAGGGAAACGGGGATGGCACTGTCGCCATCCTCTTCATCCTCCCTTCGGCTGGCTTGGCGAACGCACCCTAATTTAGTGGGCTACATGTAATACGCGAACGGGAATCTGATACGAGTCAATTTTATCACGTTTCGAGAAATTCGTGCTTGGACTATCCGGTGGAGGAAACACGAGGGCAATTTCATTTTCAAACTACCTACAAATGTATTTTAATTTGCACCACTTCTACAATAGTCTAGTTTACCTTCATGTAGCATTCGGTTGTGCATCTTCATTCGCCATTAGGAAAGATGACATTGGTTGAAATCATGATCTTACCTGGAACAAAAAAAATTTGTGTTCGTGAGATTTTAACGAAGGACACCGCGCGTTCAGAATTATTACAAATATTTCCGATACACTAAATCAATTAGACCTATAACACCTATAATAACTTCCAAGGTATGCGTTGCACGAAAAAGTTTTCTATACAGAAGTTGCATGGTCTGAAGGGGTACATTATTTACTGTATTTATTTTTTTACAGGTGGACGCGTAAAGGACATATGAAGGTCAACCTCATTTTAAATTGAAATATCTCCTGAACTACGAACTTTTCGACATGCATACGTTAGTACTTTTTTATAACGAATGTCAAGCTGCGTCGATTGATGTATTAAAAAATACCTCATTCCATTTTAAAAAATGAAGTTGACCTTCATATGTCCTTTACGCGTCCACCTGTAAGAAAAAATAAATACAGTATATAATGTACCCCTTCAGACCATGCAACTTCTGTATACAAAACTTTTTCGTGCAACGCATACCTTGGAAGTTGTTATAGGTGTGCAAGTTGCGTGGGCCACCCTGTATCTGTGGTTGCAAGGAAAAACGTCGCATGTCACAATTCCAAAAAACTTGAGTTTATACATTAACTCAACTTTAGAGTATAGGATTCACGTATTTACCAGACAAAAAGTCACGAAAACACATTCGAAAGGCTCAGAAAACAATGCAATTTAATCAACGTCCTATGTCAAAGCATTAGTGATCAAAACTTTAAACGGCAATATCGTAACTCTGGTAATATTAATCGGATCTGGCATTACATGAGCGCATCTGAAATATATCATACAGTAATTACAAACAAGAAATTGTGATATTTCTTTATTTAGTCAATAGTTATTACGTTATGATAATGAGTGAAAACAAAGAAGAAATCCGACACATTTTTAAATTTTATTTACAAGAAAGGAAAGAATGCGACTCAAGCTGCTAAAAATTGATGAAAATTTTGGGGAAAAATATTATTAATCATTTAACTGCATTCGGCATTTTATGGAGGACCAGGAAAAAATTATTTTCTCATTTTTAGTGCATTTTAATATAAGCGTGGTTTTTAAAAAGCTTTTTTTATATATTTTATTTTCTTCATTGTCATCGGAAGCAAGTGTGTATACAAAATTTCAGCAAGATTGTACTATGGGAAGAGGTTTAAAATTCAATTACAAGATTTGATGCATACAACGACAACACAGTAAGTTAATATAAGCGTGGTAAAAACAAAGAGCTGATTTCACGGTTCAAGAATAATTACGATTCCCCGAACCGTCGGACTAAAATAATTATTTCCCTGGATGGAATATACTGTTGAGAAGTCGGTCCTACAAATACCTAGTCTCGTAGAACGTTGTTTCGCGGCCGTGGATCTGCGCGCGACTTTCCTTACTTCCTTAACGAGCGAAACGACGTAACGATGATTCATTCCTGCCGGACGTAACTAAGTGCACCGGGGTTTAATATAATGTGCCGTTAGGGGATTTAAATAATTAGTATAATGAGGTGAGCGAGGATACCTAACCGACGACACCTCGCGTGCCTCATCTGAAGACGAGACGCGCGGAGGACGGAGGTGGCAGAGCGGCAGGAGTTACAGGAGTTGTAGCTGCAAGAGCAGAAGGGACGGCAGGGGCATCAGGGACGAAAGGGACGACAAGAACAGCGAGGAGGAGGAGGGGGGGGACGGATGGCAAAGTGGGGAGTGTGAGTAAGGTACTCCAATTTCAAACTCTGATATCAAGGCACGGGAGCCGACACAGAAAGCACCGAAACCAACCGACCGTTAGCGAACCTTTCTCGTATTACTAATTAATTATTTGCGGGTTTACACCGCGATGAGAAGAGATTTATGTACATCCCCCGTATCCGACGAATTCCATTTCTTGCCGTTTAAAATCGGTTTTGGATTTAACCGTGTTTGCGGTCCGTGGTCTGGTACGAGAGATAAATGATCTCATAATATGAGGGCAGATGGTTCATTCATGGAATTTTAAATCAGTTTTGGTTGGGAATAGCGATGTCTCTCTAATAGTCGCATGGTTATCCCCGTCCACCCCCGGCATTCTGGATCTATTTGTGGCGGGCGAAGGGATCCTATGTGTGTTCACGCTCATGAATATTAATCCGAAGAATTAGGACACATTCTTTTGCAATGGGTATTCCAAGTTTAATCATTTAACATCCACGCCGAACAGATGTTATCAGCATATTTACACCCCTTTATCTATCATTTGTGCGGTGAACGGAGAGAAATGTTATCTCACATCAGAAGAAAATCTAGTTGCTTTTCATTTGATGTTGCATTCTGTTAATTGCGCCATGAGTTTCCCCCTCGATTGTTTCGTTCGAATGACCCAACGTATTCACGTTTTCCATTTTAGTGCTTTCATTATTATTATTATTTTGAAAATATATTCAATCTAGTAGAGTTTTCTACAAGAGGATGTTGCTTATTTACTTCTAGAAAATGATCTAATTGTTACGAATAGCATATCGTTCGTATACCTACTTGTTTTTCCTGTGACCTTTAATGATATTTAACAAATCAATAACAACTGGAATTTTCGTTCTCGTGGCTAGTTGAACTGAAAATTTCTACTTTTGATTTGTTCAAAATATACGAAAAGAAACGAGAAAACGTCCAGGACTCACCCCCTGTCCTGCTAACACGGATAACGCAAATAAAAGAGCGTATTCGGTGGACGTCGAACGGCAGCAAGCTCGTAAGACAGTGTCGGAGGCGGAACGTGAGGAAGATACACGCCGAAGGGGTCAGAAGCCACCCACTAAAGGTTTCGCAACCCCCTTAGTTTCACATGCCCGGCGCATTTTGGAAAACTCTAGTTCAGCCGGGCTTATAGTTGAAGCTTGATACGACGTTGACGGTATGCGCGTTTAGTGAAACGGGTGGGACTCTGTACGCGGTATGAATAAAACATTCTCCGCCTCGTAAAACCGTTTCTTCCTTCTCCCTTTCCTCCTTTTTTTTCATTCTCTTTCACCCTACCCCGTCCCTTTTCTCGAAGGGTTACGAAGTCTGGCTCGTGAGACCATTAGTACGACAGCGTTGGACCGACGCGACGCGACGTCTAGCGTCTGTGTAGATAGACCGTTTCGCCAAAGGGTCACAATGAAAATTACGGGGAAGCAGCAGGGCTTGCCAGTGCAGGAAAAAGGGGATAGTTCAGCCCAATACCTCGAAAGTACCTGTTTTCCGGGGCAGATTTCGCACTTTCATGTATAATAAAGTCACTCGAAAATGTACGGAATAATTACCTTTTATTCGCAACAGCACGGAAACTCGTTTCTATGCATAAGCTGTTCAGAAATATTCAAACTGAATGTGATAAAGATGCGGAAAATTCACGGGCGACGTTTACAATTTTCTGGCTCTGTGATCAATATTAGAATAGTGTAGTTGAATTATATGTAAACTCAAATATATAAAGTTGGTATATAAATAATAGTATGCGTGTACATTGAGGTAGACTTTATTTTTCGACCTTTGTATTTTTGTCAAAAAACAATCTATGGAAAGTTTTAGATCGATCGAACGTGCGGCATCGAGCTTGAATATTTTTTGATTATTTTTGAAACTTCGTTTTCTCCATGTAACACATCGTAAATATACATTTCTATATATCGTTGAATTCGTCTTTCTATGCTCTATAAATATATTCAAATATAATACAAGGTCACCGTAAAAATTGGATTTCAAAAAAATTTTTCTTTAGATCTATAGTTACTTCGGCGAACGATACAACTTTTTTTTGACACGTTTTTCATATTTTTATACATAATACTTACTTTTTGATGTAGCAACTAATACCTGCATCAAGAGATTGCACTTTCTTAAGTATAATAGTAAATGTTATTACGAGTTCTTACGTGCAGAATAATTTGCACGAATATTAGAAGAATGGGGATCATCTGATTGGTCTCTGTCGAGCATACAGAGCCACACAGCACGATTCATATACCACTGTTAGGCGTTATGCGCCGCCATAGTCTTAACACTAACTATTAATTAAATATTAATTATATAATTTACTTTATAATCATTGAAGTTGCAAGGATAATTCCATTAGAAATCATTAAGTGAATTTCTTCATTCAAGCACGTATTGTTATAAAAATTGCAAGAAATTTGGATGAACTCAGTGTTGTCATTTTTATAAAACAATGTATAGCAGTCGCGTATTGTGCTCGGTACGGTTAGTGTTAAAGCCTCCATTTCCTCGATTGCGTAAACATTAGAAAGCTTATTCTGTTACATTAAAACAATTCATTGTAACATTAGAATCGCCACGACACTTTTACTCTTGGGCGATTGCAAGCCACCTCGAAGAGAACAAATTACCTACTTGTATTAAGGAATTACTTTCTTTTTCGATTGTAATCCTGCAGCTCCCAGACATGGATTTCATTTCCTTAACTAACAATTCTATAACAAAATACCCTGACTGCTACAAACAGTCATTTTATTAAAAAAAAATCTGAGATACAAGTACAGTATCATACGATTCATTGAAATACTATAATTGTACTCTTTCCATGTAACATTTAAACCTATTACGACGACTGCTTTAGAATTAAACGCTCAATGAAGTCAAGTTTTCTACGGAACAAGTAGATACCGTTCCTTTATGTAACACAAATTGGATCCTAGTCTTCTTTATAGTAGACGATGCATATGTATGTTTAAAGTGAAATTAAGTTTATCTTCTATAGTCTGAATTATGAAGCTTAAGCATCGACTATAAAATTGATCATGAAACGGCTCTTTTTAGGACGAGAACGAGCGGAATCTTTTCGTCGATGATAAACAATAAGCGATGGTAGTTTAATAAAATCAAGTTGTTTAATAACGTTTTACGAGTAACTCCGTAGCATAAAGGCGAACGAAAATCCGGAGAAACGCAGACCGGGCAAACAGGTGTTTCGGCGGCATTATTAAGTTTGATTCACCGTGTTTCCCTTGCAGCTGCGGCGGCGCGGCGGCGGTGAGCTGTGCAGCGGCCATAATTTCCATTGTAACTTCTCGTTTCGAGTTGCCTCGAAAACTTTCAATCGGATTTGCGAAACGATATTACGGAATATTACACGAACGATTGAACCGAATCGTTATCTGCTTGAACGGGTACTTAATCCACGGCTTCGTATACACGCGGTCACTTTTTAGGGATTCTTTTACTCGCTTGTGCTACTACCACGTTCACGATTTAACCGTAGTATTGATTTTTCTGTTATTAGAAATAGCATTGTAAACGGTGTCCCAAAATACACGCAACAAGTAATTTTGACAAATTAGTCAATGTAGACAAATTTTGAGACCAGATTTGAAATCAGCGTGACAAAAATCTACTGGAAATGATGTATAGCATGTGAAAAAAAATTTTTTCCGCGCGTAGTATTGGATAAACCACAATTTTCTTCAATTTGTGCAAGTTTAACGATTTTTTTCAAGATGAAAAAACGTTCGTACCATAAACTCTCTATTTTTCCCATATTCTGCAATATTTCAGCTTTAATTTTTAAAAAATCATCGCTCTATCTCATTTATATCGAAAGTTCTTTGATTGTGACACAGAATTCATCAGTATGAAACTAGAGCGTTAATTGCCTTGAACCAGCGGCAATAGTGGACACAACGCTCGAAACACCAGCATTATATTCGCATAGTTTATCAATTTTAGATGTTTATTCTAATGGAAAACGGATTCTCCATTAAACCCAATAATATAATCATGAGCGAAGAAGAAAAAAGTGAAATTAGGAATAGAAAAACGGAAAGATTGCATTTAAAACGTAAAGAAGAATTAAGAAAGAACAGGAAGTAATAAAAGTTAGTTAGAAAAGAAGAGAGTGAAGAAGAGGATGAGAATAAAGAAGAGAGAGTGTGCGTGTGTGTGCGAGTGTGTATGAGAGAGAAAGCGAGAGAGAGAGAGAGAGAGAGAGAGAGAGAGAGAGAGAGAGAGCAGAACTCTTCGACTGATGCATTAACCGCAGCCGGCGTAACCAGTATTATCCGGGACGTGCGGTCGTTCGCGAACTTTGAATCAGATTTTAATTAAACGAAATTGCGGAATGATATTTCACGGCCAGTTACGTGGGTGGGCGAGTTAAGGTTCGCCGGAGATACTCGCACGGCCTACGGCAGTCAGGTGTCTGTGCAAAATTAAGTTTGATTCCGTTTCTTTAGTGGCAGCTGTACCAGCGGAATCGTTCGTTCGTTCGTTCGTTCGTTCGGGCCCCCTTATTTCCCCGGTTAACTGCCACGAAAACCCTTGAAAACTTTCGTACCGATTCCTTCCGAAGACGGGATTACGTGATATTTCAATGGTCTGGCGTAATTGAATCTCTTCTCGCGATACCTCACGCAGAATAAACACTCGGAAGACTTGGAAGATATCGTAACAATAATCGCTCGTAGCACTGACACGATAGATCAGTCGTAATTTCACAAATTAATTAAGCGACACGTCTCTTACAGAAGATAGTACCTTCACCTTTGTTTTTCCGTCCACAGCAGAAGTTAAGAATTTTGAGAGATATTCATTGAAGTACATACGTCTACTTGTTAAATTGGCTGTGGACATTCCTGAAAATGCAGATGTTCTACCGACACCGGTTCCAGATTCTTTATTTTACAATTATTGAAATAAATAATAAAAATTATTTCATAAGAAATGATTGCATAAATGTCTTTAGTAGAGCACGTATTACAATAGGAGCCGCACCAAAGCACTTTTAAGATTTGGTAAGTATAGTGTCAATGAAGCACGAACGTGAACAGGAATTAAGTTTCTATGTCAAGACTTCTTGTGTATTATACGGTAATCCGTATACCTAACCCAGACCTAACTTAAACTTGAAAAATATTTTTGCGAATATCTAAAAAACTGAGAGACCGCTTATTATATTTATAGAAAAAATTTGTTTAGAATTATGACACCGTGACAACATATCTCAATTTCATTAAAATCCGAGAGGAGAGGTAACGTTTCGACAAGTTTACCATTATAGTTTATTTGTTGGATTTGCCTTAAATTCACGATCAAGCATGTTGTGCAACTATCATCATGCCTATTGCGCAACATGATTGACCGCGAATGATAAAGATTGACAAATCGCGCAACCTGTTGTGTACAATCAGAATTTTGTCAGACGAGTCTCATCACTACGGAGTGAAAAACTGAACGATTGCTCAAATGATGTGTCAACGTGAATACAATTAGGATTCGTGTAACATCATGCTGCGCAATAATTCTTGCGCGACATGATTGATCGTGAATAGGCCCCTTTAATCTTAGCTAACGCAAGATGATAATAAAAATATAAAGACTCGTTTAACAAGAACATACATAATCTGTATTGTGTATCTTGAAAGATACGATTTTGAAATAAATCTCCAAACCTAATTAATAATTAGTAATTATACTGAATATGTGTCGAACCGTATGTAGGTACATACTGATTTCAGCGAAGACTGTTTTTGATATAACAACTATGTAAATGTATGCGTACGAAGATGTAACCAGAGAACAGAATGAGAGAAGTGTTTTTTTAACCGAACGAGTATATTTTCATAACTCTAAAAGAACGTCAACGGTTCGATCGTACTGCATCAAACGTTCTACGAGGGACTGCGCACGTTAAAGTTTCATCGTAAGGAAGTACTGTGTCGTATAATATGTATAGATATTGGACACCGGTGTAAGGAAATATTCGAGGTTATATTTCAATCCGTCGTAGTGCCCGCTTTATGTACCCGCGTCCTATCCGTCGAGGGACCAAAGATGGATAACTGATAGGGAGAAGAAATGTTGGTGACGATATTTTATGGGACTACAGCTTTTATTGCGCAAGACATTTAGAACATTTCTAAAGGGAGTCTGGTTTCCAGTAATACGAAACATCCAGAAATATACCCTGATGTTACTTTCCTGTCGGGGATCGACATATATGACGCACCGTATGACCAGTAATTTTTTTATCGTGATGCTCGCGATATTCGCTCAATTCAGCACACCTGTAAATATGCGTGTCTGCATACGTAGAAACTTGCGTTGCCCTTCTTTAGTCCAAAGCTGAATTAAACCCTTAAATTAAACATTTCTTCCGACCTGGAATATTTCCATTCCATATGGTTTCTCAAATTTTACGGATACGAAATCGCGTAAAAAGCCTTACGTACAGAATTTGTATTCTGTTTCGAATTTGATCCTTTGCACTCGGAGCTATTTTGACTGTAAAATTAAACATTTCTTCCGACCTAGGATAAATAAACTTCCATTGCCTATGATTTTTCAAATTTCATGGATACGAAATCGATATAATACCTCGTACAGTACCTAAATGTTTGGTAATTGATTAGATACCGACACATTTAGTAATGTAAACGATATTTTGAATAATGGTACAGCAATTTTTAGTGGCGCCTCAGAGTCACCATTCGAGTTCTAAGGGTTAAAACTATCTTCAACCCTTTGCCCAACGATTTATTTCACGATTTCAGTGATTAAGACTTTTTTTCTAATTCTTAATTTCCTAAAAAAGGAGAAACTTTGTACTTATTGTACGCCTATATGTCCTCCAATAGCTGTACATTAACAAAACCAAAATCGGATTTTGTTTCGTTTTAAAGGAAACGAATAGCATACACATTTATTGGACTCTGTTCAGAATCTTCATCACGAGTCTGACCAGATATTGTAAGGCGAGGGGTTGAAACGTTTCCGTAGAGGATTAAAACGCAATAAAACATACAAAAATGTACATAGTCTGTTTAAAAAAATTAGTTGAAAATCTTTCATTTCCAGAGTAGATTCGCGGATTGTACGATACATTATTGGAAACCATTTAATTTTGTTTAGTACATCTGTTCCGTATCTTTTACACTTGTGAAGCTTGTTGCTGTTGCGTACATAGTTTTGTTTCGATTCAATAAAAATTCCAACGGAACACTGTACAGGATAAACGGGATAATTGCAAATTCTCAACAGTGTTTGTGCAAGTTTTCTTGCTCGCATACCGCGATATAAAAACCAAAGTGAAATGGAACCGTAGATACCCATTTAAAGAGCCCACAAGTGCATTTTATCTTATATTGAACTTCCGGTTAGATTTAATATTAGTGTTTTCTAATTAACGCTAGATCAAATGGCGTATGGTATCGGTCGGCAAATTAAGCTAGAAACGAAACAACCGAGAGATATAATAGGAGAAAACTCGTTCCTATTTTGTCTTATTTATCAATTACGTACAACCAAATGGTTTGCATGTAAAAACTAAGTTTCTTCAGCGATATACCCATCATATTCGAGCTACGCCAAGCTGACGCTTCTTAAATATTTCATAAAAGCCAAGTATTCAGAAGCCAATTCCTTTTTTGCTAAATTGTCGATCGTAGATAGCTCGAGGCGACGCGACGTAGTAAAATATGTTGCTATGAACAATGGTTTTAGATTCGTGTAACGCGTTCTCTGGTGCGCGATTTACAACCGTGTAGAGTCCGCCAACCCACGATTGTGAAGGATGAGTTCAGCTGGGTATTAGGGCAATAATCGTATAACAAAGGGATGGTCACCTGATGGTCCTTCCGGCTGGAATATGGATGCGTTTGTTGGGAGAAAATTTGTTGAATCTTCTCCCCAGTCTTTCGGTGGATTCACGACTATCACATCTGGATCAAAGTAATCCTACAAATTGTTACGTTCAAGAGATTCTCTCACACACTCAAATATACAGTGACTCCCACAAATATTCGGACACTCTTAAAAAGCCGATAACTATTTTACAATTGGACTACACGATTCGAACTTTTTTGGGAAGCTAGAGCAATTAATTTACTACAGGATGTGAAAAGAAATATTTTTGAAAGTTGCAATTGGTCGGAATTGTATACAATGTACTAAAAGTTGTGTTTTACAACTTTTTAATGTGGGCCTATATTGAAAATTTAAAAAATACATTTTGTAAATCTGTGTCAATTATATGCACTGTGAAAGTTTCATCGAAATCGGTTGATGCGGAGAAAAGCGACAGGCATTAAAAGATGTAAGAATCTGCAGTTATAGGCCGAGAATCGTGAAAATCTGCAATTTTTACTATCTTTAAACGTTTGTAGCTCATTGGAACGTCGACCGATTTTGACGTAATTTTCAGAATATGTTTAATTCACAAAGATCTACAAAACGTATTTTTTAAATTTTCAATATATGACCGCATAAAAAAGTTGTGAAATGCAACTTTTAGTATTTTTTTTCTACAATTCCGATCAATTGCAATTTTTGTAAGAATTTTTTTCACATCTTGTAGTAAACTAATTGCTCTAGCTGTCCCAAAAAAGTTCAAATCGTACAGTACAATATTAAAAAAATTATCGCCTTTTTAAGAGTGTCCGAATATTTGTGGGAGTTACTGTATGTATTTATACGATTATTACAAGTCGCAGTTTTATTTGCACGGTTTCTATCATCACCTTTCGTAGCGCAATTCCAATATGTTTTTCTATGGTACACATAGAACAGTAAGGGTCTACTCTGAACTTTCTAAAACAACTTCGAAAGAAGACGCCTTTGCCTCGGATAAAAGAGAATTTATATACAATTGTCCATTAACATAATTTCTTAACGATCAATCCGTCGTGTACATTCAATTCCGACGTCAGTATTATTACTAGACTGCGGATCTTTATGCAAAATAAAAATTATCTGCCTCGATTACAAGCCACAGGAACCAAATAAAAAATTCTTTCTTCTTTTAATCATCTTATTAAGCTGAAACTAATACACCGATGTCGTTAAATCGTTTTCATATGTCCACTGCTTCAAATCGTACGTCTCTATCTTTCTCATAAATGCATGAAATCCGCGGTCTAATTATTACAAATAGTAATAGTAATAATAGACTGCGGATTTTCATGCATTTATGGAGAGAAATTGGTTAATGGGTTTGAGAGTTTACTTCATAGCATTATTGTAGCAGTAGAAGCTTAGAATTTGAAAACGGTATTAGGGAAAGGTGCGCTTTGGAAATTTTCTTTTTTTTCTTTGCACAACCACGTGATTATATTAGGTGTGCAAATAAGTTCCTCCCCCTTTTTTCGACGGTCATAACTTCTGACTGAATTCGAATGTACTTCCCGGAGTTTGGTGCCGTCTGAAAGAACGTTCTTTTAGTTTTAAGAAGAGTCGTGATGAGCGCTCTACAAGCTTCCAGTCCTAAGCAAATATTTCAAGCAATATGGCGTGCGAGAAGCATCATTTGCGTCACTGTTTACTCTTTGTTTTCCAGCTTAGGAAATCAGCTGTTGATGCTACTGAAATGATTTGCGCGGCACTGCGAGAGAAGGGTGTATCTTACAGAGCATGTCGAGAGTCGTAGCAATGATTTAAAGCCGGAAATTTTAATTTGGAAGACGACGATCATGGTTCAGGTGCACCGGGAAAAATTCGATGACGGCGAGTTAGAGGAACTGCTCAACGAAAATCCGTCCCAGACGCAAGAAGAATCGACAGAAAGATTGTGCAGAAATGTAATAAAATGTTGAATTTGGGAAAAAAGGGGAAAGAACTCATTCGCACACCTATTAGATAGTGTGATAGTATGTGCACAACACATGAATAAGCAACTTGGCGAGAATTCTGCTTCGGTCTTCGGCAATGCGAAAACCATTCTTGTAATTATGGTAGAATGAAGATAAAGTGAAGACATTATTCAGCGAATTTGAAAGGACAGACTGCTCAAAGAGGTCTGTAGTAAGTATGTATTCCGCACAACAACGTGATCGAATCTAGTCAGAGTCCCCAAAGAGATAAGACGATAATTGCCACTTTTTCTTCTTCCGTCAGGGTACCGAGCGAAACACACGAAGCCCGGCCGAAGTAGGAACTAAATCTTTGTGACTCCATTATTGGATCCTCATACCTCCGTTGGAAAGGAAGGACGGGTGGGAGGGAGCGCTGGTAGCACTGGCCCGATATGAAATCCGGAAAGTGCAGCCCCTCGTCGGTGCAACCGGGACTACCGTGCGGTGAAACGGCACCCGGATCGAAAGTTATTACAAATTCCAATCATAAAGCCCAATCGATAAGCCACGAAGCTTCAAAGAAAATTATAAGTTGAGCATCATGGATCCGCGGGATAGGGGTGCAGGCGGATGACGGTTCGACGAGAGCGACGGGGATGGAGGGAGGGTCAGACCATGGAGGGGATGACGGGGTTCGAGGGGACTGGAGGGGCGGGAGGGAGGGAGGGAGGGAGGCAGATCGTAAAGCCATGAAAGCGCCTCCAACAAGGCGGTATTGCAGGCAGCTTTTAAAGTTAATAAATTCGTCGGCTTGCTTCACTCTTCCAACGGTTTTCCCTTCCGCTTCTCTATCTCTGTTCTTCATACTCTTCCATTTCAATCGCCCCCCTCCCCTCCCCTCCCTCTCTCTCTCTCTCTCTCTCTCTCTCTCTCTCTTTCTCTCCGTCTCTCTTTTTCTCGCGATCTTCTCCTGTGAGTGTGTCCTGTTACTCTATTTTTTTGTTTTACCAACGAGACTGAGAGAAGAGATTCAAACTTAGTTTGAACGGGAAAGCGAGATAAACGGATTTAATAATATCTCGTAGCAATAATAAATGAGATTTATATTTAGCGGTATCGCAGCGACAGCGCGTGCGAAAAATCATGGAAAGATTGAACGGTTCACGGTATAACGATGTTCAGGATTCTCTTGACTCGCTCCGAATATATTTAATGACACTCGACTACGATGTCTACTGTAGACATCGTTATACTGAAGGGTCCACGATTCTATGCTACGAGAGATCCCCATGACTCGATGCGAGACGAAAATCAAGAATAACGCGATTCTATGGGAGGTTTTGTGGAAGACTTCCGAGGAATCTCGTGTATATTTGAAAACCTGACGGTATTACGAATTTTAGTACAGACCACTGCTGCGACCGTTTTGGGTTACCATGGGTTCAGCCGACCCAGAGACGGAAAGAGTGGGGGAATCGGGAAAAAGTCAAGTAAGGTTTCGACCCGGATTCGCATGGGCTATCCGTACGTCGAGTTTCAAGCAAATCGAACGTAAATTGCGGATTTTAGAAATTCGGTGGGGGGGGGGGGGTCGAGAGAGGGACGAGGGACGAAACTCGAGAGGTACCGAGAACTCGATAAGACGAGTCGGTTAGGCCGTATAAGAGACCGGAAAAAGCACTCTCCGGTATCCGAACGCTGGTAGAAATTATCGGATCGAGCGGCGAGATTCGGCGAGCAGGCGCAGCCGGGCGAGAGGAGTCTTTTACCTACAGAGTATGTATAAATTTTTTCGATTAGGTTAGTTTTTTAGGAATACGATATTTTGTAAGACACGAGAGAGAGAGAGAGAGGTTTTGTCGTTAGTATATCGTTTAAAGAGTAGGAACATGTAAACGAGAGGAGTTTTTTAAAATAAAAAGAAACAAATTTCAAAAGGGTTACCATGGGTTCGTCGACAACTCATTTCACTCGTCGACACTGTTTTGATCGACACGATTTGACCGACAATAACTTTCGTCGACACTATGTTTTCCTCGACATTGTGAAATGGTCGACAAATAATTTGACTTAGCCTATACCCTTTAATTTCCAAGGTGTATCAAAAATAAGTTTTTCACCCGTCACTTTGGAGACTGTTTTCAACTTCTAGATATGGATCGTTGCAGATGAAGATCTGTGTTCAAATTATTTCTCAATAAACTGTATCATACGTAAATTTCATTAAAATCGGCTTGTTACACGTAAGCAATGTCTTTGTTATGGATAATATATATGTTTAAATAATTTATACACTAACCCGTGCTTCTAATTGAAACCATATTATGGAATTAGGGAAGAACATTAGGCTTCCATGATGATATGTTGATTAATACAGACAATACAGTTGCTATTTTCATTAAAATAATCTATTCTGTTGCCTTGTTATTTTCATATTTGATTAGCTGTGTATGTGAGAATCAAGATACCCGTCCGAAAAGCAACAAGAATGGCCTGGTTGGAATTGGAATACTGTTTCCAGTTCCGATACGAAGACAATATTTCACACATGACGAATTGCAACTTGAAAATTCTGGGGATGAGCAAGCGCATCGTGGTCAGCCGCGCTCGAAAATGAATCCTTGAGGAAGATGTTATATCCGCTTGATCCCGATCCATTCCAGAGGACAAGAGAATGATGTAAGGAGGCACAAGGGGTTGCCGGTGGCTCGGTCTGAAGGAGGAAAGCAGTCTAGAAGAGGATGGCAACGAGGAAGGAGAGGGTTGGCTTTACGGGGATACCAAGTAAATGCCCCATGAATGAACGATGAGCCTTGGGGCCAACGATCCTCCCCCACCTCCTTCATTTCTGCCTCCTTCTACTGGGGCCGTCCGGGTTGGCCCTCTCTGCGAATTCGAATCGGATTTCTCTAGGCTAGATCTCTTACAATGATCCATGATTATTTCCGCGAAACTTTTTCGAAGAAAATTTATACAGAATTGTTTGCCACGCGACTTCTTCATTTAAGGCGTTTTGAAGCTGTACATTGGATGTATTGTTAACGCCTATAGTCGGTCATTTTACACTGCTCGAAATGAACTGAAGACGCCTGTAGGCAGACGCACGTCATATCTTATTGTGAATAATTGTAACGAACCTCAACTAAAGCTTAATTTTATTGTTTAATTAGTATATCTACTCACAATTCGATACAGAATACGAATAAAAAGATATATAAAAAAACGTTTTAAAAATCACGCTTATATTGAAATGCACTAGAAAGGAGGGAATAATTTTTTTCCTGGTTCGCCATAAACTACCGAATCCAGTTAAATGATTAGTAATATTTTCCCCAAAATTTTAAGCAATTAGTTCAAAATTTCTTCTGTTATAAAATTAGTGTTAGGTATCTAATCAATTACTAAAGAATTAGGTATTGTATGAGGTATTACACCAATTTCGTATCCATAGAATTTTTTAAATCGTGGGGAATGGAAATATTCTAGGTCGGAAAAGTCTTCATTTTCGAGTTAAATTATCTCCGAGTGCGAAGGGTTAAAGCTTCTTATATCTTTCATTACCTGTCTGACTTTTTCTGAAATGTCCTGTGATGCTACTCAATTTCCAGTTCGAAAACACGCCAACTAAAAAAAGTTTATTACCCTACACCCTTTAGTTTCGAACCAGAGACATCTGAAAATTAGTTTTTCACCCTTAATTTCGGGGACTGTTCACCCTAGCTTTAACATCTAGACATGGATCACCGCAGGTAACAAAATGTATGATGATTAGACCGCGGATCTTAATGCGTTTATGAAGAAATTGGTTGAGCGAAATATAAAACAGTAAAGGACGAGAAAAATTTAAGAACATGGTAACGTTGTTTTTAATGTAACGAAGTTATTAAGGGATGAAATCAATTTTTATTTTATTCCTGCTTCCCACAATCAATGCAGAACATGTTAATGATAATTATTTCTCAGAAAACCATAGAGGTATTTAATTGAAATCGCTGTGTTGTAAACGATGTCCTGCGTAGTTGTTGAATGTTTAAACGTTGGCTGTGTCCTGTCTATCTGTGTGCATACGCTGTTTTGAAAGAAAGAGACGTTCGATACATTAAGATGAACTAAATGAATAAATAAAATTAATTTTCGGAGACAGTCGGAGCTTTGTAAGCATCCCATGAATCCTGGGACCGTCTGAATCTATGATGCCTGTGAAATAATTCACTCTAATAACCAATCTCTTGTGGCAGTTCGTGGGTGAGTCTAAGGGCATATCGAAAGATCAAGGTCAAAAAGAATAAAGAGAAATATGCCATGTGGATCGAGGTGTATGAGGGGGTGATATCTACGCTGCCGCGAAAACAGCAATGGCGGTGGTGGAACAACCGAGATAGAGTAGAATACGTTTACTCCACCGATTGACAGATTCTGCTGACTGATAACTAGAAGAAGCGTTGACTCGTCGGGATTCCTCGAAAGGGACTCGAAGACCCTACCAAGGTTAGGGATAGCGAAGAGCAAAAGGGGGATCAAAACGAACGTGGAAAGAAGAGGGAAGAGAACGATTGACGCATGAAAGATTCATGGCCTGCACCCGATGGCCACATCAGAAATGCCGTAGGGCGAGTCTCGACTCGATTCTCCTTCTCTGCGAATCCCGAAAGGTATCTCGAATTACCGTTGCTGGCTTGCTGCTTCAGCTGTACTGTATAGCTGCACCCTGTTAACTGACCCCGTTACGTTGATTTTCGAAATCGCGACGCGTCCTTCTTAGCTGATTAGCCCTGCGGAAATGAGAATCGTTCGCGAAGAAGAATGAAGAAACTTGAAGAAACAAACCAATTGGTGGAGGGTAGCAGACTAAAATGATTGAAAGATAACAGCGAATAGTTCTCAAGACTGCTGATCATCGCTGAGATTTATTTTTGACACTTATTGTTAGTATTAGAACATGGGGATTAAATGTTTTCATGATCCCTGAAAGTGCTGTTCAACGGATTAAGCTTTCACGTAATGGTAATACCTCCCGTACCAGCCAATAAGTATTATCTATAACTCAAAATCGATTATTGTTGCGACTAAAGATAAATATTCTAGATAGATTTAATTATAAGCTCACTAGTTTATTTGTTTACGAACCTACTGGAGCAAGTTTATCAAAACAAGCTTGTGCTACTTGATAGTCTTATGTTGAATAATCCGCAAGTTGTTCAGCTTGCAATCTCTTCATTTCAATTTGGTAGTATCAATAGCATATTTCTGAAGGTGTTAGAGTAGACTGCAGTGGATTAGTTTGGAGAAGTAATGACGGTAACGTGTCAATCTTTATTAAATAAAACGAATATTTTGAAGGTTTCTGAAACTCGCGAACCATTAGTCTGATATTCAGAATTATTTCTTTAAACTTTAAACAAAGGTAATGAACTAATTTAAGATATGTTCATCATGTCTTAATGTGATGTCAAGTTCTACTTGGGAATCACGTATTAAAAAGTTATTATAAAAAAAGGTATTAATAAGCATTTCATAGAGTGTATCTATAATCGAGTTTTGTTATTTATCCACCTGTAAGAAATTGAATTGTACTCCATAATTGAATGTGTAAACGAATGAATTAGATTAACCCGGCGTTGGTAAGGTGGGAAAATGTATCGTAAGTGGTAAGGTGGGGTCTCGCAGACCCCCCGAAATAATATATTGTATTATAGAAATAAATACCTTTTTCATATTTATAAGATTAGGTATTGCTTAAGAGGCTTGCAATTTATTCGAGTAAAAACGCAGATCCACGAAATTAAGTTTTTACTATTCAAAAATACTTAACTAATGAAACATCTTTACAATGTTACAATCAATCTAAAATCTCTGGGGTCTGTGAGACCCCACCTAACTAACGCCGGGTTAAATAAACAAAACTGTGCAGTATCTTGTAAAATTATTATTTCATATGTGATACGTCTCCTAGAATGTATGTGTATTATGTATTCTGAAGCCCCCCAATGGGTGGACGCAGAGTCGCCAGATGAGGGGAGGGAGCACGAATCAAGAGGAAAAAGTTACCCTCTCTCTCTCTCTGTGTGTGTGATCGAACTTTTTTAAATCAAAAATCAGTTTGATTTAGGTAAGATTTTTGGGATCAGGGAAGAGAAGGGGGAAGTTAATAACATATTTAAAAAACTATCGTAATGGGGGGTTACTCCGTTTTCGTAAATATTTGTCTGGATTAGATAATAGTTTCGTTGCACAAGAGAAAAGGCGAGAGCGTGGAAATTCGGCGACTCAAGATGTCCTTCCTCCTTGGCTCGTGGCCTCTTATCCTGTAAAACGAAACACGTATATGGAGAGAAACAGACAGACAGACAGAGAGAGAGAGAGAGAGAGGGGGGGGGGGGAGGGAGAAGCGAGCGGGTGCGCGCGTGTGAGTTCTCAATGTGGAACGTACATCCTCGTGCTTCTCCTAGAATTACGTGCGAGGGTTTGAAAATGGCCGACGCTCTTATGAATTGGTATTAGAGGATAATTACGACGGTGATCCCAAGACGGCGATATATTACGTCGTAACGTGAGACTGGCTAGGGGAGCATCTACGTGCAAAGCAATAACCAACAGCAACTCGTAATATTTCCGAATTGACTCGAGATCAACGTAGCTACAGCGATAATGTACGAATTCTTCGAAGTTTCCTAGTTTGACGAGTAATTAGTCATTCTCAAAAAATGTCTTTTCACATCCTGTAGTACACTAATTCCTCTAGCTCAGGGGTGGGCATTATTTGGCGAAACAAATATTTAAATAAAATAGCATTTTAAATAAGACGTACTATTTCGAAAATGAAATATATCTTATATTTTATTTTATAAATATATTTTAACAATCTGAACCGTAAAATAAAATATTTCCATTTCAACAATTTGATCCTCAAAATAAAATACTTTTATTTTAACCATCTGGAATACGAAAATGTTTAATATAACATTTAATATATTATAAAATGTTGTACTTTTTTTGTCTATCTTATCGTTGAGAAACGATTTACACTAATAAATGTATTGAATTCGAACCATTATTTTGCAGCAATAATATTTAAAATTGAAATCGAAAATAAGGACAAAATACAAATATTTTCAATATACTTCAAATAAAATACTATTCTCAAAAAAATTACTGCCTCGGATGAATTATTGTATTTTCGAAAATGACCATCAACTAAAATACTTTATTTTCGAAGTTGTACACACACTTTAATTTTTTATTTACTATTTAAAGTACTATTTTCCCCAGCTCTCTGCTCTAGCTTCCCAAAGAAAAGTTATCGTTTTTTTAAGAGAGTCCGAATAATAATGGGAATCACGTGTACAAGATAGACGGACAGATGAAATGTAGACAGAAAATACAGTCCAGTGCACGTAACGCGTTAATACAGAACAGTCTGTCATCGATCTTTTCAGTACTTCCGTAACACAATCCAGGGATCTTTAGAGTGTTCCAAATGATCCACGACGCGACTTCTATCCTAAAAGAATTCATCGCGGTGGTGAAAAGCATTGCCTTCTTAGGCGAATCGGTCCAAGGAAGGGAGAGAGCAACGTAATGGTTCGACGGTGATTTGTGGAGGGCGCAAAGTTGATTCAGGGGTGAGAACGGGACAGCTTTCGGCCGACGAAAATGAGCTCTAAATCAGGGATGCCTGGGAAAACGAGTGTAACAAAAAGACCTGCGGGACCAGGCTTGGCTGATAGTGGAAGCGAACAGGAAGAAGTATCGGCGGAACTAGGCAAGTAGGATGAGTTTGAAGTCTGAAGGAAAAGGAAGAAGAACCAGAGAAAAAGGAGGGAGACGAGAGACACTATGGTTTCTGCGAACAGTGAAATCAAGAAGTATGTATGTGCATATGTATGTTATATGCATACATAAAGTTTCGAATCATTCAGATTCGAATCGAAATAAATAGATTTTTCAATTGCGGAAATTTTCAATTACTTGATCTTAATATCATTTATTATCATACATGTTCAATTCTAGGCAAATGTAAAATAAATGATGAGGTTATTTGATAGAATAAGTACTTTCATTTCATTTAATTTGAACTGCCTTAATTTTAAAAAAAACTCCAATAATATAGCAGGATACCATTTCCCATGGAGTAATTTTATAAATTTGTTCAGAAGTATAAATGAAACCGTGTATGATCTCATTGTTCATTTCCAGGTAGCCTAAGGAGTCTGGCTAACGAAAAGAATTTCTAATTAGTTACGGTTCCGCTGAATTTATTATCTCACTGCATCGATACGTTTAATCTAACTTGTCAGTCTAAAGTCCATTAACAATTAGAAGTAACGTAAGAACTTGTGTAAGTAACGTAGGGCTTTATATGTTTGTATAGAACCAGAAAGAGTATTACATCCATTCAAGGATCAGCTTATAGAAGTGTTAAGAAGACCACACTCTTTCTAAAGAGAAAATTTCAAGACGGTGCAAAGACGTAGGAGAAGAACGAAGGAAAGGGGTAAAAGAGGGCGTTGTAGCGGTCCCGTAATCCGCATCGAAGCGAAAAATACGGTTTTTATCTTTAAACGGGGTTGGATAATTGCGTAATTAATTACAGCTTTTATCCCGTGGCCCACGTCCGTTCTTGGAATCCTGGGCTGAGGTGCCTACTTTGCCGACGGAGCACCTGGGCGATCGTGATTTACGTTCACCCCGGTAATTAACATAGATAGAAACCGGTGCCTGCTTGCGTCCTCTCGGCCAACTCCTCCTCAGCACGCTCTTCCTTTCCCTTCCCTTAACGCTTCCACCCCCTCGAAACTCCACCGCGATCTTCTTATCGCGCGCAACCGCGACATCTAAAGTTGAAGATTTGCACTCCTGGCTGTTTTAATCAAGCTAGAAGTAATTTTCGAAATTCGAAATTTTCATAATAAATTCATGCAACTATATTTATAGCCAGATAAAACATGAAACGGTCTTGAGGAATTGGGGTTAGAAGAGAGAAGGTGTTAGCTATCCGACAGAAGTCCGAACATTTTCTTCGTAAAATTAGGTAGAAGTTAATTCGTAATTCGTAACTTTTAATTAACGATGATTCGTAAAATCCGGTAGATTCAAAGCATTATTTCATTTCGTGAAAAAAGTTGAAAACTTTATCGAGTCGACTAGGTATTGGGAAATGTGCAAGGAAAGCCCGACTGCAATTTTGCCATTAGTTGCCGACATAAAATCTCAATTATCGGTAAGCATCGCATAGTAACAGTGGATTTCATCTTAGTCATTATGGACTACAAATACTTATGTCATTTACGACGATTTTATAGTTCAAAATATTGTAAAAATTTATGTTGTCATTTCTCTCTACACGGCTTGGGAAAGTATCATGAATTTAATAATTTTTCTTAAAAACAAAAACGAAAAACAAAAAATCCCAAAAACACATGTTTCCTATCTTGATTTATAGATTACACATGCGATTCTGCAGAAAAGTGGATTAACAATCGATAAGAAAAATTATTTGACAAATCAAATTTTGTGAATATGTTTGTGCCGTTTCATCCCTTCAATGTAAATGATAACCGATAAAAGACCATGTGCCGAATACTTTTAAAATAGTTGTATAATATAATTACTTGTATAAATACTTGTATGATTGAAGAATTTACACCAAATTTTCCATTTACACATCTGACATTTCCCAGCACACTTGAAATAAAATGGAAGCTACCAACATTTCGAAGGGACTTTTCCCCTGTCGAGTGATTTCCATATACCCTCTATCTCGTCCATTACATTGCCTATTCGTCTTCATCGTAGCCTTTGTTCGAAAATACGAAAAGAGTCGCAGAATCAAAGGTTCCCATCGAGAATATCCTAAAGTTTCTTATCCACGTTCGAACAAGCAAGTTCGGCCCTGACCGACGTAGTAACTGATGGAGGCGTGGGGAGGGGGGCAACGGCGAAGATGAAGTACTCTAACGTCGGCATTAAGAATCCAACTTCTTTCTGGATATTCCCTCGGACACGTAGCATAAGACCCGCCCACCTGCTCGTCGTTTTTCTCCCACGAAACTTTCAAGTCCTGCTCCTTTACCAGTACATATCGAAAGCTTCAAGTACATTATCAGCTAAAAGTATGGATCGTGACTCTGGATCGTCGAAAATCGCAAGTACTGTGTCGCGAAAATTTTAAAATAACTGTTATTGGATGACAGAAGAAATAATGAAAGACGTAGGTGCGTCTTGTGATAAAACTTGTAGCAAAAGATCTAACAATAGTGAAATCAACATAAACGGTGATGTAGTTTTGCAAGCACTCAGCTTTTTATTTATCCTATTGTGAGTACATTAGACTGCGGACCTTTATGCAACATAAAAATATTCTGCATTGATTGTATGGCAGGCAGGAAGAAAATAAAAATTGATTTCATCCCCTGATGACTTTGTTACATTAAAAACAACGTTACAGTGTTCTTAAATTTTTCTAATCTATTACTGTTTTATATATCATCCAATCAACTTCTTCTTACATGCGTGAATAAATAACTGTATGTTAATGTACTAAAAGTATTATTCTCACGAATAAAATGTACGAAATTTTTTTTCTGTTCTTGATAGCAATATTTTTATAATTATGATTATGGAACAACTGTAATTTTCACTTCTAGTCCACACAAAAAGTAACTAGAAAGTATGAAACTATTGGAAAAAAGAAAACGTCCTGATCCAAATCATCCGCTTTTGAAAAAAAATAGAAAGAAAAAAACAAAACAGTAGAGAAATCCAGAAAATTCGAAGATCGCAATAAATCGTATTTACAAGCCACCGAAGGTTGGGGGTTGCATACTAATCTTGTGGACGTTGCTCCTACAACTCCTGTGCGTGGGTTGATGAAACAGATTTCGAAGAAATTCATATTTGTGCATCCACTGTTAGAAAATAATTAAAGGAACCAACTTGCTTCGTTTTATGAAATTACGAAAGGAACCAAATTGCTTCATTTTAGGGGCAAATTGGTCTTTCACTACTTTTTCAATCTAAGTTTAATAACTCCATATTTTTTTCTATTTAACATAGACTTCTAATTAAAATGTATAATTATCAATTTTTTGTTTAGCTTCCCCGCCATACCACCTTTCTCTGCATATGTACTTAAGTAGATGGCTCTACGTGTCGTTCGGATGATAAATTAGCTATTAAAATCGGTGGAGACCAATGAAATTTTTCTAAAATGTTCGTGGATCGATCGTTTTCTGCTACATGAAAAAGTGTTTCTCTCGGGCCGACCGAACGAGAGAATTTCCAAAAATATATATCTTTCTCTCTGGAATTTGTCTCGTTGGATTCAACGAAACGCGCGCGACAGGAGTTTAAGAAAAATTGAAAAAGCTTTCGGTAAACAACGCGATAAATATCGTCGGTGCGCGACGCTTTTGTTATTCGCGATCGGAATTGGGTCGGAAAAATGGCGGAAGCAACGTCGACTTTCGTCCCCTTTCCTACGCTCTTGTTTTTCTCTCTTGATCGCTTTCAGGACATATTGCAAATGAGATTCGAGTCCCGTACCTTCGAATGAAGTTTCAGACACGTTCTACGGAGGTTAAGTAGATTTTATATTATTGCGTGGCGGCGTTAATGTCGCTATTATCGTTCCGATCACTGACCCGCGCCAGCTTCCGCTCATATTACTTTTTAAGTCCATTACCACGCGAAATGTGTGCCACGTAAAAAGCTACAATTATCTGTTCTGCCGAAAGAAATGTAGATAGTGGCTCTTTCTACGAGCTTTACATTTACTAATAAACAAGATGGAAATTACTCTAAACAGTTAGATTTCCTTGCCATAAAATCTTAATCATTTATATTTCGTTCACACACACACACATTCATATGTTAATCAATTAATCACATAAATTAGAGGTACGACTCGAGCCGTACAAAATATTTCAAGCTGTTTTTTAAATTAATTTGTTCAATTTGATGCGATTACAGTTGTTCGAACAAAGTAATTAATCCTCGATTTGATTTAAGAAATAGTGAACTCCCTGTTGTGTCTTTCCAGCACTTATCTTGGAATATCCTGCATTGCTTACTCAATACGAAACATCGTTATTAGTATTGCCAAAAAGTATACAGCATTTTAAGGGTTAAAGAAATAATCGCAGTTTTTATAAGCTTGTCTGTAATAATTTCGTAAATGTTTCGTTTCTTTCTGCACTAGCTACAATATTCAAATTCCGCAAATCGATGTTTCTTTTATCAACAGGTAACAACAAATGGAAATCGTTCGAATAAAACCTTTTTCAACAGGGGATTGAAATGCTGCACAGCGTTGGGAAGTCAAAAAATTACACGACAGTGTGAGACGATCCCAGGACCAATTGGATTTGCAACCAAGGTCTCGACGATGGACTCGATGCGACCCGGGAGAGAACTTGAAAGGACTCCGAAGGATCTGCTCCTGCTGTATGTGTTACGGAAAAGAGAAGTCGAGATTCGGGTAGAGGAGGGAAAGAGATTTCGCATTAAAAAACGCGGACGAGGCAAAGGTTAAGAAGAGTCTGCACGCGCCGAAAATCTTAAGCAGCCTCCGGTCTCGATCGCAGACCGTACTACTTTCTTTTGCTTTCTTTTCGGGCTCTTTCGCTTGCCCTCATCTTCCCAATCTTCCGGCTCTTACTAACCGACGTTTGTTCCATCGATACCTCGCCGATCCTCGGATTTAAGTTCGTCCGACTAAATTTCTTGACCGCGTATCTTCACTTCGAACCTTTCTTCGATTGCAATTGGTTCGGTATACTGCTTTCTTCATCGTTCAAATGCATACGTATACTTGTATGTACGGGGCGTTTCAAAATTATTAGGTTGGCAACTAAATGCGCGACCTTTTGTTTCGTAATTCTTTTATTGTATCGTTATAACCTCATTCAGTGACCATTACTTTTGAACTGTATATCATTGGAAAGCTCTGAATTCTGCGATTAATTTGATATAGAATACTCGTGCTTAATATATATATATACATGTAAATGACTTTGTTTGAGAAAATGTGGAGGGGATAATATTCTATGAGAAAATAGAAAAAAAAATTTTACTACTTCTTAAGAAGGTAGACTTGTTCCTAGAATTGCAACGGTGTGATGTGCCTTTCCATTTCTCGATAATACAAAAATGGGATTTTCCAGTGGTCAAAATCGCTAGATAAAAGATCAGTCTAGCTGCAGTTGCCCTCGAAAGTTATATTGTAACCTTAATTAACATGATCTCGATTTCTACAATCAACGTGAAATGGGTATCACCATTCGATAGAAGTTTTAAGATCTTTAAAACTTTTGTCTGAAATAAAAATACACACCCACGTTGTTTTTTTCCGGAATTATCAATACAGTCATATTATCGAACAATTAGTTTAATTATGAATATCTTGAAATATTGTATTTGGCATTATATAACGATATATTTCCGTAATTGCGATAACAAAATCTACAAATCTACGATTTTCCACCTTGCACTCTCCTTGTAAGCAGAAATTTAAATTAAAAACTCATAATATCTACCATATCGTTCATCAACCTGTTACCATTCTTGTTTCAGTGTACGGAGGGCAATACATTGTCGGATTAAATGCTGTTTGCTTATCGCGACGTATGCTCCGACAATAAACGGTGAGCACAGTTTTACATTTTATGTGGTGCAACTAGTAGATTACCTTATCGTCATGACACCGCCATTTTTAGGTTCTAGATAATTGAACCATGGTTACATTTTCCTGTAGAACACATACAATATCTGATCGAAATCTAAACTTTATGTACAGTCGGTGTAAAAAGTATTCGTAAACTCTCTTAAAAAAGAAATCACTTTTTTAAATGTGGGCCAAACGGCTTGAATTTTTTTGAGATGTTAGAAGGATTTGTTTACTAGCTAATATATAAATGATTTTTTAAAAAACTTTCCATGATGAAAATTTAAAACATGTCTTTTGTGAATCAGTTGTCGCACAGAAAATACGTGCATGTATAAAAACTTACTTAGGTCTACTAAAAGCAGCTATAAATTTTCATTACAGACACAGACAAAAATCTTAGCAATTGTAGGCGTCGCTTTTTCAAAAAGCAATTTAAAAAAGAATTATTTAACCATTACCTGGTAAATCAATCATTTTAAAAAGCTTTGGACCAATTTTTGAAAAGTAATTCGTTTTTAAAGGGTATACGATCACTTTTCACAGTGATTGTATACTGCCCGTGAAATATATTTAATCAACATTCCATGGTATTGAAGATTACATTTGCTTCAAATAATATAGAACCTTTTGAATTGCAATTCTAATTGATAAAATCTCATTTACCTGTATAGGAATCGACCAGTCCACATTTTCAGAATGTATTTAAATACGATGCGCATAATGAAATTGTCCAATGTTCTTACCTGTAACAGAAAAGAAAGAGAAATTTTATAATAAATATAATTTTCATGAAATTATGATAATGAAAGTTGTAAAAGAACTTTTGATATTTTTCTCTAAAGTCGATTAAAAATAATAGCACGAGCAAATTTTTATGGTTTGTATTTCTTAAAATTCTCATTTTCATATAAGCTAAATATTTTATAATGCAAACGCCACTCTAAGTAATTTATAAGTATTCACCACCCGTTTATTGATGTTTTTTGTTGTAAATATGTTTCTTCTATCGATCGTATTTGCTGATAATAAATTTTTAAATGTTTTCGGCGCAACGGTTCGATCAAATAAATCTTGAAAAACATCCAAACTAGGATCGAAACGTTGATTTTCTTTGACAATTAGCAAAGTTGCTTTATAATTCGTAATAAACGATCGAACCGTTTTTTTTTTGTTGTAGTTGGAATGAAATAATTTAAGCTCTACCTGTTTGATAAAATTGATACGCGTAGTATATATATTCAAAGTACTCGTAATTAACTGACAATGAGAAGGATAAGACCGCATTGGTAACGAGCCACGTAGGTGGATCAGTCTAAGAAACCATTAGGACAGAATACGAGTTCTTCAGACGACGAGCATTATCGTGGGGTTACCCTTATCTTGTTTCGCAAACTTTTAACGTTATTAACGTCGATTTGCCGACGAGTTTCGATTTTATTCAATCGTCCGATGCCCCATTGAATTTAAGATAAGCGCGGCGATCGATCAGCTGTGCCTGGGCTGGGTCGTATACATATATACTCGACGAATAAGAAACGAGGCAAGAAGTCGGACTCGCGTCAGGCCACGAGCTGCTGCCCGATCCGTGTAAAGGAAAACTTATCGGGAATAATAAATTCCGCGGCGGGACGAATCGAGACAAAAGCCTTGGCAATCCATCGGTCTCCAAACTTGGACTCTTCGCAGAAGCTGGTTCTCTCGCAGGAAACGGAATAAATCGGAGGGGCGCGATAAAGAAACTATGGATGGCCAGGGCAGAGGGGCGAAGGGATAAACGACAAATTATATGCTATTCGAATATCTACGAAATCTTCCATAAGCGGTGGCACTTACCGTTGCAATCAAGTTTTGTCACATGCCAATTTTAAAACATGCTGCAATCTTTTTTGTTGAAAGTTTCGTTCCTCGAGAAAATTATAGCTGAAACTTATTTATAGAAATTAATTAGCGTGTTTGATTGCGTCTCGGTATGCTTAGTAAGATGTTGAAATATGCGACACTTGCCCGGGCGGAATCGTATCGTTGATATGTTGGCTCACACTCACACATATTATAATAAACATTTCTTTTAATGATCTTACACACGACAGAATAATTTTGCATCCTTTGTTGAAAATACGTACATGTTACACAATGTTAAAAAGATATATTGAAAAGTTGGAAAGTTGAAAAGTTGGAAAGTTTTTAACCATTTTGGAAGTACACAGTTCCGAGATTATTAAGAGTTGTAAGGCTCACGATGTGCAAATCTCGGTCAGCCGATCGGTAGGTCACCTGTGCACGCATACGCAATCAACAAATACAGGGCATCCTGCTGCGATAGGTCGAGTCTAGGGTATTGCCCTGTTTTTTTTCTTCTTCACTGTATGTGCGCGTGCGCGTGACGTACCAACCAGCTGACCGAGCGAGACTTGAACAGAGAGTGCATCGGAAGTTGAATCATCAATTTTGACTGTTAACACATTCGCCATTAGCGTCTTCTCTGTCAACGGTTTTTATAGTTTTAACATTTTACTAAACACAATGTTCACAAAAAAAAAAATTACAAATGCTTTAGTATAATGGTATACGTTATATTTTTATCGTGGACAAGAACATTGTTAATTTTCTTCGCGAACATTGTGATGCAAGTAGCGAACATGTGAATGTTATGCAAACAAATTCTTGACTAGCGGAGTGGTAACAGACTTTTCGATCTCTAGGTATGTGCGCAAGGAATAAGCAGGTTTTCTTCTAATGTTCGTTCATAATAATATTCAATATTTTTTAGCATACTTGATCTTGGACTATCAAAAACAACATTTTCGATGATCATTAGACTGCGAATGTTTATGCAATTGTTGTAAACGAATTTTAAGAAAGTGGGGACAAAGAAAATCCTATTTTCATCGGGGTAATATCATTTGTAGATCCTAAATAATTAAAAATCGCACTAAATTCTGTCGTATTTTATATCCTGGCATTTCTTTAAATCTCCAAGAGCTATAATTGCATAAAGATCCGCAGTCTAGTGATCATAATATTTGACTCCTCAAATCAAATTATGTCCTCTTATATCAAGTTGTTTTGTGTGTGTGTGTCATAAAGAGTAACCGAAATAAGTTAAAGTGTCCAAACCAGGGACACCGTATATGTATGTATGTATGTGTACCCTATGTGTATAGATCTATCCGTCTGAAGGGTTCTCGTAGGACGTAACCGAGCAGAAGCAGCTACTGTGTCGTCCAATAGTGACGAGAATCGAATAGAAACGGGAATAATACGATGAAAAAGAGAGGAAAGAATAGAGAAGACTGCAACCTCAAATCCTTTTCCCTCTTTCTACTATTCCTCCCTTCACCCTTCTACCACTTCTGTGTCTATGTCTTCTATATGTATATGTATATAGCTTGGACGAGACATGAAAAATGCATCTGACGGCCCTCGAGGCTCTCCGCCATTCAAGTCCACGGCTATTCCCTGCCAACCTGCCACCGCTTCTCAGATCAACAGTTACCTGCTGGCATAACTTTGCCCGGCTGCCGGCCTATGTCCTCGTACCGAAAGCAACCTTTTCTCTATAATTCAATTTAACGAAGCACAGGATACATCATTTAGAAAGATGAGCAGCGATGATCCAAATAAATGTTACAGGGATACAGTGTTTCATCGTCGACAATCAATTGATTAATGTGGTAGGTATATGTAGCGGTTTCTTTATAAGCTTAAGCGTAGACTGCGGATGTTTATGCAATTTCCAATTTTTATAGAGAAACTTTAAGAAAGTGCAATGAGATAAAATCCTATCTTTAAGAACAGGACTGAAGGATCTGGGCTCTTTCCAAATTTTTTAACAAATCCATGTAGTTGTTAATTTTGAAAGTGGCTTATAACTCTATTTGTGGTAAGAAAATACATATTATTCACTAAACAATTGCTATTATTTTAATAGGAATTGTAAATTTAACTCTTTTCGATATACTTAAGCAGTGTGACGTATATTATTAATTTTATTGAAAGACGCGAACCATGAAATATATCTCAGCTTAATTATAAATCGACTTGGGTGACTCAACAGGCGACTTAACATGTATGAGGTGTACGATTTTTCTGAATTTGTGATTAGTTTATAAACAATTAGCTATGAAACTTCGAGTCTCATAATTAAAGATGTTTGAATGATGTACAGTTTCAATGTGAAGCGTTATTCGTTGTAGAACCATTTCCACGAAGGTCAAGAAATGAACAACAGTTTAGAAAATCATCCCTAACTAATTTATTAAAGCAAACTCTGTCGAACAGTGTGTAACCAATGATTCTTTACTGCGATTTATTATTTAAGAGAGCTTGTAGTCTTGTAATATACAATATAAATATCTATCTATATACCAACATCATGGACTGTTTATTTAAAGCCCTTCCCTACTATTAAGTTGGCGAAGTACAGAAATATAAAGATTGCGACTGAGTTGTGTTTGAATTGTACTACTGATTTGGAGTTGTGAAAATGGTGAAAATTCTAAAATTTTTGGCCGTCTGACTTCTCGTTGAGTTGCACCACTGAATTTCGTGCTACCTCCTTCGATATCATTAAAAATAACAAACTTAAAACGCGGTAGGCTTTAATAAACAAACTACCATGTTCAATATATTCTTTATAGTAAAATAACAACGCTTCAACGTATTGGTTGTCGATTTGCATAATAATAATAATATCCGAGTCGCACGATGCTCTTCTCGTCGTCTTATATTGCAAAATACGTAGTACGTGTATCCATAGACTAGATATTGTATGCAGTAAACGATCCGATAATTTCAGTGGGACGTGGTGAAAGTTGAATAAATAATAAATCCTAACATTCTTGCCGGTAGTTGACCAACGCTGAGTGCTGTTATTAAGATCCAGCTGTACTTTGAGCAGAATACTGTATTGTTTTGTTGTGATTAATTTTAAATGGTACGCGTATACACACACAAGAACATTCAAAGGAAATTGCAACATCTATAGTTTCCCATTGTTGATTAATGTACAACACAAAAAGGTAATTATAGACCAACAAATAAGGCCGCATTGTTATTAGAATACGGCTTTCATAATCCCCCAATAAATGCCTATTCCGCGTAATCTGACCGCTGTGTTCCTGAGCCAATTTGAATACAAAGAACCGTGATAACTGGCTCTGGTTCTATTGTCGAGGGTATATGTAACGAGTCGTTCGCCGGCATAATACATACGAGCTGGATCTGTGACGCGCAGGAATTAGCTCGAAAAATTTGAATGGAATTACCGGAAGTTTTACCGGAATTTCTCGGGACTCGTCAAACTTATACGAGCACATCTACATATTCGTCTAAGAAACTGTTAATATTGCTTTTTACAAATATTACCGATGATTCGACGACAGCATAATAGAGTTTCTAAAGAATAAACAATTATTTTATAGTTTGCGATATTTGTACGGTTTAAAGCACGACAAATATAAATAATAATAATAGAATAAACTTTGATTAACAGTTTAAGATTAAATGCACGACAAATATAAATAATAATAATAGAATAAACTGTGATTAACAGTTTAAGATTGAATGCAATAAAGCGGAACAGGACATGAAAAATGTACATACAGTGACCCAAATTTGAACTTTTTTGGGAAGCTAGAGCAATTAGTTTACTGCAGGATGTGAAAAGAAATTTTTTCAAAAATTGCAATCGATCGGAATTGTGGAAAAAGTACTAAAAGTTGCATTTTACAACTTTTTATGTGGGCCTATGGTGAAAATTTAAAAAATTCGTTTTGTATACCTGTCAATTAAATTAAATTAAAAACGACAGGCATTGAAAGATGTATGAATTCTTAGATATAGGCCGAAAGTCGTGAAAATCTGCAATTTTTACCATCTTTATACGTTTGTTGCGTTAAATTTTCAGAATATGTTTAACTGATCGTTAGCTCTGAGTAGTTCCGGTGAAAATATATTGAGTTCGTGTTGAAAATACATAAATCTTAACACAATGTCGGCTTATACCCGTAGAAAAAGAATCTCAACAGCAATCCAATGATGCTCTACAAACTCCTTATAAGAGATTTAAGCGTTGTCAGGTGTGGAAGAGAGCCTCCGCGGGGCGGCGGCGACCACGCGTGTCAATGACGGCGCCAGTAAGTACATCTGCCACGGTGGTGACTATGCAAGTAAATATAATGAAATCACTTCTGCGTCCACGTCACAATGTATGGACATTAATTTTTTTATCGTTTATTTCCTACCTTTCTTCCTTCCCGATGCCAGTGACAATAAAACGATCTTGGCGAACATTGTAGACGTATTTACGTCATGTGTCCGTACGCGTCACGGACACACCGGATATTTTTTAAGTATATTACACGTTCATTAGAGATATTCTCTCTGTTTCTCCATTTCTTTCTCCCTCTCATCAATCAGACATTTTCAAAGACATTTTCATCAAAGATATAACTAGACTGCGGATCTTTATGCATTTATGGCTTTTGAAAATTTTCAAAAAATGCTAGCATATAAAATATGACAGAATTTATAGTACGATTTTAATTTATCTGATCTAAAAAGAGAGAGGCTACCACCACTGAGAACAAGATTTTATTTGATTCCACTTTCTTGAAATTCTTCCACAAAAATTGAAAATTGCATAAACATCCGCAGTCTAGATATAACACACGATTCTGACATTATCTGTGTACGTAAACACATTACAGAATACGATTGGCTTTTTCTGAAAATTGAATCGGGTCAATTTATGTCTTACGTAAACCTCGACAGAAATTACTGAGCAGGTTTTGGGGGCGAACGCGAACCCCTCCGATCAATTTCCAGCCATCCAAACTTCCAACCTTCCAACCAGAGGCTGTAGCCCGACCGACAGAAGTGCTCTCCTGCGAGTTTCGAGGACGGTGAACACATACTAGTCCGACCTAATAACTAAATCATGAGGATATAATAATGGCAACTCAGCGCGGAAACAACGCGTGATAATGGATGCTTCCATTAAACAATATTCGTCTCGTTATGTTCCATTACAATTATGTAACATCTTCAGATTCCGCTTGGTCGAATCGCATATTTTTCTGCACTGATACGGTAACCAAGTAGTATCAATTATGATACTAATTTACCGCTTAATACGAAACGTATCGATCAACACAAGTGAATATAGTATAGTAATTTATATAATAATTTATTGTTACGTTCTCTGTGTAATTTTTATTGTAATATATGCTCGAATAAAGAAATTTATTCGATCATTTACTACGAAAGTATCTTCATAATGTTAATAATTATAAAATAAAATATACTGACGCTGCGGTAGTGCAATTAGTATTATGCATTAGTAACTTAGATGTATATGTATAGTAAGATAAAGTTTAAGGTGACACCTAATATTAAATTAACACTAAACCTACCACCACCAGTCAAAAGGACCGGTTCCAGATTTTTTACTTTACAATTATTGAAATAATAAAAATGATTTCATGAGAAATGATTGTATGGATATCTTTAGTAGAACACGTACTACAGTAGGAGCCGCACAAAGTCTAAATAAAATCAATCTTGTCATTTTTAGAAAGGAACATGCACCAGTTACTTTAAGGTTAGGTAGGTTTAGTCTCAATACCGACCAATATAGATTTTCACGAAGAATCCGCATTTGAGGACCGTTGGATGTAATCGAAACGGAAGAACGGTTGTAACTATGATAAATAGACAGCGGATATGACAACGGACAGCAGAAAATTAATTTTCTTTCTCACTAAGTTTAATAAGTCGAAAATAATATAACAGTATTTGGAAATTCTTCTAATGTTTCCACAGTTTCTAATTATACCTACTCATATTTGTCATAAATGCATGAAATCCGCCGTCTAATAATAAACGTTACATAGAAACCGGGATTCCATTACTTCATTATTCGCGTTTCTGGGTTTCGTGATATTAATGCGATATTTCGATGCTTCCGCGGAACACTTAACCTCGAAACGTAAGCAGTTTGAAATCATATACAGCCAATCTAAACGTTCAGAAAAAGACTCAGGGATACAGAAGAGTGAAACTCCACCACTGGCTCGACAACTAATTCGTAGTTAGCGGAAGTATACTCGGTGTTGGTAGACTCTATCTAATCAGCCCGAGTTTGCTAATTGGCAAATTGCAAGCGTGAGTCATACAGCAGCAGGTTTGGTGACTCACTTTGTAACAGTCCCTTTATGGTTCGCACGTGATTCTAGTACGGGACGATCGTTATGCGTGTGACACATTTGGAAACACCGAAGCAACCTTGATGCATCTTCCAGGCTGCTGTTAAACGCGATACAGCATCCAACTTTTTCCTCGTGTCCTGCCTACCCCGACTCTAGCATCTTATTTATTGCAAGTGAAAATCCTGTAACGTGGACGAGATAGTGTTGAGGTGAAGGTTAAGGATGTTCTGGAGTTACATAAAAGCGCAATAAAATTTTTGAAAATTTAAATTTATATACTAAAAATTTAATATTAGGATGAAATGTTCGTGAAATAACTTTATTCAGGATAAGTTGATCAAAGTTGTTAGAAAAACGAACATTCTCAGGCAGCTGTGTGGGTCTCAGGTATCGTCAGAACAAGAGAATAGCATCGTTATGGAATGAATAAAAGTTTGAGCGGGATTTAACATTCCGCGTGAAATAATGAGGCTAAGCGCAAGCAAGCGGCGTATATAATTACGCCATTATTTCCGCGCGCTATTGAAATTCCTTCGTGCGTAATGAAAAATTTGTTCCAGATTTAGGACATGTTAAGCTGTCGTTAAACACGTTCGCTACTACTCACTCGTACGTATTATGTATTACTTCTGTTTCGATTAATCGTCATTTGGACATCACGGTACAATTATTCAATTCCCTTTCTTTTACGTTAGAACCACGAATTCTCTTCAAATGTTGATAATTTTGCTTCACTATTATGAATACGATGTGTACGTACAATGTGTAAAAATCAACCCTGCTGAATGGAAAAAATACGTTCCAAATATTTTTACATATCACCATGTCTCGCCAAGATAATATCCCTTGTTAAGGTCCTTGCACACTAGGATCTTTAATCGTACCCTCCTTCTGCTTTTCTCTCATTTTCTTACATGCTTTTCTCCTACATGTCTGTGCATAATTTTAAAAAGGGTAGTACACGTTCAGTATCTATAATAATGTTACTATTGCTGGTGTCGTGTTCATTATTGATATTTTCTAACGCAATCACCGGAGAATAATATCGCTGCGATTAACTGAAATCGATGCAATTACAAGTCGTATATAGGAAAATAACTTCTAAAACCGTTCGATTCGTATCAGTCCATTTTGGTCGATCGGCGGGAAGTACAACTTGATACAGTGTGTACAACTACGTTAATTATTTTCAAAATGATTGCGAAAACCGACCGAGTCTATGGCATGTGTTCGGTGGCGGGCAAAAGCTGCTCTGTTTGCTGTTTGCAAAAGCTCGTTGTGTATGAACCACCCAGCCCCGACACGTTCAAATTAGATTCGTGTTTACACGACCTCTCGCGACGCGGAGCTCTGCGTCACGACCAATCAGAAGGTACGTCTGATTAGAGGCTCGCAGAGCTCATTAATTAACATTGCTTCGCGCCGAGTTGATCTTATGCTGCGCCTTTGCCGAAAATTTCCTGTCCACAGCCATGAGAACGGTAATTATTTGCAATTAACGTTCAGCCGAGTCGCAGTACACACTTACATCCATTTATAACTCGCGAGACTTGCTCTGCTACATTTACAGATTCGATTAATGAATAGCCGAGCGTGTTTCAATAGTTATACCGATATATAACATTCAGTTTGAATGTTTACTGAAACGAGGTTGTCCTATTCAGTCTTTTAGTAATAATTAGACTGCGGATCTTGATGCAAAATAAAGATTGTCTGTGTCGATTGCAAGAAATAGAAACCAAATAGAATGTTATTTCCTCCCTTCATAATTTTAATAGACGAGAAATATTGACATGTTCAATTTGAAAAATTTTCCTACAATTTTGAATTTCATCTATACACACAGTAAAATAAGTCTCCGTACATGTTTAAACAATCATAATGTATTAATATTGGAAATCATTGTATTCGGGAAAGTCCACAGAATCTTTTGCTGTAAAGAACAATTCAATATCTTTTATAATAACATCGCAATATTTACTTAAAGTTGAAAAATATGTTTTGCATGCAACCTTGTAAAT
Organism: Lasioglossum oenotherae; assembly: GCA_028455765.1. Classification (NCBI taxonomy): domain Eukaryota; kingdom Metazoa; phylum Arthropoda; class Insecta; order Hymenoptera; family Halictidae; genus Lasioglossum; species Lasioglossum oenotherae. Next base: position 10,271,060 of record CM052288.1, read on the forward strand.
TGTAATTTTTAGAAAATATTTTTGCACATCATTTGGTATAATAATAAAAAAGTTATTCTGTTTTAAAGGGTGTACGGAGACTTATTTTACTGAGTGTGTAAACGCATAAAGATTCGCTGTCCAGTAATAATATATCGTGATAGCTTCTCCCAGTCGCAATTAAGCAGATATTTTCATGACGAATTAAACAGAAGAAAGAAGTCCAACTGCAAAAGTGCTAGCCACCTAGGGAGTTTGAAAATGACCAGACCCTAAGGCGCTTTTGTGCTGTAGCATAGTATCTTTCTTCTTTCCAAGAAAGAGACCAAGGGAGTAAACATTTTCGTAATGAATTCACCAAAAGAAGGGGAGTACTAATTACGCGATGCAGACGCTGCCGCGGACGCCACCGTGCCGTCTCCTCCTCCCTTCCACCGCAGATTATTAATATTTACGACAATTCGCGGTGTTCCGGCCCGCGCCTAACTGCGCAATATAGCAGAAACTCGACGACTCTTATTTTTCCGTATATTTACTGGGTGCTCGGGCAGCGTTGCCTCGTTTTCGAGCCCGTCGCCGCACACTTGTTAAAATAGAAAAAGGAAAGGAACGTTGAACGAGAATAGAAACGGGCCGGGGGTGAAGGAGGAGGAGGAGGAGGAAGAGAAAGAGAACAGTGGAAAAAACAGCATGATAAATAAGAATGAAGTGTGGTTATTAAAATAACAAATGCGTTTGCGTGCGGAAAAAAGGCGTGCCGGTAGTTTTTATGCGTTCGCGCGGGCCCAGCGCGTGCACAATGGCCCCTGCCAGCGTTGTCCATGTGTCGACGAAAAATTACGTTTCGGTCGACGAGTCTGGATTTCTCCGGCGGCCGTTTATTGTTCCCGGGTAATTGACGACAAGCGATTCCTCGGTGGAAAATACGGTTAAAAAACGCTGCGTGCGCTTCGCTCGCGGGAGGCTTTCTCCTCTCGAGGAGATTACTTTTGAATATGCGATGGGGAAACACGCTCGGTTACGCTTTTATTTATTTCTTCTTATTTCTTCTCTCTCTGTTGTCTTTTCTTTGGAATGGTTCAGTGAACAGACAATACAGGTACCCAATCGATGCATGCTAATGCCTAAAAATGTTTACACTCAAACTCTTATACACAAAATATACTATGCTGTTGCACTGTCTACCAAGGAATGTTCAATCGCTTCTTTGACGGACTTTATGTTCTAACAAAGTAAACAAATATGAAAGAATATTTTACGATGATTGTTATTTCCTTTTCGTATTTTTGTTTAATCTTGACTGCTCGATACATGTAATTTGTAATTATACTAAATAATCAAGTACTTTTTAACCCCTTGCCCTACGATATCGTGTTGAAGATTTTGAACACAGTGTAATAAATATGTATGTTATCAATCTCCTTTAAACCGAGATGCAATTCTATTTTGGTTTTGTTAATGTGTAGTTATTGACGAACATGTAGGCATACAATAAATATCAATTTTCTCCGATTTTAGGAAATTACGAACTACGAAGAAAGTTCTAACCATTGAAACCGTAAAATCAATCGTAGGGCAAGGGGTTAATGATAGGATACATAATTTATTGTATAATGCCTCTCATAATACTGGTAGCATAACAAACAATGGTTGATAAATGATTTTAAGGACATGCGTACCCATAAATTCCATACTTTTCCGAACAGTTTGTTGTCACATTTGTATCATATATTCAGTGTCGATTTAAGCATTACTTTTTAATAGTTTTACGTTTATTCTGTTGTGAACGTTTATTGGTATATTGTGTTAGATAATGTTACGCGGAAACAAACAAAAATGGTAGTTAGAGCATCTATTAATATGATTTTGAAAATAATACCTATAGAAAAATATAAAACAAAATGTCATCGCTGTAAGGAAACATTGAAGAAGAAATTTAAGTATTCGAAAAAGCACTGAGTAATTCTTCTTAAAAACATCTTAAACGAACATTTCAAAAGATGGATTAATTAATTGTTGACGCAATTGAAATCTAGACCACCCGACAGTTCGCAGTAAAACGGAAAAGAACATCCAGATGATGGCAGCAAGCAGATAATTTCCAGATATCGCAAAGGTCTTTCGTAAAATTGCTACCTCGATATACTTGACGATAAAAACTCATTTATTACCGATTATGGTAGACGAAGAATTGGTTTTGACGTCATCCGACAATCATTCAGAATAAAACGAGCGTGGGGAGAGGGCACAGATGGGCAGATGGATATTTTCATTTCGACTTTCTTGATCGAAAGCTTCCTATTATATGGAAAAATGTGAGTTTATGATTAGCTGGTTCGAGGAAGAATGAATCGGCGAACATCTCGAATATCTGTTGATTAATTGCGCCGGTTCTGGTAAAGATTGAGAGGGGTCGCAGGAGATGAAACTCGGAGGTCGAGGTTAATTTGAAAGTAAATACTATCTATATAGAGCAAAAGAAACGTCAGAATAAGTTGAATGTTACTGCCAATTATCCAGATTCTGTAATTTTCGAGAGATGAAGAAATAAGTATAATAGAGGTTCATTTATAATAAAGGATGGCACATACACACATTCTATATGTCGCTCACTGTCTGAATCATTCACTGCGTTTTCTAAATTAAATGCTTGTTCTTGCGGTTTTTATTATAAAATCAAAATAACAAAAACCGTAAGAACTTTCTTTCCGGACTAACAGAATTGGAAAACCACAATACACAGACGGGTGAGAGAGCGAGAAACAAAAATATTAGGTTGTAAAGAAAGAAATGCAGGACTTTTGTTCCTTTGTTATAATTGCAATTCTATACCAATAAATATTTACTTTAACTTAACGAGTTATATGTCACTTTAAAGCATGTTCTATGCTCTATTTAATTACGCTTTTGACATTTCATTTTATTCAAATTTTTATTAAATTATTTCGCTTTTATTTCAACCCGATTTTCGCATTATTTCTTTCTACGAGTTCAAACTAGGCCGAAGTGCCGTTCAAGCGGCTGGGAATATCAACGAAGTATGGGTCGAAGGAAGTGTCAACGAATACGCAGCTTTATTGTATTTTGAAATAATATTAAGTTCTCTGTAAAACTAATTTTTACACTATTCCCCTCAATAATATTAAAATGAATTCTCATAATAATTTAATGTTACTATTAAACAATATTAAATTTCCATGTTGTCGTTTCTACCAATACAATTTTAATAAAATTGAGGAAAATAACCGAGCAATGCTTTAACACTTACTCTTCTGAAGAATAAAAGGACCTGATATAATCTTCCCTCAGAAATCCAATGCACAGAAATTGCTTTGCATATTTCAAGAAAATCTGTGGAAAACTGTTGATATGTAGGAACAGAGACATTAGGACCGATGGGCGCCGATCCAGAGTCACGAGGAACGCGGTAGTGCACAGTCACGAGAAGATAAATACACAGAAGAACACGGAAGATACAGAAGCGAGGCGATACGATTACAACCAAGCGTAATGAGCGAAGAAAGGAAAACGCGCAAAAAGAGGGAAAATAGATAGTTAAACTTGGGAGAAGCACGAGGCAAGAGAAGGAGCTGAGAGTGGGGGGGGGGGATGGATGGAGGACCGAAATAAAAGGGTGGAAGGGAAATGGAATAAGGAGCGCCGGAATGGGAACAGAGGCGGAAGACTACGTAGGTAGGAGGCAGAAGGTTGGTCGTGCGCCGCTCAGCAGGAAACTTTTAATTCCGTAACTCCCGGATTAAATTATCACGTCGAGACGATTGTCTCAGGAAAGATTAAGAAAGGAGTCCTCTTAGCTGCCGGTGGGCGCCACACAGGCGTTGCTTCTTCGGGGAAGCAACGCGCCAATCGTCCTAACCGGCGAAACGGAGACCGAAGCCCGGAGGAACGGGAGGAACGGGAAGGCACGGGTTGGGCAAAACGAGATCATGGAGGGGGAGGAACAACGACCAAATCCCTTTTTCGTCTGCAGCACCGGTTGTTGCGCTCGGTTTAACTTGACTACGACTCACAGTCGGAGAAAGAAATAAGGAAACACCGATGAAGGAAAGCACGGGGGAAACACGGAAAATCCACTCGGTGGGGGAGGGAGGGAGAGACGGAAAGCGAGAGATTGAGACGAAATAGAGAGAGAGAGAGAGAGAGAGAGAGCGAGAGAGATTGTGCGGGTCGCGAAGGGCGCGACCAGAACGCGGTACAGGCTGGAGTGAAGCGAAGAAACGGGGTGAAACAAATGGACACGGAATTCACCCTCCCGTAGAGGGAGCCGAAAGAGGGCTGGAGAAAGTGCCACGGAATTTGTTCGGCGCGAAGCAAGTTGAAGGGAGGGGGAACGCGAGAAAAAGTCTTGACAGAGACACCGTGGAGAATGTATAGGAGGTGAGGGGGGCAAGAGAATCAGTTCTCGTTCCATTTTCCTGGCCTGCACTTCACTAGCTGGATGAAGAAAGAGCACCCCGCGTGAATCTTTCTTCACAGGATTTGAATTTTTATTAACTAGAACCTTCACTCACAAAGAAGCTGATAAAGAATCTATTGTCTCGTATCGAGACAGGTTTTGCGAAGGAGAAACTCGAGAAGTGATCTGATTTAATAAGGCCAGCTAAATTCTTAGTTTATCGCATTCATCCGCGAATATTGGCTGTTTCGTGATTTTCTTCGTCTGCTATGTTTGTAACCGACTATAAGGGTAATAATTATTTAAATAAAAATAAATTTTTTAAAAATATCACGTTTCTAAGGCGGACTAAAAAGTATAAAATAATTTTTCCTAAACCCATACAGATTCCTAACCCCATACATAGGCATAGGCTTTTTAAAAAATTTTTTTAAAAATGTTGCATTGTCATCCAGTTCTGAGCTATGTTTCAAATTTCAAGTCTGCAGCTCATCGGAAAGTTAGTTTAAAATCAATTGCAAAATTTGTACCGAACAGACAGGCAGACAAGAAAGCGAGCTATTAAAAACGTGATACAATATGGTACAAATTGATCCTAACCTTTAATTAACCTAGCCTTTAATTCTTATCCTTGTTTTTGTCTGATATACTGAATTGCTTTGAGCGAATTGTCTCCATTGGAAAGTTTTGTAATATTGCATTCGGAGCCATAAAAAATAATAATTTGTTTTTTTTAATAAAAATGTGTATTTGTCATAGTATTAACAGTGTCGAGGTTTACAACTCGATAGGGCTTGAGGTATCGCAGACGTGTCAGTAGGTTCGCTAAATGCTCAATTGCCTTGGATATCTCTATAGACAATCTCTGATTTGATTGCTGATTTATTCACCATCGATAGCATTCGATAACAGAATTTAAATTCATTTACATTGCAATTGATTAGTCATCTACGTACACCTGTACGCACACTATAATTTCCCATTTTTAATTGTTAATTTATTTTATCGGTTAATCTTATTAACCGAGTTATTATTGATCAAGTTACAGCAGAAAAACTAATAGCGGCCATACAAGATTTAACACTGTCAAAGCTTTTTAATACTCGATTCTTACATTTTAGTCAAATTTCCGAGTTACCACGTACATGGAACTTGACTACGTGCAATTTCATTCCTGTCTGACCATGAACCGTTTGTTCCACTTCATTGTACAGCCCAACAGAAATACTTGGTTCGCGTTCTTGTCGACTTATGAACTGCATATTTTATTTTTCCTCGAACGAGATAGAAAGAGGGGAGGAGAAAGTACCCATGGGGAATTGGTTTGGCGTGGAACGAGGGGAAACAAAGAGAGGGCGAGCGCGAGAAGAAGTCTCGACGAAGACACCGTGTAGAGGACACATACAGGAGGAGAAACAAAGAGAATCAGCTCTCATTCCATCTCTCAAGTCGACACTTCCCCAGTTGGAGGGACAAGGGGAATATGGCGAATCTCTCTACGTAGGGTTTGAGTTTTGATTAACTCGAAGGTCGACTTGAATTCGAGATCGAGTTCCGTTGAAAACTCGTCGTTCCTGCACCGACGCTCGCGCGGTAGAGGTGCGAGCGAGAACAGGGCTGACTGGCGGATGGAATCTGGATGGAAAGAGACGGAACTTATCACGTTTCGTAGTCTGTTTGATTTGGATACAGTGACGTGACAGGTAGTTACGCGTTTGCCGAGATTCCTCGCCCGTGCCTGAGTACACTTCAGCTCTCAATATTATTATCAGGAACAACGCGGTGAATCGAGAACAGCCGACCCGGAACTGTATCGCGATCAAACGAGATGAAAATTGGTTTTCTCTGGCCTCACGTAACGGGGATCATCGCGATTGGTGAATAGGAATTATCTCCTGTTAAAGAATTCTTAGAAAACAATGTTTCATAATCCATGCGAGCTGGAGTTCTCGGAGTATGGAGAAATACGGTACGCGAGAACGTACACCTCGATAACAACGAGCGCAAATTTATATTTTTAAAGGTATATTTTAGCTAGCGAAGATATAAATAAAAGGATTTTATCCCATAATATTCGAAGAATATTAACCGAATATATAAATATTCAGAAAATATTGTCAAATGTTGCTGAGGCCACTCACTGTGTTCCATATTTTGGAATGCAATAAAATAACATACAATTTGCACTTTAATTGCAATATAAAAATCAATGAAAGAATCGTATGGAACAGTAAAAATATTGTGTGGTGATTTTATTTCGTATTAGACTAATATAAAATTTGAAATTATGTAAACCATTAGACGGTATTCTCAGAAACTTTTGAAACTGTTTAAAAATCTGTGCGAGACTTGTAGACTACAGACTACTGAATAAAAGCCATATACATGCATGAAATTAATTCTGTAATCTAACAAGTTAAATTAAAGATCCCAATTTGACCCTCTCACGATTATTGTTAGTAGGAAAAACCAAATATCAGAAAATCAACGGAATTAACTTTTTTTATTTTTATTCGCCGTTTTTGAAAGTGTGTTATTTGTCCCTTGAGCACCGAAAAGTTTAAGTATTGTTTAGGAGTATTAAAGTATCAGCTAGGAGAATGGTGTCGCGTGCTATAACGAAACAGTAGTTGTTACCATTAACAACGTCTATTAAGTTAACGACGTTTCCCTTCAATTGCATTAGTAATTATCTTTAATGGTAATTACCTTGCCTCGGAAAAAAATTCCATTTAGAAACCTATAAAGAACTCGTTCATTGATTCTGTACAATGTACATATTCCCGTTTCTATCAATTTAGACCGAATAAATGAAATTCTTACAATTCTCTTCGAACTCATTTCTCCAATTGTTGTAGAAGAAGGCGGACAGTGTTACAACAAACAATAATCGATACGTATAATCTTCATTTTGATAAATAACATATTTTTTTACGGGGACCCTAGTTTTCCTTTCAGCTAAGAATTCGTTGAGTAAAAAGCTTCCTGACACGTCGCGAAATAAAGAAAAGTTTTATAAGAAAGTACCAGTGAACATTTTATTTACACCCACATTTCCAATAAAAACAATTTCAAAGATATTTTTCTGTATAACTCGGAAACCAAGTTGTTTGGAATAGTAACCCTAGGAATGAACAGTGGTGTACAACGAACGTTGGCTACTTATCCGGAGAGGTGACTTTTCAGAAATTTGTTCCGACGGTATCGGTAAGAACAAGAAGGGAGGCACAACTCGTAGCCATATATCCGTACATCACTGTATTCTAATCTGAATAAACACAGCGAGCAATCACTAATCGCAAATAATTCTCGGAATTTTAAATGTAAGAATCAGATAAATCTAATTTCTGATTTCGTGTATTTTACTTCCCTGTACGCCATATTTACAGATCTCTCTCTGGTAGATACGCAAAGTACTTTGGAGAAGTATATATGTATGTATCCACTGCGAAAAGACATTCAACCGAGACTCTAACAAATCTAACTGAACTCCAGCAACCCTATCGCCTCCGACAAAGCGTTCCACCATCAAAAGGAATGAAATTTCTCAACTTTCCAAAGGAACAAAAGAGCATCCCTTCGATATCACGGCTAGAACAATGATCGAGTGCCGTCATATCGCTGGATTATCCCGTCGAAAGATCAAGGAGTGCAATTAACGGGGTCTCGGAACCAATAACCGAAGCTCGCAAGTGTGTTTGAGGATAGGAAGAATCGATGCTTCCAGACCTAACTCAGTCCCTCATCCTCCCCCAATACCCAACCACCCACATACCCCTCCCGATCCCGCTTTCCCACCTCGTTCTTCTCTTCATTCTGCTCTTCTCTTCACCACGGAAGATCGTAAAAGGTGCCGCGAGCCATATTCTCGTCGCGTTTGTCGCGGTCGCAAGAATACTCCTCTTTCTGCTGTATTACCCTCGATCATAGAGTCCTTTGAGCGTCTTTCCGCGCGACTTGCCGCGCCGCCATTGTTTCGGTATCGCGTCTACAAAAGCTCGCGTGGCAACCGCGACGCTGCGGCAATTCGTAATCCCCCGAAGCAGCAGAGGCAAGAAAATGGTGTACATTTATGTCTCTCGCAACAGAGGATAAGAGGAACCCCACAGAGAACCTGGAGTATGTGAACTAGGAGAGAATGTAGTTCGAACATCGAAATTTCGAAAGAGAGGGAGGAAGAGAACATGGGGTAAGGAGAGGGAAAAATGCGGGAGTACTGGTGAAGAGGGAAAGAGAGAGAGAGAGAGGATGAGAAGGAGGAGGAGAAGACGGAGACAGAGAGAACGCATCCAAAATAGAGGATTTCATGGAAATCCATAGAAGACACGGTTCACCGAGTAAAATATCCTTCGTTGCCGTATCCCGGTTTTCGAGGACTCGGCCGAGGGCTCGCCGGGAACGGAACAGAGGGCGATGGAACCGAAGAAAGACGGTGACCGAGAAAGAAGGGTGGAAGGCACAGGAATGGTCCTGCATTGCGACAACTAATGAACCATCTTGGAACGGACCCCCGAAGTCCCGTGAGACGTGACGGCGCAATGCAGTCGCCGGCACTAGCGGCTATGTTTTTTGCTCTCATCATCCCGCACCACCCTTCCAATTTCTCTCCACAGACCGATCGTATCTCTATATTCTTCTTCTCCGTTTTCTTCTTCTTCCTTCTTCATTCACTTCCTCCATGGTTCCCTTTTTATCCTCTTACTTCCTCTCAAGACGTCTTCTTTCTCTTATAAAATCTTATTTGAATTTTCTTCCTGGCTGACCAACGTCGCCGGACCACCTAGCACCATCCTCTTCCCTTTCGCTTCCTCGGTTCTTTCGCTTTCATCTCGACACGCCTGACTAGAATTTGAACAAGATCAGAGCAACGAGATTTTTAGATCCTCGAAGGACAACGGGGACCGAGATTCCGGTGGATGATCCGGTGACAAGTAATAAGCTTCTGCGCCTGGTGTTGTAAGTGAAGAACGCGATGATGGGGTCGTTAGAGAATGCAGAGCTTGGTTATCGCGTAGCTTCCGCTTTTACATGCCACCATTGTCCTATTACGATAATTGAAGACTGTCCCGGCGTCTCTATTGACTTTATCATTTACTGTTTTATTAATGGGAGTAATTTGTTGGCAGGGAATATCCTTGAAAAGAAAAAAGTGGTGACAGATACACCATTATGATAAAGGGAAAAATTCTGTCAACTGATGAGGCTTCATCGCTTCATCAAAGTATCAACAACGAATATTATATAGCCTAGATTTTAAACTCGATGAACAAAGGCAACTGAATAAAGCATAGCTCAAGATTGATTAGCTCGGAAATACCGTCATTTCCAGAATTTCCGAATATCAATTCGTCTTCGATCACCCCAACTATTGAAAGGATTAAGTTACTTTGCCAAGCAAGTTGATTTGGTTTCTCAAAAACGAATGAAAATGAATAAAAATGAGTATAGCCTGAGTAAAGTAGTTCAATAGAATTTCTATTCAAATTTACCACGACAAAAGACGACAGCTCTTGATGAAAATTCGAAAAGAGGGATGCAACAAGAACTTCTTGAAAACGTCAAGTACGTTCGAAGAATTTCGTTTCTAGTTTTCCTTCGCTGTCCTTTCTTCCCTTCGCAGGAAGCAACCGGGCACGGAGGCAGTAATTGCGTTAAAGTGGACGTGGGTTACACAAGGGCCGCCCTTTTCGTACGCGGAATAATAAATTCTCAGCGGCGTGGTAACGAAAGTTAGGGCCCTCGGCTTGTTTCCCGGTCCGTTAACGGAGCAACCTCTCTGCTCACTCACCTCCCTCCTCTCATCTCCTCGCGCTCCCCTTGCTCTCCTAACACCACTCCTCATCCCGTCGACGACGGTGACCCATTCCCCTCCCACTTCCTTTTCTCTTCGTTACGGAAAAATCTATAGCTCCAAGCGGGCACATAAATTTTCAAATAATTTAAACATTGTTTGTTGCCTCCGTGTGACCTCACATACACTCTACTCGCGATCTTCGACTCTCTCGAGGTTGTTGCTAAAGATGCAAAAATACGTATTCTCGTCGGAAAATCGAACCACTTCAGAGTTATTTGATAAACCGAATATTCTATCCACGTCGATTCGTTACCTTAGTACAGTTAATTGAAAAAAATGTAATATGCGTAACTGACCCGAGTTAAGCGCAACAAATCAAATATTTCATGAAAGTTATGAAAGTTATCCACTTCGCTTCTATGTTGCAATTATGAAATAATAAAAATGGAGTGTGAATTTTTTGAATTTCATAAATGCATAAAGATCCGCAGTCTACTCATGAGAGACCCGGGTACTCGGGTAATTGTAAAATCTCATTTTCAATGGTAGTAGTCTTTGTAGCTCTGAAATAAATAAAAATCGTACGAAATTCTGTGCAATTCTATATTCTACAATTTCTTGAACACTTTAAGAAGCCATAAATGCATAAACATCCGCAGTGTGCTCATAAGTCAGAGCTCCACTAAGTACATGTAGATTGGCAAACTTAGAATGAAACGAGTCGTCGTTAAACGTAGAACAGTTTGAGAAATGCTAATACATTCATAGGAAGCCGGCGCGGAAACGGTGCGAAACGAATAAATACGCGAAAAGCGCTGCGCCCAAGTCAAATACATAGAAGACAAAGGGGGCGAGAGATGATAGATACTGGCGGAATCGAACATATGAAGGGAGCACGTGGTAGAAAAGAAAGATAGAACGGGAAGGAGGGTAAATTCGACCACGTATGAGGAGGGTGCAATACGGAAAATGTATTTCACGAAAAACAGAGACTCGCTCTCCTCCTCGTTCTGCTGCCGTTGCACTGCGCCGGCTATATGGCGAGCAGGCCGTTTCACGCTACGTTTACCATTTTATTTTATTTCGAAAGATATATGTCTTTAGATTTTATTGCTAGTTCCGTGCTCTATCCCCTGTACAACGGGTGCGCCCGAAGTATCCATCGCGTCTTTCATTTTGCGAATTTATCCTACGGTTCCGGTCTATAAACGTTCTCATTTTATTGTAATTAGAAATATATAATTAATAGACCGCGGATTTTATGCATTTATGACAAAAATGGGTATTTGTAATGTAAACAAGTGAACATTTCAAAAATATTTAAGAACATCAACGTATTAGTTTCAGCCTAATAGGATAATTAAAAGAAGAATACAATTTTCATTTGGCTCCTGTGTCCTGCAATCAATGCAAACATTTTTTACTTTGCATACAGATCCGCATAATTAAAATGTGGATTTGTAGATATATAATTAAACTGTGGATTTTATTCATTTACGACAAAAATAAATGCGTGGAACGTAAAAGAATAAGAGCTTTGGAAGAATTTAGGATCGCTATAACTGTTAACACTAATAGATGAAGAAATAAATTCCTATTCGACCTCTGTTTTTTATGATTGCTCTTCGGGAAGTTTTGATCTTGCATAAACATCCGCAGTCTGGTAGTATTATATTTCGTGAAAAGAGAGAACAATTATTTCTGTTCAGCGTGCAAAATAGATTTGCGTCGCGCTTATTTCAACGAATCTCTGAATATCTGTTAAATCTAGCTGAACCATAAAGCCGGTTACCGCAAGACAACAGAAACTTTTGGACTGACCTAACAGAAGGGTAAAACCGAGTACGTTAATAGCAAAACCGAGTGTGATTTATCATTAGCAATTTGTTACTCGGTAGCGGCGCAGCGAGACTTGAACTAATTTCGAAGAGTGCCTAAGTAAAGAGAATCTGGGAAGGAAATCGGTTACGCGGGCTCGGTCTTACTTTTTCGTTAATATTAATTTCGCGGAGACACCGGAAGGCGGCGGAGAAGCAACTAATAAAGTAAATTCATTTCCATTTCTCTAGGAGAGCAGAGAGCCGCTGCCGCCGCCGCGCCGCGCCGCACCGCGCCGGTAGCAGCAATGCAGTACCGAAGTTCCGTAGCAGCCAACCAACCAACCCGGTGGCAAGCAACCCCCTCCGCATCGCTTTATTATCTCGAAAGCTATTTCGCCGGCTGCCTACTCGCTAATAGGATTGTCACTCGCGTGCCTTTTGCCAGGCCAAGGGCGGATAGTTCCAATTCTCGGTATCGCTAACGTTGGTCGAAGATATTCCAGCTCGTGCCGCGTTCGTACCTCGTTACCCTCCCACTTCCACCGCCCCTTTCACCCTTACGAGGGAAATAAAAGATAGAAGAAGAGAAGAAAACGGGGGGAGAGGGAAGATAAGTGAGAAAGAGGAGAATAAAATTTCCTCTGATCCGATGGAGAATTGATGCGAACGTAACACGGTTTGCATAACTTTCACCCTTAAAAAGCTACGTTTCCGACCCGAGAGAAATAGTCCCCCACCGTCAGTGTGTGTACACATTTGCTCAAACTGAATTCTCATTCCGTTAGGGAAATTCAATAATTCCTCTCGATCGTTTTCTATTTTTCATAGTGTTGTGGCGCGCCTTGTTACGATACAGTTTCGTTTGCTGAAATTCGAGGTACTTGTCCCTCTTTCTCAACGCTTCAAGCATAATTGTAAATAAAGTTCCACGTTCGAAATCAAATGTGATGTTTAAAAATGGGTACGTACGATTTAAAACAGTGAACGTGTTAAAAGCATTTAAGGACACCAATGTATTAGTTTCAGTTTAATAGGATATTTAAAAGAAGAATACAATTTTTATTTGGCTCCTGTGTCCTGCAATCGATGCAAACATTTTTTATTTTGCATAAAGATCCGCAGTCTAGTGATGATACATCACAAATAACTATAAAAGATCAATGACAGATCAATGATACTTAATTAAAATCCTACAAGGAGATTGTGTAATGGGAATGTGACTGATAAAAAATATCTCTCGACTGAAAACCAATTCTGATCATGGAGTACATTTCACGTGAAACACGTTGAACACTGTGGATAAGCATATTCACGTTAGCCATGTTCATTCAGGCTTCGCGTCCGCTCCAAGGAGTCGTGTTTCCGAAGTAAAAGAATTCATCGAAATCATCTTCATGAAACACAGGATAGAAGAAATAAAAAATGTACGTCGTGCGTAACGTTGCGTAAAAAGGAAAGTTGTCGACGACACATAAGGAGGCAAAGTTTGAGAAATACGTAACAAGTTCTCGAATAGTTCTCACAGGTCGCCGTATATTACGGTCACACGAGGAGTAGTTTCGATGAGGCTGGTAATAATGGAGGTGGTTGTACGGGGGTGCGTGTCAAGATTCGACGCACGATTTCGAAACTTCTTTGATGACTCAATTTCGTCAGTGAGGAAACTCCCGCTTTTCTATTTTCCGTGGCGACCTTTTTCCTTGCAGAAGAGGATTGGGGTTAATGTCATCGAGTGGAGAAAAAAATCGCCAGCGATTCACGGACGTGCTCTAGACTCTAATATGTTTCGTGTATCCTACTTTACCACCTCCCCTTCTCCGTATTCCTGCTCTATTTCCTCTTCTTTCTCTTCCTCTTTTCCTCAGCCCTTTTTCTTCGAGAAAAGTAAAGGGAGACAACGATGGAAAAGAAGAGGAGTGGGCATGAAGATGTAGAGTGGTTCGTCCGCCATGGAACTTGAACCCAATCCCACTTTCATAAGTTTTCCCAAGTTTTGCGGCAGCTAGTGCCGTCTAATAGCCAGCGTACCGATTCTCTCTCTATCTCTCTCTCTCTACCACGTTTCTCTCTTTTCCCCTATTCTCCTTTCTCGTTCGTTGCTTCTTTTTTTCTACTTCGTTTTTCCTATCGCGCTTGCGAAACTTCGCCGCGATGGCGAACCGAGCCCGGAGACTTTTCAACGGGCCACGACGTAATTCACCGCGAATATCCCAGCAGACGTTCATGGAAATTGCGGGTAGAAGGACCGAATCGAACCGAAAAAGATCAGTTCAGTTCGGTTTCTGAAGACATTTTCAGATTCGACTAATTGGCCGTGTCTTTCCGCTACTTCTACAATTCGATATACTATGTAAATACTCAAGGTTCTGAAATCATTTCAGTTCAGATGGTACATCAATTTCGAAGATTACTATTTACAACCATATTGATATTCGATCACGCAAACACTCTGACAAATAGGTCAACACTGGATCGTAGTAACATATACGTACATGGGTTCTCAGACAGTCTGAATCGTAGTCATGTTGTTAAGGAAAACGCGTCGTGATAGCATCGTGATGACTCTGCCAGAGTCGGGTGAAACAATCGTATACATACAGTTACTCGAATTAATATATTCGGACGCTCTAAAAAAGACGATAACTTTTTTAATATTGTACTATACGATTTGAACTTCTTTGGGGAGCTGGAGGATGTGAAAAGAAATTTTTCAAAAATTGCAATTGATCGGAATTGTAGAAATAATACAAAAATTTTTTTATGTGGACCTAAATTGAGAATTTAAAAAATACGCCTTCAGTCGACGTTGCAATGAGCTACAAACGCTTAAAGATGGTAAAAATTGCAGATTTTCATGATTTTCGGCCGATATCTAAGTAAGAATTCTTACATCTTTCAATGCCTATCGCTTTTTTAGCATCAACCGATTTCGATGATGAAATTTTCACAGTGCATATAATTGATACAGACCTACGAAACGTACTTTTTAAATTTTCAATATAGGCCTACATAAGAAAGTTGTAAAATGCAACTCTTAGTATTTTTTCTACAATTCCGATCAATTGCCATTTTTGAAAAAAAAATGTTTACATCCTGTAGTAAACTAATTGCTCTAGCTTCCCGAAAAAGTTCAAGTCGTATAGTACAATATTAAAAAAGTTATCGTTTTTTTTAGAGCCTCCGAATATTAATTCGAGTAACGGATGGGGTTCCCTCGAGAAATAATCCTTTTTCTTCTTTATAACTTGAAGTTTTATTGAATAAGTCACACCAACAGATTGTAAACAGGAAATCGCGCTTACAGAAAGTATATGCATTTACTAAATAACTAGCGGCCCGAAAGTGAGTCCCGCACAATGAGAGGGTTCCTTATATAGTTTCCCTATGAGGACCTTTGGTCTGCACTCAAATGTGTCATCGGACATGTAACTCTGCCGTTCTTAGTCCAGCCAAACATTTCAGTCAGCTTTGGGCAAAAGGGCGAAGATAACATTAGTTAGGAATCTTATCGGGAAGGGTGATACCGCATAACAGTACTTACGCAATTCTTCGTTACAATCTGATTGATGCGTACGTAAATTCGAAACACGATAACTACACGAGCGAACCACGTCTCAAAGCTAGTAAATTATAAATTAATATTGAGCTGAGCGAAGCTACCTCAGCAGAGGAAGATGGGGAACGAATACAATATAAAGAAAGAAGAGAAAAAAGGTGTCCTGCTGGCAAGAATTTAATTGCTTTTACTCCAACTTACAATCACAACATCTTATTACATCTCCCAGACGTACCAATTGTCAAGCTTTTTATTATATGATGGCGTTTACCAGCAATCGGAGAAGTCTTGATTCAATAGCGACGATTAATATTAATATCAGCAGTACACGTGATACGAACTCGACATTTTCTTGCTTTCCAATACTAAATCTTTGCTTGAAAATATTGTTCGATTTACACTCTAGATTCATTCATTCAGAATGATATGTACTGAAATCTATACGTAGGATTTCGAAAAACAGTGGAGATGATGGGAAAAACAAGCGATTATGAGATGTTCTTAGAAAAAACAGGAAAGGAGACAATCTTGTGAAGACTCCAATGATAAATGACACCCAGATCGACGTTATATTGAAATCTTAAGGGACGGTTATATTCTCTTAGCCCTCCGCTACGTTGCAGACGCCATATGGCACCAAGAGGACGCGTCATTACCGCTGGGACATCCGAGTATCGAGGAAAACTAATACAGATACTCGCTGGAATTGATAAAGTTCTCGATCGGTTTTTGCGATCTTTCGAACCTGTTCGTCCCTAAACGACAAGTTTAAATTACGGTCGAGGAACTTTCGGATGATGGTTTCCGGGAACGGGAGGTTATATCGTGACGGTGTCGGTTTAGCAAAAATTAATGTACATTACGAATAGTTTTTATGGGTCTCCTGATGTCGCGTAACTATAGCTGTTCTACGATTCAAGGAAATATGATATTCTCTTCCTGTGCTGACTCGTGTCACTCACAAGTAATAATGCGATTACACATGTATAAATGGCGGAGGGGTCGCATTTTTAAAACCTAGTCTTGAGTCTGCCTATTTTGGACGTGAGAAGAATCCGGGATAACGTTTATGAGAAGGTTATCAAAGCGAGGAAATATCAACAGATTCGTACTGGAATCTTGCAAACAAATTACTCATAAAATATAATAGTGGAAAAATGAAAAATAACACTGTCCAACAAATTTCAACTTTTTCTATGATTTCAATATACTGTTGGGTCCTTCTTAGAGAGTTCTTTGCGCTGATTTCGAATATGTCCTTAATTTTTCTCCTATACGCACAGTTTTTGAGAAACATGGCTTTAAAAAGAAAGCATATTTTTCAACTTTAAACAAATATTGTGATGTTATTATAAAAGATATTGTGAATTGTTCTTTACAGCAGAAGATTCTGTAGACTTTCCCGAATACAATGATATTCAATATTAATACATTATGATTGTTTAAACATGTAGAGAGACATATTTTACTGAGTGTATAGGAAAATTGAGTAGATGAAATTCAAAATTGTAGGAAAACTCTCAAGATAAAAGTCAGCTCTATCGCGTGGTATAGTTCGATTTTCCGCTGGACCCTTATTTTTCGAGATAAATTGAAAAACATCCTCAAAAATTGGTGGAAAAGTGGTGTCTCTCCGTCTTTAATCATTATAACACGTTTAAACAATCATAATGCATTAATATTGGATATCACTGTATTCGGGAAAGTCTACAGAATCTTTTGCTGTAAAGAACAATTCACAATATCTTTTATAATAACATCGCAATATTTGTTTAAAGTTGAAAAACATGTTTTTTTTTAAAAGCCATGTTTTTCAAAAACTGTGCGTATAGGAGAAAAATTAAGGACAGATTCGGAATCAGTGCAAAAAACTCTATAAGAAGGACCCAACAGTATATGTATTGAAAACTTTGGTGTGGGACAGTGTAATATAAACTAGAAAAATAATTTTCTAACTGAAGAACACATCCTCCAGTCGACCATAATTTCGTAAGGGAAAGGGTAATCCACTGGACGGATACGAAGAAAGTAGCTTCGACGGACTCATTTTTTATTATCCTCGATTAGCGCGATTCCAGGTTCCTTAAGGAATCGCCGATAAAGATGAGGGCGTCTAAAGGCGTCACCGAGGGGACTAGGGACTTACAAACCGCGTTCAGGCCACTTAATCTTCTTTAGTTACTGATCGACGGCTTCATAATCCTCCCTTAGCTTCGAGTTTTTCGGACTTAGCACCAGCCGGAATGACTGGTCGATTTATCGGGCCACCTAATAGAAAGGTGATCGGGATGGGAAGAGAGGGTACGAGACAGAGAAAAACGACACCCGCCGCGCGCTGTCTCACTCGTTCTCAGTGCTCCTGACGAACCTTGAACGACGTTTCGGCTTATTCTAAAAGATGAACTGGAACCTCTCTCGATGAAAAGACATCGCTGAAACGGCAGTGATAATGTCGATGATATTATAAATCTCTGACACTCTCTCACGGCGAACAAATTGTTACGAGTGATGCGGTTCCTGGTGACCCGGGATCTATATCGATAATTGCAATTCATCGTATCGCTCTGGTGTTTATGCACGAATAACATTTAATCGGTGATATTTTCATTCCCTCCTTTTTGTGTACATTCATTTTTTCCATCCCAACGACGAAAGCAATCAGTGTTTGCTTTGCATCGTTGGCTTACGGTATTTGTTTACAATTTTCTAAACCGTTTGCGTCGGTGATATTAACCCGCAAATTTACAGCTGAACCGATTTGTAGGAGTCGTTGATAAAAGTGTTACGGGTTTTTATCAATCAATCAATTAGCCACGGTGAAAATATTTGTCGAATGTTTAATCCTGTTCTCTATAGCGGAAAGAAATTCGAAACTTTCATAAGTAAATAACTATTAGGTTGCGAAGAAAGAAATGCAGGATTTTTGTTCCTTTGTTTTAATTGAAATTTTATACCAATAAATATTTATTTTAACTTAATGAGTTATATGTCATTTTAAAGCTTGTTTTACGCTCTATTTAATTATGCTTTTGACATTTCATTTTATTCAAATTTTTATTAAATTATTTGGCTCTTATTTCAGGATGTCAAAACACGATTTTCGATTTTCGCATTATTTTTTTCTACGAGTTCAAACTAGGCCGAAATTCTCTGTAAAATTAATTTTAATACTATTCCCGTCTCAATAATATTAAGATCAATTCTCATAATAATTTAATGTTACTATTAAACAATATTAAATTTTCTATAAAATTAATTTTCATATTAAAACGTTTCTATTAAAACGATTTTAACAAAATTGTTTTTATGTGAGTTATAACACATTAGAAACATAGGTTTAAATCCTGCACTTCTTTCTTTACAATATATATAATAAAATAACTTAATTTCATTGAAGAAATGTGCTTCTATAATCACACGCGAGCTGTAGAGCATTTCATATTTTATTATGGAAACACTGTTTTCGAAATACAATACATAGTGTTATAAGATGATAATAAACTTGAAGTGTCTTGGATTATTATAATAATTTGTGGGCTTCAAAATGTGCAAGAAAAAATAGCGTGAAAAATGAAAAACGTGCATTGATAGATAAATGGCGGCGAAAAGATAACGGCGGCTTTTCACTGCTAAAGGTATCGTTCGCATAATCATTTGAAAGAAACAATGTTTGTTTTGAAAGGATCAATGACAATAATCTCTTCGTATATTTGCTCTATCGATAATACGTCCGTTTGTCAGAGTCCAACAAAGTTTCACTGTTCTAGGAAACAGGTAATCATTGTCCGACTCGCGACAGAGAACCAGCGTATTCGTAACGATTGCGTCGGAGGTGTTAATGGACTCATGGTGGGAAGGAGCGAAGAAAAAATGTAAAATACGCGTCGGAACGTTTTCATTGCTACATAGTGGCGAACGGGTGGAAGTCGGTCGCGTTAACATTGTTCGGGAAGTTTCGACGAGGAAACGTAGTTATGTCGGGCAACGGTGCGGCATCGTCGTCGGCGGCGGCGGCGATAGCGACAGCGACAACGGCGGCGGCGACGACGACGATGTTACGCGCACAACGCGTTGTTCGTGAGCGAGAATTGAAGCACGTTTCGGCTGCAGCGGTACGTGACGAGCCCGTTGCCTTTGCTCGAATACACGACGAAATAGGAGACGCGAGATACAAATCAACCGAAACGTATTCATATTTCACGTGTCTCAGCCTGGTCGTAGAGTTCGCTCCTTCGTTCCACACCAACCAACTTCTCCGCGTTTTTCTTTCCCTCGGAATCTAATAAACTCGCATGTAAAACTGTTTATATAGTGTGCGACGTGTGTATTTTTATTATGCGTCGAAAAGGAATTATCGGCTTACTTCGTATTTCTTTCGCGGACTCTCTTACTGCTTTACTTTTTCGAAGGGTGAACAACCCGGTTCACAGGAACACCGCCATTGCGATACAAAAGAGCAATAAGAAACAATGTATTCTGAGTAGGTTGTTTATTTGAGGTACCCTCAGAGAATGTTGTAATCCGGAACAACAGATTTAAAGCTGAATAATACGGAAGGTCGATTGTGTTTACTTTGCCTGTACTTACGAGATATTTCTTAACGTACGAGGATCGTTAAAACTTTTTAAATCATCATTTCAAAATGACCACCTTCTGCTGAATTGAATACAAACTTGACATCGTTTATAAACAAACTTCATATAATATTTTTTTCGTGTTTTCACTTGTAGATATCTTATTCCTACAATCTTGCCGGAAAAGTAGGAAACACCCTGTATAAGAGAGATCGATGAAAAGAAGCATTTTCCAGGGTTCCCGAATGATACGTTGACGCGGACAGTCCAGCGGTGGCAGCATGAAAAAGAATAAACGTTCGATGTTGGCGACGCCACAGGCATAGGCCATAGGCGATAGGTGTTGGGTAACTGCGAGCCGACACCGCAAAGGGCTACCTTGTTAAATGCTGCAGGCTAAAACGACTTACGCCCGTTTAATCTTGAACGCGAATTCTGCGGTATCTCGCAAGAGGTTGTAATTCAGCGTAGCTCGTTCTCCATTCCCGCTCCGGCCAGCTAACCTTCTCCCAGCATAAAGGATAAAATGGAGCCGAAATACTACGTCGCTTCGCCCCTCGCCAATTCTCTCCGCGCTGCGCCACCGACGCGACGCGACGCTACGCTAGCATCGCCTCCACCTTCCTTAACCTCGAGTACCGCAAATTCTACCGCCCTTTATCCTTCTCTTTCCACCATTGCGAGAGAGACCGATCCTCGCGCACGGTTCCGGCTTGACCGGCTGTCGCCTAGAAAGGCGGCGAAGATTTCACCCGTTATTGAATCAATATTGTGCAAACATATCAGCGGCATAGTCCCCTTCTTTGTCATCCGTCAACACCCTTCAATTTCTTTTCTCTGTCTCTCTTCCGCACATTCGTACACACGGCCACGCTGACTATTTTTCTTTTTTTCTTTACCCCATCCCGGCTTCGCGTCCTCTTTTCACTCTTTCCCCGGTGCGTTCGTGCTCCTGTCGGCATCTATGGACTCTGATATGACGCCGGTGAAAAGTATTGTCTACTCGTCGAGCTATCGATCCGTGTGTAAATATTGAACGTAGGAAGGATCCAGGGGTATAGGGGATGAGGGACCTGGGATAGGGGACGGGGGATGAGGGATGGTGGTGTGGAAAAACGGTGCGCGCGAGGATGGACAAAAAGAAAGCAGCGGGGGCGGGAGGCGGAGGCGGAGGTGGAGGCGGACGGATTGTCCTCGTTACGGAAACCCGACCGACTACATATAGTCTTTCGAATGCAGATGAATTTAATGGAGTATCGTTCGCTTCGCTACGGACGAGGGGACACTTAGGTTCAATTAAAGGAAATCTCTTTGGTATCGCCCGCGTCCCGTTTCTTTCTATCGATTCCTGCCTTCGTGAAACTGATAGAATCGTTATTTTCTCTCAGCTTTACTCTGTCTCGCACGAAACACCAGGTACAATACACATGTACGCGTGTATTGTATAGAAAGTGAAGAATCACACTTTTGATCTGTGATTGATGATTAGACTGCGGATTTTATGCATTTATCAGTAAAATGGGTGAGCACAATTTCAAGGAGTGGACATATTAAAAGGATTTAAAGACATTTGTATACTGGTTTCAACTTAATCAGATAATTAAAAGAACAAAGAAATTATTATATTTCGCTCCTCTGTCTTGCAATCAATGCAAACATTTTTTATTTTGCATGAAGATCCGCAATCTATTTATGACGTTCTCGAAGGATATGAAAAATCGAAGTCTGAGACCGTGTTACTCGAGACATTATCAGCACTGATTAGGAACGGCCAAGACAGAGTGAAACGTGTAACTTTTAATTGAACGACGCGTCGCGGCGGTAGAAATTAACCCTAACACTCCTATGCGAAGGGCTCCACGAGCCCACAGGTTGGAAAAATTCCATCGGGCCACAGGCCCGAAATAACAAATAATCCCAGAGCTAAGGATCAAATATAATAATATATATCGAAAACCAAACAAAAATGTAAAAATCATGTATGCAAAAAGCATTCTATAAATGTTATATCCTGTCATTCATGCTGTCATCTGAAGAATCGAGTTGAGAGTGGTATTGATGTACACATTATCTCATATTATACTGTATTGTATGCATATACATCTAAATACAAATATACATAGAATGTTCATTAAGTATCACACGCTCAAATATTACGAACCTTTTGTTTTAAATAAGTTTTGCTTAGAAGAGATGAGTAAAGAAGAGTATATGCGCTCAAGGAGCCCCCTAGTCGGGAGTCCGTGTGAAGGATCGGAGCTTGGTAGTGCTAGGGTTAAACTATCGATCAAACAAGAACAAGAAATAATCAAAATCAATCGAAGTGAACTGTTTTTTTACTCGACAAAAATGATATCAAGTAATCTACGAGTAGAAAGGAAACTGTTTAATGTTTAACACTAAACCATACACCATCACCGGTCGAAATGACCGGATCCAGACTTTTTATTTTACAATTATTAAAATAATAAAAATGATTTCATAAGGAATGGCTGTATAGATATCTTTAGTAGAGCACGTGTTACAATTGGGGCCGCACAAAGTCTAAATAAAATCAATTGTGTCATTTTTATAAGGGAACACATGTACCAGTTACATTTTAGGTTCGGTAGGTTTAGTGTTGAGTGTGATCAAAACGTGGGGATTATAGGGAGAACAAGTGTACACTGCGTATTATAAGTGGAGTTGTCATGCTGTTGGGCAGACCGTGTCTTTTTTATTCCTTCAAGGGGAATTGTGACTCTCTCAGTAGCTCAACAAAGCAGACTTCTTCGTTCATCCGAGACGTTTCATGCTTTTGCGTTTAAAAGTTTCCATCGACGTTGTTATTACGAACTTCTATCGAAGCTGGAAAATTTCTCTTGTATCATGACGTGATAAGCAAGTTTTCATTTTACATATTTCTTCTTAAAGTATCAATTTCAAAACTCTTGAAGAAACATGATCAACTTCTGTACAAAAAATTGTTAACAAGAGCGAGTTTAGATGCGCAGTTTATAATAAAATCGAGGGCACGGTGAGTTATTAATAGTTGCGGTACAGTTGAGAAATCTGCTCAAGATTAGTAACAATATTTATTATCTTTCAGTTATTTGTGGATGACTGTTTTGTATTTTTAATAAGTAATTAAATTAAACTAAATTATTAATATGTATTATAAAAGCATATCGCCTAATCAATATTTACAGACATTATAAATTATAAATAAGTTAAAAATGACGAATTTCACTGTTTTTACCTTTGTTTACCTAGTTAACGAATCCTTCTAACAGCTAACATATAAAAAAGATTCAAATCGTTTATCCAATTTTAACTCTTTGCACTCGGAGCTATTTTACGACCTAGAGAATAACTCCATTCTATATGATTTTTATAATTTTATGGATATGAAATGGTATAATACCTCATACAATACATAAATATTTAGTAATTGGTTAGATCGAAATCGGAAAATCGGAGTCGGACACTTGGGATTCTTCCCTTGTGAGTCACCAATCAAATGCTAAGGGTTAAAAAAGTTGTTCGTCCTTAGAGGGTGTCCAAATATGTAGTTTTGTCCACCAATGTATTTCGAAGACGTCATTTTTCTGTCGCTACGACGCACTATGGGCCAGACCGACGAAAAATCTGTGTCAAAATCAAACAACTTTCGATATAAATGAGGTACAGCGATGAAATTTTTTTTTAATTAAAGCTGAAACTTTGCGGAATATGGGAAAAATAGGGAGATCATGGTACGAACGTTTTTTAACCTTGATAAAATTCGTTAAACATGTAGAATTTCAAGAAATCGATTTTGCAACATCCTGAGGTCGTAGACAGAATTTTGAGACCAGATTTGAAATCAGCGTGAAAAAATCTACGGGAAATGAAGTACAGCATGTTCAAAAAAAATTTTTTCCGCGCGTGGTATTGGAAAAACCACAGTTTTCTCGAAATTGTGCAAGTTTAACGAATTTTCTCAACGTTAAAAAACGTTCGTACCACAATCTCCATAATTATCCCATATTCTGCAAAGTTTCCGCTTTTATTTTTAAAAAATTTCATCGCTCTATCTGATTCCTATCGAAAGTTCTTTGATTTTTATACAGATTTCGTCGGTTTGGCTCAAAGTGCGATGCGATGCGACGGAGAAAATGTTGAAATTCATGGAATAAATCTGTCGAGGATAGCATAATAAAATAACGGGCAGTAAACTGGGACACGTAAACTCGACTAATTTCTACATGTACATGTATAAACGTATGTATGTACAATGTATACGTATACAGCAGTCCGATTCGGGGGCCAAGAAGCGACAGTATGTCGCGCGTCGAGCGTCGAACGTCGAGTGTCGCATGTCGCGTCGCGCAGAGCAACAGAGAAAGAGAAAATAGGGTTGCGGGCGTAGAGGAGGTTGTGGGCGGTGCAGTTAATCTTTCTGGTCCACTAGACGGTAGGAGAATCCGGCAATTAGTTCGTATCCACTGCATTGTCTTTCCGCCGCTCTCATCCCTTCTGATACTTCATACCGGCTCTTCCGGTTGAAATCTCGTGGCTGTGTGTAACGCAGGAGACAGATAATGTCTTCCTAACTGTATGTAATTAACAGGTAGACTGCTATTGTTGCCCGCATATCCGCATCACGGTTTTTCATTTCGCTGGAACGGTTCGCCCTCTTCTCATTCGCTTATCTCTTAGTTGGGTTAAAAACAAAAATATTGGAATTGTCCTATTTTCCGGTAGCGTCGGGGCAAGCGACATTTTAATGAGCGAAATTTAAGCTCATTGGTACGCGCGCGGAAAATTGTTCGTAATTATATGTACGCGTCGACGATAATTAATGACATTAACATGATCAAACCGGAAAAATCATTCGAATTATCGGGTCAACGGTATTTTGCAGTCGATTCGGCGGAACGAAGTGCCAACATGTGGACGGAATTGAAGCCTCCCTTTTCAGATTGAAAGGTTTTGATTATCGAACCGAGTCACGAATATTGCAAACTTGTCATTTTTTTTTAAATTTCGAACTTCGAAATTTTCAGAATACATTCAATTGATGCAGATCTACGAAAAGCATTAAATAAATAATAATAATAATACAGATCTACGAAGCGTGTGTTCTTCATTTTCCATATAACTCCACATCGAAAAGTTGCAAAATAAAACTTTTAGTATTTTCGCTGCAATTCCGGCAACTAGCAATTTTTTCAAATTCTTTTAGATCCTGTACAGTACACCAATTGTTCCAACTTCTCGAAAAAGTTCAAATCGTATGATTCAATAATGAAAAAGTTATCGTTTTTGTAACAGTGTCCGAACACTAGTGGGAGTCCTGTCCATTTGCTGAATTTACAAACCAGAAAAAAATGTTTCATTTTTCAACTTATTTGTGTGTGTAAAATCACCACCCAACTGTTGGTATCATGATTTCGTAAACCGATATACAATATGTACACAAATAATATCCGTTCGATGAAAATAACTTGTTACGATTAAATTGAAATACAGACACACACGTTTAATTTTTCGAATTCTCCTATACCATTGAAAGCTTCGTTGAAAACCGCGGATATTTCGACAAGTTTTGTCGTAGATTGTAACGATCGAACGCCGCGTTACGTGTTTGCGAAGCAGAGCAGGCCGAAGAGTAGCAGTCGATTGAAAAAAAAAATCGTGCGTGAACGATTCGAGCAGCTCATTCGAAACGGGAAAGTTGATTCTTCGGTCGACCCGCGAACATCCACCCTCCCCTGAATGTCAACATCGCCGTTTTCGCCTCCCACCACCTTCCTTTGTTGATTTTTTTACTCCCCCGCCCACCCCCGCACCCAAACCGACACAGTTTGCCAACGTTTCACCGCACAGGCCATTATAAAACGCGCCTCTGTTTGTTTTTCGCGCATTTCGCGAATCGGTATTTTTCATAGTTCCCTCGTTCATTTGTTACCTTTCGATTAGCCTCGACATAAATTACATTTTATGCGTCTGGCCGCGAACTATTGCTGAGCAACATTTCTTTTTCTTTAAATCGTTTCACGTTGCTATTGTCAATATTTCTGTAGGTATACATACTGTGACTCACTGTCACTGGGAGTCACTGTGTGCATAACGAATCAAGTATGATGGTTAGGACAGAAATTATAGCACATTGAAAGTAAAACAATTTCTGCAATATCCTAAGAATTAAAATATTACTACAAGAAAAGCAGGAATGCAACAGTTTCAAATGCTCTTCATACCTAATATCTGTGGTTGTCAGGAAGAACGCCGCATGTCACATAATTTCGCATTCGAGATATTGCCGTTTAAAGTTTTCATCGCTAATGCTTCGATATAGGAGATCGGTTGAATTGCATTATTCTTTTCAGCCTTTCGAATTTATTTTCATGACTTTGTCCTGGTAAATGCAAAAATCCTATACTATAGAGCTCAATTAATGTATAAACTCAAATTTTTTGAAATTGTGACATGCGGCGTTCTACCTTGCAACCACAGATATTACTTTTCCAATAAAAGTTATAATTGGAACACATGTCCACGAGGTTTAACCATAACCTTCTACAGAATCGCGTGTTTTGAACCCTTAATAAAAAATTTCAGTTTTTTCTCTTTATAGAAGAAATACCTAAAAATACAATAATAAAACTATTGATAATATAGCGATCTAACACGCTTAAATTTTATGAATCGAGTCAGAATGCTGGTGTATACGTAGATTCAGTTTGATTACGATTTTTAAAATTTTAAATCAATTGCTCCGTTGTTGGCAGAAAGCTAGAGAAGAAGACTGGTTATTTATATAATATGAAACCTGAAAAAGTGTTAACGGTTCGCCTTTTCTTCAGAGAAGATATTGTTTCTATCGGCTTCTATGTTAAAAACGCTGTTTTTTATCCTACATTTATGTGCACATACTCTAAAAGGCCGCGGTCGACTTTTCGGTGAGTTCGCAGATGCAGAGCTCCTCCATTCAGAATAAAATGAAACAAGAATTTCCGGACAATTAACGGTATCAGCAGCACCCCCACTTTTTTTCATTTTTCCCTTTCTCGTCGGCTGTTTAGCACGCAAGGGAGGCTTTCACGAAAATCCTTCG
The DNA here is from genome assembly GCA_028455765.1 of Lasioglossum oenotherae. Classification (NCBI taxonomy): domain Eukaryota; kingdom Metazoa; phylum Arthropoda; class Insecta; order Hymenoptera; family Halictidae; genus Lasioglossum; species Lasioglossum oenotherae. Next base: position 10,298,281 of record CM052288.1, read on the forward strand.
AATCGCGACTACTTCGTCTCGCGATAATTGTAATGGATCGCCGAGTAAAACACCATTACGGTAATTTCCATCTGCACGAGCGCGACAATCGCGTTGTATGTCCGGCGTATAATACGGTCGACAGAATGGAAAACACAAATTCGGCTCGGATCGGGTAGAATGGTGCGTCGACAAAACGGAAAGAAACGGTGGGGGGGGGGGGATGTAAAAAGAGGATGAGAAAAACAAGTGAAAAATAAATTCAATTCGAGGACCATGATTCGCGTGCGGTTCTTTCGAATCGATGCACGCCGTGGCTTCCTGTCGTTCGCGCTTACTTTTAATAGAAATAACATGACCAATTGATCAAACAGTGACCGATCAGCCGTGATACGTTTGTACAACAGAGCGACGCTCGCTGCCATGCCGGGATAAAGCACACCGAAACAGAAAGGGAACAGAGATCATCGCTCATTCGAGACATCGTTCGCGGCTGTGGTTGCTACGGGGTGCTTGATGGAGAAGCAGAGAACAAAATACGATCCGCGGACAATGCTCTGTGAGAAGAAAAAAACTGCTTTCTCCATGTTGAAACACACAGATGATCGATAAACACGTCGGACGGCATAACATTTTCAGACTTGGCGATTTCTTCGAATCATTTTCGAGCTGTGTTGGAGGATTCAAAACTAAAGACAAAAGTTACATATTAGAACATATTTAGTTAGAACATATTTGCTTAATATAATACAATATTACACATTATGTATATCAGTTGTAATCATGCTGAGAACCAATAACAATAATAATGGTAATAATTAGATGGCGGATCTTTATACAAAATAAAAATTTTCTACTTGAATTGCAACAACCTGCAGTGAAATAGAAATTTGTTTTTTCTCTTAATATCTTCAGTAGGTTGAAAATAATCTAACAGTATATTAAAATTCCTACCTACTCATACATCATTCTATACCTACTCATTTTCGTCATAAAATTTCAGCTTAATAAGATGATTAAAAGAAGAAAGAACGTTTTATATTTGGTTCCTGTGGCTTGTAATCGATGCAGATAATTTTTATTTTGCATAAAGATCAGCAGTCTAATAATTACAGAATGATTTTAGAAATCCAGTAGATGGTTGTACGTATGTGTAACATGACCGCTATTTTGATTACACGCTAATGAAAAGAGTATTGTGTTCTATGATCTCCAAAAACAACAGCGATCACTATTTTTATTTGCGCCGCGCCGCGTCAGGTTGATCGCAAGTTCCGTCTTCCGTCTGGTATAAGGAAAAAGGGGAGTCTTCGACGTATAGATGGACTGAGTCACGTAGTATTGCAGCCAGAACGTGCTTCAATCTTCGAGAGAAGTACGCATTGGCGTGCAACCCGCGAGGCCGATTCCTCCTCTAAAGTTTCCGTGAGAATTTTAACCATCGCCACCCTAGGAACTTCCTCCGGAAAATAAGAACGATCGAGTGAGACGCGATCCGAACTTCCGTCGCTGATTAACGCTCTCCCGACGAAATTATAACGAGTCATTTCCGTGTTCGTTGAATCAGCCTACTCAAGGATGCTGCTCGATCAAGGAGAATTTAAATTACACGAATTTAATTATTGTCCCCGACGAAGCCGAGCACTTTTCTCTGAGAGAGAGGCGAGTTTTCTTTATCTTGGAGACGTCCAAAGTCACGTCGAACTCCCTTCTTAAGTTGTATGATACGACGGAAGGAGAGAAGAATGTCGTCTTTAATCATTCATTTCTAGAACTTCCTTCGAATGCTGTTTTAATGTAAGATACTTTCCGAGTAGACGTGTATATTATTTCTTTCAAGAAAATCTAAAATTTCTTATATTCTTTTGGATACAAATCGTACATAAAAAACTGCAAACGTTATGTATAATTGAAACATACATGTATTACGTACGATTCGACTATTTACTTCTTTGGAGTAATTTAGTCGGGTACCCGAAAAATCCAAGTACCCGAATATCACGAATTTTCAGGTCCCGAGGTTCGGGTATGTAGCTTTATCGAGATTGCACGGGGCATTCCGTATCATTCACCCTATGTGTGTCAATTGAAAAACAGAATGTTTTTATATTCGATATTTTTTCCATATTCGCAAAGAGACAATGTTTAATTTTATGGAGTTGGTTTTAGAGTTTAAGGATAAGCATCAGTGTAAAATTTTACGAAATTGAGAATTGTCAATTTGGTGATGCATTAGCAATTTCCAGCGCGTAATTAGTTTACACCGTGAATACAACACAAGCGATAAAACTACCGTTCCCGCTTCGGCAAATTTTCCATCCCGAACGTGCCGCGACGACGGTGCAATGGAGGCAATGTCGGTTGACGGTAGATAAGGAGTGGCAAAAGGCAGAAATGAGAAATGCTAATGGCATTCCGTTCTCACCGCTATCATCTTTCACGGAGCACAGAACCAGGGTGGGCGAGAGAGGGAGACAGGAATCGAGAGAGTCAGAGAGAGAGAGAGAGAGAGAGAGAGAGAGAGAGAGAGAGAGAATGGGGTGGCGTTTGCACAGTCGTAAGAACGGTGCAGCAGCAAGGTATTGGGGGTATTTTATGCAAGGACTCGCGGTTGATACCGCTCATCTTGAATATTTTATGTGACGCGTCTGGAATAAGGTTCGCGGCTCGCCTACCTAGCCGTACTCCACTGAAATCGTATACTTTCACGTGAAACTACTTTATTGTGGTAAATTCGCCGTGTAATCCGTTTTCGAAAAACTAACTTCGTCAGATTTGCTGATTAGGAGAGTTGATACTCAAGAATGATTAGCCGAAGGGAACGGTTTTCTAGAATATGCATGTTGTGAAAACAGAAACGCGTTGATCCTGCAACGAAGAAATCTAAGTTGTATCTTTAAAGAAGCTATAAGTTTCAATATAATCGAATAACAGACAATTCTGAATGCAAGCTAGTAATATAAAAGTTCAATGACTGTCTGTCGAAACTGATCGAAATCCAACTATTTAATTAAAGAATATTAAAAACTATCAACGGAGTGTGACGCAGCAATTTTGCTCCGAGAAATTAAAACTGGTATCCCTTCGAGAGGGAACACGAATGCAGATTCCCTTTCAACCTCTTCAACCAGTCGGTAGATTCGGTTTTCTGTATCGGCGAAGTAGCCGGGAAGAAGACGAGCCTCTTACGGAATTATTCATTACGCCTCCCTTGCCCCTCTCGCAGCGAAGCAGTTTCATTCGCGGCACTTTTCATCCCCCTTTTACCCATTTCGCGACGCTCACTTTTCAACTTCGTCTCTAAGCCCACGCAGTCTACTGAAAGTTACGGAAAGTCGGTGGCAAGGGACGAGTTCGCGAGAAAAATTGAATAGTTAAAAATTCATTTAAAAAATCCGCTACCGAGTTTACAGTACTGGTGGAACGTCAAGCCGGGCGACATTTTAAAACAGATCACGGACAAGTTAACAAGAAGATGAACAGTCACCGCTATGTAGCGGAGCTCGATAAACTTGGTAATTATAGATACTTCGAAATAATTCTAATAATTGATTCTATCTTTTGGTAGATTGCGTCCACTTTAGAGCTATAATTTTTTGGGAACGTCAGTGGTACGCAACTCGAGGTGAATTCCGCACACCACGGTATACCACAGTATTCGAATTAATAAAATCTCATTTACCTGTACACAAATCGGCCAGTCCACATTTCGGCAATCTATGTAAATACGATGCACATAATGAAATTGTCCAATGCTCTTACCTGTAACAGAAAAGAAAGAGAAATTTTATAATCAATATAATTAACGAGATATGAATGTAATTTACTTATTAATAAGACTACATACGTTAAATATAAAATGTAAGAAATTATGATAGCGGAAGTTGTAAAGTATCTTCTAATATTGTTTTGTAGAATCGATTCAAAATAATAATACTCCCTTGATAAAGTGACGAATTCAAATACCTTATGGTCATTTTTACATGATTTGTGATTGCATATTCGACAAACAATGTGGCTCCAACAGGATGGTTGTCCTGCACATTATGCAAGAATAACAAGAAATGCAGTAAATCAAATATTTCCGAATCGTTGAATAGAATGAGGTGATCCTATTCATTTTCCGGCAAGATCAGCTGATCTAATCATCATCTGAATGTAATAACTAGACTGCGTTCTTTATCTTTATGTATCCATAGTAAAATTGAGTAGATGAAATTCAAAATTGTTGGACAATTTTTAAAATTGAAAATATCAATATACGATCTCTCCTCTATTAAAACCACTAAAGCAATTTCTACTTCTTTGCAATCGATGCAGGCAATCATTTATTTTGTCTGATCAAAATATGTAATCTGATGAAAATTTTGATTGTTCAACGGGATGCTAATGTTCGGCAGATTAGGTGAATTCTCTCTAAACTCCATATTAGCTAAATCGAACGTGCAAGTTATCGACTCGGCAATCTGATTTCCATAGGCACAACTCGCAAGCACATAACCTGTCGCTTCGAAAGTTCGGCTCCATTAATATGAAAATGGTGGATGACAGGCAGTCAGGTTGCAAGAAAACCGGTCGTATCGCGACCGAGACGTCTCGATGACGGTAGCAAGGTCGGTATAGTGGAAGGTAGCCGGAATAACAGTGGATATCGCCGACGTCGTCGGTATTATGGCAGGCAAACAAAATATCGTGGCGTAACGGGACATGGGATACGGTGCTCAGGGTCCCAAACCAGGAAAACTCGACCGAGTGCTCGGGCAAACAATGACGACGAGACCAGTATTGTTCTCCAAGTAATTGAATCCAGCCTACCATCCTCCTCCGTCGCCTTCTCCCTCTGGCCATCCGATCTTGCACGTCCTGCTCGTTTCTTCTTCATCTCGTTGCTCTCCCTGTCCTTCATCAACTGTCATTTCTTTCCCCCATCTCTTTATCCTTTCCCTCTCATGGACATCTCCAAGATCCTTCGTCCTCCCCTTTCCTTCTCACAAAAAATTCATGAAATTTTCCTCTGGTTCTATCGACAATGACATTTCTTAAGAATACATCGGTTCTCTCTCTTTTTCTCGTTTCTCTACCTTGTATCCAGCTACTCTACTTTATCGTTTATCGCGATCATTTGTCCCCTTATCTCTGTTCCATGTATATCCCGGGAGGACGAAACTACGTCCCTTTGTACAGCGTCAACATTTATGTTACAATGTTAAACTGAGATTTCGGGGAAAGCCTCTTGCCCGATAATGCGGCTTTTGTTAAGATTATCCTCTCCGTGCGTTTTACAAGTCTGGAGATACTCCGAGTGCATCTATCGGTGTTCCCGACGCGATGCGACGCGCGCCAATGCTTCCCTTTGATTGAATGACACCTATCTTTCGACGAGATAGCGTAATATTATACGTTTCGACGGCTATTTCAATTCGCAAATAAGATAGTTTCTTTCTTTGCGTATTAATACTCTGATCCTTTCGAGAAGATTTCGTGCATCTCGCTATACACTATTGTTTTGGATCTTATAGTCTTTTTTCGAAAATGTTCGCCAGATCGACGTTATTATAAATGAATTATGGATGAATTATAAACAGCTGATTCGGAAATAGTTGCATCAGAAACGAACGTCTAGAAGTTTACACGGAACGTTTACAAGAAACATAAACATACATGCATATGTACATTGATATCGGTTAGAAGGTAGTCGGCCGTTCCCTTCCCCATTCGATATGGAGTTCTACCCAACCGGAATTTCAGGCGGATATTTTAATACTTTCTTTACGTACTCGTGCCGGTAAAATGGTGATCGTCTGTTCATGATAAAGTACTCTGCAAATGTCCTCGATTCGCGAGCATTCAGTCTGTGTATTAGTTTCCACAGTAGGTATGGAAACGTCTACACAGCGCAAATATGACACGCCAATATCAATATCTGTTTACGACATTGGACGACGCCAATGTCCGGGGTTAACGTTCCCCATACGCAGCCATTATTTTATATGGATACTGTACACTCCGCGGCCGTGTCTTTTTCCGCGTATCGAGCACGTTTGTCAGGAACAGTCCTCCATTTGTATTTTCATGGAAAACAACCCTCCCCTTCCGGTACCAGTGTCGCTCGAAGTATCCACGATACACACGCCGGCATTTCCATGCCGCGGTTCTAATATATTATTATCGTCCCGGGCGGAATATATTTTCATTGTAACGTCCTTGTTTTTCCCGCCAGTTTCCGAGAGAGATTTCGTAGCTTGGAATAATCTTCCCGCAGCAGGAAACTAACAGACTGATAGAGCTAGAGATTGCTGCTTCACTGCGGTACCTCTCGTATTTAAATGACCTTTTCGTTGGTCTGATTGTTTTCAGGTGCTCCTGACTGTGATAGAGTTACACAGTTTTAAAAATACATAGCACATTTTTGTATCACATCTATGATCATCGCGAGAAAGGATAATTTCGCGAAACTTCGAATAAATAGCAAAGAAGGATAAACACCACTTGTGAAATAACCTTCAAACTGACGTCGTCTATGTAAGCAGATGCAGGAATCACCTCTTTTCCTTTTTCCGACACTCTATCTCGGACACCCTGTGTATTTACCGATACACTATTTAGGAGATAATCTTTGCTAACCCTTTGCACTCGGGGCCATTTTAACTCGACAATTAATCCTCTGTTTGACCTAGAATATTCCCATTTGCTACGATTTTTGAAATTTCATGGGTATGAAATTAATATAATAACTCGTACAACACTTACATGTTTAGTAATTGATTAGATACCAACATATTTAACCCGGCGTTAGTTAGGCGGGGTTCTCACAGACCCCTGAGATTTTAGGTTGATTGTAACATTGTGACAACGCGTGACAGTTGTTAAGTATTTTTGAATAATAAAAATATAATTTCGTGGATCTGCGTTTTTACTCTGATAAATTACAAGCCTCTTAAGCAATACCTAATCTTATATTTATACGTTTTACTTAAAACGTTAAGTAAAACGTTTGATTAATTATGACTAAATAAGTTCTTGTTTCCACCCTATTGTATACAGTAGTACAACACAGTGTACAGTCATTAACAGGGTAATGAACCAACGGAACCCAATTGCATTTGAAAACAGACTGAAATAAAAAGGCTGCATACGCGATAAACCAGGTGCGAATAAGGCAGCGGCCGAGCAGGTTAATCACAAGAAACAGTGTTCCTGCAGCAACAGATGAAGGTGTCTCGTTTTTAGTCATGCGCATATATGCACCGCTCTAATTGTGAACACAGATAGCGAAATTTGATAGCCGGTCAACTGCAAATCGAGTCTCTCTATCTCTCCGTCTGTTCTGTTTTGTACGGGCAGCGTTCTCCTCTAGCAAACAAAAGAACGTCTACACGCTAACGTTCTACACGCCCTTGGCAAGCAAAGGGCTGCCCGTTCCGTAAGTACCCTCGACGTGTATAATCCAAGCCGGTGTAGGGTTAGGTCCTCGTCACGGTCTATTACACGAACGCAAGAACTTGATGTGGCCCGCGTGTGTGCTCGCAAGCTATGTACAATTGTTAATCGGGATCATACAAAGGAGTGGCCACCGATGACGTCACGGCGCACAATGACGACGGGTACCTGGCCGGCAACACAAGCTTCCTCGATATTATCACCGTTCCGTGCTTAATGATCGCGTATATCGGGTGCACGTGTGCACACGCGTCCCTGTCATATGCGACGGTAAATTAGTCGCCTTATCTGGCCATTCGTCTCTCTTGTTAATCACCTTTTCTTTGACGTCGCGCGTCGTCAATTTTCTGTTTTTATATATCCTTTTTTTTCTGTTTAGAAGTCGTTAGAACACGAGCTTCCGGGAAACGATTCTTGACCATCGAGGATGATAGTACAGGTGATTCATACACCAGGTGGGAAGATCCATCGTTACCTTCACTACCTTTTTTTATTGTACTTTCTCACTACAATGCAGGAGATATTGGGTTGGCAAGAAAGTAATTCAAGTGGGTTCGAGAAAGTATTTCAAGGTGAAATAAAACATAATTTTTTATATTCAAGCAATCAACTTTAATCAGTAAAATATTTTCCATCTTGTTCGATGACCTCTATGCTGTATGCTCGATGCTCGTAAAATTTCAAAATTTTCCCAGAATTGGGTTTTATTTCATCTTAAGATACCGAAATTACTTTCATGCCAACCCAATATCTGGTTTACACGATGTCGAAGAAACGATGCTACGAATGAGCTGTATCTTGTGCATCGTTATTATTACAGAGCGGATCTTTATGCAATATAAAAATGTTCTGCTTGAATTGCAAGATACTGGAGTGAAATGTGAACAACGGTAGAGACAGCATAAGTAAATGTGGCTCGCGAAGGGAAACTTTTGCGAATAATGGAGTAGAACACACGCAACATCCGTGTTTAGCAGCTTACTATTGAAAGGTCTATACATAATATCGAAACCACCTATGTATACCTCTGTCCATAACTAAGCGGTCTCTTACAATGTGATACAGTAGCGAATGGGAAATAGGACAGAATAATTCCTTGAAATCTCTTGAATCGTGATATTTCATAAATATTATCTCGCGCAAACAATATCTAATCCACTTGAAATTGAAAAATTGAAGTTAAATTTGAGAAATTGATGTTGAAACTGAAAAAGTGACGTTGAAATTGAAAAATTGATGTTGGAATTGAAGTTGAAATTGAGAAATTGATGTTGAAAACTGAAAAATGGAAGTGGAAATTGAAAAAGTGAAGTTGAAATTGAAATTGGAGTGTTGAAATTGAAGTCGTTTGGTCCATTCATAAAAAAGTTATTCTGATTTAAAGTGTGCGTGATCAGTTTTGCTCCTAACTGTATAATCATTGTAAAATTCCTACCCAGTTGTATACAAATAACTAAAAATTGTTTATTATTATGCTTTTCAGTTTGTGCATTACATACTTTCAAAGGTTGGTGTTATTTCTGAATGATATTCTACGAATATTAAAAGAACAATTTTTAATGTTCTTGTGGAGTAACATTTATTCATGTATAGTCGAATCTACGAGTATCTACAACAGTTTCGAACGAACAAGACACGCCATCAGAGACTATACCAATTTAGCAAGCCTTATTAGAAGTAACTCACGCAGACGTAAAGTAATTGGTTGGTTCAGTTCTAAAAACTGAAAAATTACTCGAAAAAGAATCGGTTCCTGGGCCGTATTAACCATAGGGTAGCCAAGCGTATCGCGTGGAAAAATGTTCTGCTCTGATGTGTCGCAGATTAGTCTTCCATGGAAGTCGGCAACCCGCGAATTCAACCCCATCTGGTTGCATGTCTTATCGACTCGAAGATGCAAATTTAGAAATACGTGGCGACGTCGTGTCTAGTGGCTCTAATACACGCGATCCTAACATACCGTACAAAGTTGCCGCGGATAGATATTTTTGTAATTGAAACTAATCGATCGCGATGTTTGCACGTTACACGGCTGGGGGATAATGGCTAGCGGTCTGACGGTCGAGCGATGGACAAACAGGAATATGAACAACCGGGAGAGGTATTTCCTTTTGTCGGGGGAACCGCGGGTTTCTCGGAAAATGTAGCTAACGGTTTAATTAATTAATAACTTCATCCATTTACTCACGCGGCGATTGATGGCCGGCAAGAACATGGGAAATCCATTTGAATTACGTACCTGAAACAAAAAACAACGACACACTGTTATAGTCACCTGTGAATTAACGGAATGCGCGGCAGCGTAGATATTACTGTCTTAACTTACTGGAAAGCGAAACGTACGTGTGCACGTTCGACATTGTAACTTTCTACAGCAGAATATTCTATTTGTTGTAGTATTTCCAAATTAACATAATATTTGAAACAAGAACTCTGTACTCTGCTATATATACTATACTGACCGACAACAAATTTGCATGTACCTGAAGATACATGTGACATGTTTTTAAGGGAAAACACCATGAAAGTGTTATATTTTCCTGGCAAACCATTTTTATTATACTACTTCAGTTACGTAATACATAGACACAGAGCAATATTCCGGAAGTAAAACTCGAAGATAAATGAAATGCAAATTTGACAACTCGGATAAAAATGTGCAAATGTTGAACGAAATATTTAACTTGTCCTGCTAAAACACGAATTTCAGGTTTGTATATATTTACATGTGACGGTTAAATATTTCCTGCTTCTGCATACTCCCCCCCCCCCGTCCCTCCCTCCCTCAATCCGCACCGCTACCCTAGAAGTACGTACCTAAGATGATAATTCGTTTGTGCGGTAGATCAAGGAGAAATCAATTATCGAAATATCGAAGTTGTGGGGCATCGTGTAGTAGTATTTCGATATTAAGCGCCCAGGGAACACAAACAGCTGCAGTTTGCAGAGAAATTGGTAGGAAGGAGAGAGAAGAGAAGAGAAGAGTTGAGCGAAAGAGAGAGGGGGGAGGGAGAGGGGGCCAAGCGTAGAAGCGCGCCAGCTAGCAATATTTCGCGTTCATAGCGTTGCTAAGCCGCAACTAACCGCCTTGTTAGGAAGTTACTCCTCCTCTCGACCTCCACCCTCATCCTCTTCCACCTGCCAGCTCTTTCTCTTCCGGTTTCTGTTCCCTTTCCCCTCCTTCGCTCTATACTGCACCCACTTGTCCTTTTCTCCCCCCCCCCCTCCCTACACTGTCTGCGCACGTATGCTCCTTTTCTACTGCATATTAGATTTTTTCATTACCTTTGTCCGGTCTCGATTTGTACGTTTTCCTGGCTACCTACCCTCTCTTTCCCCGTTTCACGTTTATTATTTCTCTCGTCCCGTTTTTCCCTTTGCCCCATTGTTCCCGTTTCGTTTGTCATTTGTACTTTCACCTTTAGCAGATTTTCTCCCGTGTACCCTGGATTTCCTTTGTTTATCTCTACTTTCTTTTTCCCTCCTGAAACCGGTACACGCCAGATTTCACCGTTTCATGCGATCTCCCGTTGCATTGGAATTATTATTCCTCCCCTTTGTTCCATTTCTCCCTAATTGTCCGCGAATTTCCGCCACCTGTCCGATTCCATCCGTGTTTCGCCAGTTTGCTTTGCGTCGTCCGTCTTCTTCCTACCCTTTCATGTTTCGATGTTTCTACATCAAGTTAACTACCTCTTTCTCTAGCTGCAGCCACCCCTTGCACCGGATACTATATCATAACTTGAGAAATTCACGTGCCGCGCGTGGAACACCTTTAAAGGGCTTAGAGGAAGCTCGCCATAGCATGGGGATACTGCCGCCCATGCAAACCTTTGATAACTAAGTACGTGCTGCGTCTAATCCTACTCTCTGAGAACCTCGCGATGCGCATGGGATGGATGAATCCATGTGGCGCAGCGCGTCGCGTCGTGTCCCGTCGCACGTCGTATGCTTTCGTGAAATACCCGTTCTGAAACTGGTTTCATTATGACTTCGGGGAACCATCGAATTGTTCATATTTCGAGATTTCATTGAACCTTATTTAACCCGGCGTTAGTTAGGTGGGGTCTCACAAACCCCAGAGATTTTAGATTGATTGTAACATTGTAAAGATGTTTCATTAGTTAAGTATTTTTGAATAATAAAAATTTAATTTCGTGGATCTGCGTTTTTACCCTGATAAATTGCTAGCCTCTTAAGCAATACCTAATCTTATAATTATGAAAAAGGTGTTTATTTCTATAATACAATATATTATTTCGGTGGGTCTGTGAGACCCCACCTTACCACTTACGATACATTTTTCCACCTTACCAACGCCGGGTTAATCATCATATGATATCGAGAAAATGTTGGAAATGTCTTTATACACATATATATGCTATTTTAATAAACGACACACCTTATTCCGTATATACTCTGTTTGCACAATAAAGTTTAGCTCTGAATAACGACAAGATGTTTCCGCGTATCTTGTATTTAGCATGTCAATAACAATTGATGTATAACTATGATGAGTCACATTCCGGACACTGTTACAAGAGGCACAGAGGACTATACCGAATGAAATAGTTTCATAATAAGTATAGTGGGCGTACGAAGTATTCACTTATACACAGTTTCCTCCGCTGCGAAATCTGTCTCTGCTACGTTCCGCAGTTCGTTTATTTTCCACTCTGGCCTTTTTTTTTTGTCACTACCGTCGCTGGAACGTTTACAACCGTTCCAGGACTTTTGGCCACGCATTCTTTCTCGTTTGCGAGTACATTATGTGGATTAGCATTTCACACAGCTTTGTATAACTTTCTGTCGCCGTTCTCGATTTGCGATTTCATACATTTCGCGTTGATTTACTCTGCGAGACCGTTACTCGGATGCATGCTTACAAAATATGTTCAGCATTATAACCTCCGTGATGATGCGAACTTCCTCGTGAAATTTTCATGAAAATGTTCGGAATTTTGCAAATAGGCGTTTCTTCCAGAAGAACAACAAAACATATTGAAGTTACACAACAAAGTTTAACACAGAAAGTTAAAGTTGTGAAGTGCTTGCAACTCTAGTATACTCAGGGCGGTCCTAAGATATTTGGCGCCCGTGGGCTACTAGTAATAATGCGCCCCTCTTCATAAGAAAATACACGGGAGGGGAAGCGCGAGCGGGGTGACCAGTGAAGTTTTACTGAAGATTCAGAACTAGGAGAAAAGTCAATATATATATTACCAATAAATAAATAAAATATAAAACGAAAATAGAGAAAATTGCCGTCCCGGAGCTATAGCCCGTTTAACCCTGTGGTTAGGGTGGCCCTGAGTATACAGAAGTGAATTACACGAACGTACGAACGACAGCGCGTATAGTAGTAAGGTTATGAAGAGTGATGATACATTGATGCGATAGTAGATGGCGCGAGGTGTTCCAACTTTAACTACCAAACATATGCAGAAAATTATAAGAAAAATTGAAGTAATGTGAAAAAATTGAAAAAATTTATAATGAGGCTGGTTTATGGCAGACAATATGTAATACGTAAAGCAACTTGGTTCACTCAGATGTATATTTGGTTGCCGTTGTATGTGCTGTTGTCGCCTTAGTTCGTTCAAAATTCAAGTGGTACGACTTAAGCACTGGTACGACTCGAGCAACCTAACCCTACTTTGTTTTTATACAAGAAAATCGGAATATCTTCAGATTTTCGATAGATTTTCAGGTACACGTACGAAAGCACCTCATCTTCGGTTGCATCAACACCATCACGATCCATGTTGTATTACAGGATCAATGTATCATCTTCAGGCCGTACGTATTCGGAGGAGTTCATCACCGGCGAAAATAGAGTAGAATTACAACGGGCTCGTTATAACGGAAGGTCACGTATTTAATAACGTAGCGCGCGTATATCGGTCGAGATAAATTGGATAAGACACGTATCAAGATTTATGCGCTCAGCCCAGCTGAGATACTCCGTAGACTAGAACATCCGAACCTTGACGAAACAATGCGTCCCCTTACGCTTGCCAATTCTTGTCGGGGTCTCTCATGAAATTTCGATCGCAATTCAGCGACAACTTTGTTTAAACTTTCCACAGTAACCTGCGACATTTCACGCCACGCCTTCTATACAACGATACTAGATAGAGTAGCTTGCGCCCAGTACTTCGATTGGGGACAGTAACGTGTCCACTATTGCGTTGCAAAGCGGCCAGAGCCCTGAGGCAGCTATATTGGCGGGATTGTACCGAAATAATCTTACAGGACAAAAAGACTCCAGGACGTGTCCTACGAGTTACAAAATATACAAAAATATACTTGTTATACATTCATTTTTCAGAATCGAATCATATAAATTTTTTTAAATTCTGCGGAGTGCTCAAGGAACCCCATTTTATCGAGAAGGTTACGTTACTGAGGCTGAAATCGCCGCGCATGCGCGAGAAAAGGTATCCCCAATCGAAGCACTGCTTGCGCCGCGTTATCATCCTGTTATGAAACCAAGCATGGAGTTGTAGTTGGTTCGCGCTGTGTAATGTTTTCAAATTTCGTAGTCTTTGTGAATCACCAATTTGTTAAGTTTGCTGTTTCTTAAATTATTGTTTTGAATTATATCGATTCAAACTTTCAACTCATTCCCCAAGAATCTAATTCTGTAATTAAATTGTTTGTGGAAACAAACTACAGTTTTCGAATTCAGCTAAATATTCCCAAATATTTTCTATTAAATGTCTATAAATATAAATATCTCTATTAAATGAAAAGATTAGAGATTGTAAAGTGAAAAGGAAAGTCTCGATGGGGAATGAACTTATTTTATAATCGAAAGATATTTTATACATATATGTAATTATGTGCTGCGCCGAGCATGAACGACACATAACTGCTTTGACCGCTAGGCACATTGGTGTTTCTACATGGTTTTCGGAAATAGTTCACTATGGTTTTTATCTTTGGGCAGCGCGCGGGAAGGAAGAGTCTTCTTCTTGCAGTGAGAGTCTCAAGATGGCCGCAAGGCACGCGTACGTTCAATAAACCGTTGTGTTAAAGTAAAGTGTCTCCTCGTTCATTTCCGAATGAACGTTCCGACCCGTCCTACCTTAAAACAGCGCTGTTTTATTATTGTAACTTCAATTATAATATTCTTGGTAGTAAACAATCGTCATTTATGTTTCATGAAAATGTTGAACGTAATTGCTTACATGTTGCTGCGAAATTTACAACATTCGGGAAATAATTCGCTGGGAAAACGATGACGATAGAAATTAGCCAGAAGAGTCGTAGGTATTCATGTTCTTGAAGTAACGATTGAATAAATATTAAATGTCTCGTCGAATTGTACGGGTCAGAACTTTGTTTTCTTCAATCGTTTCTCCGCTTGTAACTTTCTACTCTCGATCTTGACCCGCTCTCGGGACAACGTAGTCCTTCGGTCTTAATTAAGAAGTAATTCACCGACGGGGATAATGTTTAACGCCGGGCCAAGATCAAAGAGAAACGGCCACGAGCGTCGAGGGTTTCCGCGCGAAATACGATTTCTTTGAGAAAGTTCTACGACTGATTCGATTAAATTCAAATGATACACACCCTTTGACTACGGGATCCAATTATATCTGACGCTCGTCGTAACCGGACCGACAATTAACGGTACGAAAACTTGTCTGTCTTCGAGTCGTTTCCTCGGATCTTCAATCCAGTCCCTCATGTTTGTCCTTTCACCAGACTTTGGCCAAATATTTATTAAAAATCAATTATTCTTATATATTTCTTTTGTTCTACATGTTGTAATGCGCAATGCATAATACTGTAAATAAGACCCGCATTTGAAAACGTATCTACGTTTGGACAAACATTGCAGTTAATTTTCATTTCTGTAGCAATTCAACGGAACTCGTATAAAAAAAAATAAGCGAGGACGGTTGGTTTTAGAATAACATTTTTTAATAAATGTGACTGTTTTAAAACGCCTTAAAGTGTTTAAATTTAATATTTGCGTTGTTTTTTCTTCGAAAACAACACATGAAAATTGAAAAATTATTCATTCGGCTGACGAAGGCAAAACAGTGAAAAATATGTCGACTATGTAATTTGTAAAGAAAAATTTTGTTCTCGAGTAACGCAGTTGAATAACATTGGTCGAAGTTCGCGGTCAAAGAATGTGATCTAGAAAGTAAACTGAATTATAGCTGACCGGTGAAGAGAAACGAAGAAAAATAACAATTACACGTGACGTTTAGAACTCCTTGTTTCGAAAGGAACAAATCTGGAGAAAGAATCACGTCCGTCCAGTTGTCTGCGATTCGGTTCAGATATAATTTTTATTTATTTACACAAGGGTCGGGCACCCTTAGCCTGACACAGGATCGCAACGCAGGTTGGTTTATATTTTATTCATCCCTTATTGAATTCGAGCTCAATCTCATGAAAGTGTCTCTACCGTGGCCTTCGGTATCCCATTCTCTCTCTTTCCTCTGTCCATTCTTTCTTGGATCGTTATCTGTTCTCCCTTGCTTCCCATCTCCCTTGGCTTCTTCATGGATGGGTATTCCAATCTCCCTATGTTTCCGTCTGCCTCCGCTCCCCGTCGTCCTCAACAATCCCTTGCACTGCCAAGTCTCCGCGATACTCTACCTCTACGACGCGACGTTCTTCTTCTCTTTAAATCTGTGCCCGACATCTTCGCTGCCCCGCCGAGTCCGATTGTTTTCAGGCCCGAAACCAGAACTCTACTGATCCATCAGTTCGAATCAACTAGGACGAGAATAAAAGGGAGATTGAGATCCGGCGAGCCTCGGGCGAGACAATTAATTTGTAGGAAGCGCGACGGAGTACTCATGTGTGCTGATGGTATATGTATACCATCTTCTTATGTATACCTTTCTTCTTTTAATTATCTGATTAAGCTGAAACCAATACACTGATGTCCTTAAATCTTTTTAATATGTCCACTGCTTTAAATTGTGCTTATCCATTTTTCCCATAAATGCATAAAATCGACAGTCTAGTTATGATATATTTACGCTATATATATTCGATTTCTAAATTGATGCTTTTTGTTTAAATCCGAATCGGCTAAGCACAAGGACTAATTTTTACCTAAAGAACGGTTATCCTTCCGAGTTCGTGTACGCTAATCATCAGTCTTACCTCAGAACCACTTTTTATAAATATCCCTTGATTAATAATTCTTTCCTATACATATGTATATGTATGCGTCCACGTGTCACCTTACGTTCTTCTCTGTATCTCTGAGTTTTGAAAATGCATCCACCAGATTCTGTCGTTTCGTGCAAAGGCGTGCAACGCGTGATTTAATCAGCGCGGGAAAACGTTTCCGTCTGAATATTTCATCGAGCCTCCCTACTGATCTTTAATTCCTTTATCCTCTCTCAAGGCTCCTTAACCGCCGCGATTCTAGCTACGCCCAGACAACGACAAATTCCGTTCCCTTCTTCGTCTATTTGCCGTTTCTATGCACTCGAGTCCTTCTCGCCTTGCAATTTCAAGAGTGTCGAGGCAGCACTCGTATCCAGACGCTATTAAATATTGAGAAACCCTATCCACCCTCGCCCAACTATCGGTTCAATCTCTCCCCCTAGAAAGAAGCTTCCTAAAATCTTGAATGAAACTTCTCTACGGAAGTTGAGAAATGGAACTATCGGTCCCCGGCTAGAGTGCTCCACGGATTAGATGGTTAATTGGAAATACTAAGCTGGGGATGGGGAAGTTTTCATTCCAGAGCTGAGCAAGTTATTCCGATGTTCGAACCGAAAGGGAAAGCGAAAGAGAGAGACGCACGGATCATGCTAGGTGCGTCGCGAGTCGTGTATAGGCAATGATTCTGTGAGCTGTAACTTGACGATTATAATCTGCACTAATCCGTGGAGGATAGAGTATCGTATTTACCTACGTCCGGGTATCGGATCGAACACTCTAGAAGGATATTATTTAGAAATTCTATTCGAATCATTGAACAAACTATCGGTGCAGGAAATTTTATATTTAATGCTCCATTTTAAAGAAGTTTAACGACAATGTAATTCAAGTTCTAGTTCAAACAATATAATGTTGTTGCAGAATCATAATTTGTTTATCATTTTTTAAAAGCTTAAAAATAATGTTTGCTCGTTCGAAAACAAAACCCAGTTACGTAGATTAAATATTTTGCAAGTGGTACAAAAGGAAACGAACATCGTGGAATTAATAGTTTTGAAAATAAAGATTAATTATATACATACACACAATTATATGTAACGTCTTAACTTAACTTAACATCTTCCATCTTTTAAACAAAATCGAAATGAATGGATGATTGAAAGTGCTACATAAACTGTGCCATATCACAATGTCACTATAATCCCTATGAACTCATCCGAAAGTAATCAAAAGCCTGAACGAAGTGACGCGTGCACCGAATTACTAAATTCTCATGAATCGCGAAAGATAATCAACAAGCACTGATACCAAGATTAGAACATCATCGTCGCGTCGCAAAATCGTCTCTGGTGTGTCACGATCGGAGAAGTAAATGTTTCTTGCATTGAAAATAAATTTCTTCAGGGGCTCGCTTCCAATGGAATTAAAACGAAGGGAAGAATGTGAAATGGGAAGCACAGAGAGACAATCAAAATGTATTACGTTGCCTGGGCGAAACACTCAAGAACCGAGTGGAGAGCATTCCGATATGCATATACACGACGTCTGGTTTGGCGGTTGAATATGTTTTGTTTTTCGTCGAAAGACAATTCAAACGTCTACGCGAGTGTAAAGGAGGCGGAACGATGAATTTAAACGGCCGAACCGAGAGACAGAGAACGAGAGCGGAAGAGAGAGTAGGGTCGAGGAGGAAAAGGAAAGGAAATAGTGTCATCGGCTAAAACGAGCGTAAAAGGGAGACCGACATACGAAGAGAGAGAGAGAGAGAGAGAGAGAGAGAGAGAGAGAGAGAGAGAGAGATGGTGGATGGGGGGTTGTGAGAGGTGAGAGGGGGAGATGAGAATCGAGACGAAAGGGAAGCGTAAGAACACGTTAGCTTTGGTAGACGACAATGTTCTCAGGCGCATCCTCGAAGAGTACTGCTACTGGATGGAATCCGGGTTCCCTTAATTACAACGACCCTCTTCTCTCCCATTAATAAGCGGCCTAAACAAACTGCCGTCATATAAATACTTGGATTTCTACCTCGTCCACTCTTCCGTACAAGCAGCTTCCTTCTCCGTTGTCGTTCCTCCTCGGTTCCTCTTCCACACCCCTACCGGCCCCTCCTGCCCCCCCCCCCTCCTCACCGCTCCTTCTCACACTCTCTTCCCTATAATTAAATTTGCACTGCGCTTCTCCGTGAGTTTGGCTCCTCCGTTCGTTTAATCGGACACCGGGCGTTAGTATAATTAAAAGCACATCTCTTTTGGAATTCACCTCGTCCAAATCTCTCACACTCTCTGTTCCTATCCCTGTACACGAGTTTCTTTCTCTGTTTCTCACGTTTCTATGGCTCATCCAGCAGCTCCCACTCCCACCCACCCCTAGCCCCAGCCGACTACCCTCTCTTTTCTAGATGAGCATCCTCTTGTTCTCTAATTGCGAGGCACTCGGCTGTCTGTACGTGTTTTTGGCGTTTCTATGCGAGAAACAGGACCGTTCTCCTCTGTAAAACGATCTGTGAGCAAAGTAGACGCATGCGAACCGTTTGGATGCCATGCCGGTTCGTTCGCGAACGACGGGTTTAGGCAAATACTCGTGGAACTTGTTTAAACGTGACCACGTTTAGTATTTTTCGTTCCATAAACGACCATTTCCTCTATATTATCAGATAATTCAGCGATAGTAATTCACCTCAATGTATTGTAGTAGATGCTGTATTCTACGTTAGGTTACTACGTGTCCATGTGAAACATTAAAACGTCGCTAATTTGGGGTTACCCTTGGTTCGTCGACAACCCATTTCACCGAGTAACTTTCGTCGACACTATGCTTTCATCGACACGGTCAAATCGTAGACATTGAATGAAATATTATGATTTTTTATTCATTTGTGTATACCCATTAATGAAGTTTGTTTATTTGAAGAAATTCTGATCGATAAAGTAGCGATAAAAACTTGGATCTAAATAACAATACTGTGTAATCCTCTTTATGATTTATGATACAAGCAACTAAATGCGTCGGGAACATAACAACGACAATAACGATTAATCTACATTAGCAAATACGCGATGGTGTCAGTGGAAATGAATGAACTCAAAGTCGCTGAAGAATGGACTGCCGATGAAAACGTAGTGTCGATGAAAGTTACTGTCGGTCAAATCGTGTCGATGAGAAGTCAGTGTCGGTGAAATAGGTTGTCGACGAACCAAGGGTAACCCGCTAATTTGAGAATCGCTGATTTACCAACGACCATTGCCTCGCTGCTGCAAAAACCGGTTCTCGGCCGATCACCGAAGTTAAAGAGCGTTGGGCGCGGCCAGTAACAACCTGGGTATACGCCGCGTGTTATTGGCAAAAGGTGGTTCGGAACCCACCGCGATAAACAGTAGGTTCCGCTGAAAATTAGACTGAAACAGGCTGAAATTAGGCGATAGTGAGAGTAGAAGAAGTGGCGAATGGATTTGAAACCCTGAGAGGGGACCAAATATCATTAAATAAAAATAAAACAAAATTGTGTATCGCTACTTTCCTGCGCGCACAGAAGTCACAGGGCACCGCGCCGCATCTCGGTTACCTGACGGCCGCGATGCCGTCTATCGTTAACGAAATTCCCTCGCCGCAGCTGGGAACAAAGCGTATTCAAATCGCGACGACCTGTCGTTTATATGCATACCGCTCGACCGTTCGTTGTCTTTAAATGTCTCACGGTGGAATAAAATACTGATACCCTTCACGTTGCTATCCACGAGGCTTCCTCTTCCCTTATTCTGGTTCACGGGTTGGTGTTACGAACAGAACCGATGCGATGGTTAGGGTATAGGGAGAGAAGAGGCCGGGAGAGAGAGAGGACATACCGAGAGAAGCTGGCGAGGGAGAGAGGCCGATGACGGGAAGGGGGGAGAGGGCGGCAAAAGCGGAATTCGTTTAACTGGCATCGAATACATTTCTTTCGACGGTAGACGTCAATTAACCGTGCTCTATTGAAATTGACGTTAAATGTGAAGAGAGGCAAGAAAGAGAGAGGCGGCAAAGAGAAAAGAGAGTCGAAACACAGAACGAGTTTACTCCATTCAATTATGCGAGCCAAGTACACACAATGGCTTGATCAACGTCATGTTTCGCCGCGGTTATCGCACCAATCTATAATAAATACTCCGCTTTGGTCCTTTTATTTCATGTTATTCGATTAATTGATTATAGGTTGAAATCTGATGGAATCATTTCTCGTATGTTCACAATCAACGGACGCTCGACAAGAAAAAAAGTGTTCGCCGAGTGGCTTTCAATCGATTAATACGTGAAAATATTTTCCATTGTACGCATACAATATGTTTATTTCGCTCGGCGTATATACGCTTTTTCGATAAAGGGGAAAACGTAAATGTTCGTACGTAACTTCTTTTTATAACGTTATTATAGGTTCACACGTAGCATTTGAGAGAATGTAGCGAAAAAGTACTTATATACCGTAAACTGCAAAGTGTCAAACGTAGACAATCGCGAACAGGACGAATGTGTAATACCTACGCCCACTCTTCCTAAATTAAACCTAAAAGAACTCGTTACCACTTTCGTGTAAATTGTATAAAATTCAACAACGAAAATTTGATGTTGAACACAACTTTTTCGTAAAAATTTATACGCCTCCTGATAAATACGATTGCGTATGACAAATGCCCGACCACGCGGCTTTAAAAGCAAATTGATAACGACATCCGAACGCTTGGATCTCGCTTTCCCGAAATTCACTATCGACGCGCAGAACTGTTTCCCGACTCAATAAACCAGACATCGACCACTAAATTAAACAACCATTAAATCTGCAGGATCGCGCGAGCCTCGCGTGTCTCTAATTCTATAAACGATAAGTCCTCCAGACCTATAGGAAAGCGAGGAAGAGGAGAAGGTAGAGTGGAAATGGAGGTGGAGTCGGGGGTGGAGGAGGAGGAAGAGGAGACGAAGAGGGAGGAGGATTCAGACCGTGCAATTTCCAGCTGTTTCCGATCTCCCACTTCGTTACCGTACTCCCTGGAACGTTTTAAAGACAGCCTCCTTCAGACTACATCAAAAATGCGATTCGTTGTACGCGCAATTAGCGGAAGGATGGTAATTAACCGGCAACGATATCGCTCGTCGATCGCGTCGTAATCGAAAAGGATGCAAGATTGGAACAGACGGTAACGGTTGCGGAGCCAGCGGAGCTCGGTTTTCTCGATGCATGGAGACGCGGCTGAAGGCGGTCAACGAAGCGTGCATCCGTGAGCACCGAGCAAGTAGTGAGTAGCGAGCAGAGCACTGGGCAGCCGAACGAACCGGCCGCGAGCGTGTGCAACCGTGAACGTCTGCGGCCCGTGTGCGCCGTTCCGCGTGCTCCCGTCATTATTACGTCTTTCAAGATTACCGCAATTGCGTTGATAAACGCACCGGTACGAATTCAGCTCGGTGACTCTTCCTAAATTGAGGCTTCCCGTTCCGTCATGCCGCGGCATCAGAGTTTCCTTGGTTGAAATAATGCCCGAAATAAAACTTAACAGACTTCGTGAAACAAGGATTTTATAGACGTTACACTCTCTCTCTCTTTCTCTGTTTAACTGTAAGCCGGAGATTGGCCTCGCGATTCCATCGTTTTGCAGAAAATATTTATCGAGAACAGAGAATTGTCGTAGTCTCTCATTTTTCTATAATTCTTGAAGCTTCGTAGCTCGAAACTGTAGAAGTTGATCAATAAAACATAAACTTCAGACTGATAGCCGTATATTCATCATTTTTATAAAAGCTAGCTTGGAATGTTAATTCCATTTTTAAGTCATCGAATTCATTTAGTTCTGTCATCTAATTAAAATTGATGGGGGAGTCGCAATAACATAAGGTCGATTATTGTTCTAGAATGAAGAATCTTATAAAAAATAAAAATTTTCATTGTTCGTGATCTTCTCATGGCTTCAAAAGTTTCAGAGTATGGAAATATGAGGATTCAGTTTCTCTACAAAATTGTGTACTCGAGGAGGCGATATAAATATTTCTTTTCTCTTCTATAAATAATTAACGGGATACAAAATTTAATGATTATTATGGCCAGTACACATAATAATGAGAATCACTCGTGACACCTGTAGTTATTTATGGCTCAACCCCGTGTCGGTTCGTTTCAAAATTCATAGTAAAAGTCATTTGTCCCTATCACTTTTGAAGAACCTAAGATAACAACGCGCTTTGCATGATACACCTATGAATATATATATATATATATATATGTATGTATGTATGTATACAGTATGACGCAAGCATAAAGAAATAACGGGCGCGATAAAACGTGCAAACGAACGACACCGACGGAACACACATCGTTTTCAATGCAAACACTTTGGCTTGTCAACCAAGAGGAAAATTACTGACCGACCTATGGTTGGATGGACGCATACACGTAAGTACGTACACGCTCATAGAACGCGTCGACGTCCATTGATTCTAGTGTTATTTGCATTCTCAAAGGTGGAAAGGTATATCATCCGTTACCATCGTCGCAGTTGAGTACTTATCCCGACGCGCGTATTTCCCAAGAGAGTAACGATTCCCAAGAGCGTCTACGTTTGTCGTCGGGCGAACGCGTACCAATGAATTCCTAATTGAAAAACATGCCATCGTTTTCCTGTCCCGCGAGCTTCCGACATCAACGAGGTTGCCAACATAAATATTTTTTTATTTCGAACATGTATGTATTCATCTCATTTATCTCATTTAACGCGACAAGAGAATATTAATTACCACTTCTTAATATTATGATACATTTCTACTAATTCAACTGTAATACCTGTTTTAGATTCGATGTTTTCTACTATTGTTCCTATTGTTAATCGTTCGGGTGTAAGCGAATTCTGCACAGGTGTCTGTATGTTCAATTACGACGACCATTATTGTGTATTGTCGCAGCAGGTGTCGCGGCCTAGCTCGAGCTGCTGTCGACATGTATATCATAGCATCATCGGATAATAATTCTGTTTCAATGATTATAATCAAGAGTTTCCAGTAGTCAAAGGGCTAGATAAAAGCTCCAAAGTCAATTTAGGCCACGATCACCCTCAAAAGTCCTATTTTCACGTTTTCCGTGACGTAATTTGCATTATTCGGCAGCACGTAGCTGTCGCAAGCTTTATGTTTCCGAACAATGCAAATTACGCTGCCGAAGAATGCAAATTACGCCTGGTAAACGTAAAAATAGGACTTTTGAGGTCGACCGCGGCCTAGATTGACCTTTTATCTAGCGCGTTTGACTACTGAAAAGCCCCATCTATGCATTATCGAGAAATAAGAAGACGCATCTCGTACCCTTGCAATCCTGGAAACGAGTTTGCACCCTCTTGATTGAAAGAGCAAGTACTTACAATGACGCTAGATCAACTAGATTCGTCAAGGAATCGAGAACACGAGGTACGCATTCCTGCTTCGCTGAACGCTCGTTGTTGATCCTCGAATAAGAAGCTATTAGAGAGGCATGTTCACCAAACCACGTTAAGTAAAACTTTCGATATTTTGCGAGGTTTCTTAATTTGCCCACGCAAGGAGGAGGCAAGCCCAGAAGTTTCCACTCTCCCCGTCAAGGGAATCCACGCTAATCA
Source organism: Lasioglossum oenotherae (assembly GCA_028455765.1). NCBI lineage: Eukaryota > Metazoa > Arthropoda > Insecta > Hymenoptera > Halictidae > Lasioglossum > Lasioglossum oenotherae. Next base: position 10,322,451 of record CM052288.1, read on the forward strand.
GTAACGGAACGAGGAAAGTCTGGGAAGGAGAACTTTTAAAGGCGAACGCGAGAAAATTCAACTTCATTGACGGCAAAAACGCTGAAGAACGTGTTGCCAAAGTACTTAACGAAGAGGAACTTTGGGGACGGCAACAAAGACAGGCAGCGACGACGACAACGACAGCGACGACGGCGACGACGGGAATGACGACGACGACGACGACGACGGGAACTTGCCAAAACCCTCTTGTAAGAGGGCTATGTACACCGTTCCCCATTAAAACGAAATGCTGTTTCGCTATTCGCGGTGCACCATTAGGTGTATGGAAATGGCGCATAACCCGGACGATAAGTGCGGAAGGGGTTGAGAAATGAGGAAGTTCCCCCTCGGTAACCGTCCCGGTTCTTCGGCTTATCTTGGGTGACTCGTCGACATACATGTCGTCCTTATCTCCTTCGTACCATATTACACGCTATATACAGCCTTGGGTGGCTATCTTTAAGTGAGAAACCTAGCACGAGCTTACAATGGAAGGCCGGGTCGCGTTAGGCATAAGGCGGTGTGGCCGCTAACTTTTCAGCTGATTAGATTTTTAGCAGGCCGTATTTCACCACGCTACGTCCCCAACCTGTCGAAGTCCGTCTATGAATCAGGTTACAACGCGAAATGCCCCATGTGCTTCTATTTCAAACTGTATATCTCCTATTGAGCACCATTCGCTGTTAACGCTGCAACTAATAATAAAGCATGACATAGCACAGGGGAACGAATCGCAGTCCATAATTGGCCACATGATAGAACATATTTTACTCGCGCGTATCGCGTTTCTAGTGTCCATTTAACGAATTACTGAAATTCAGCATAGCGAAATTCTGCGTGCAGGGCCGAATCAACAGCGGAAATTCAAATTGATCATTTTCGAGATCATTTGTTTGAAATAAAATCAATAAAAAGATATATATTCGTTGCTCTGTTTATTATAGTTAAAAAAAACAAAAACAGTGTGATGCAGAGATTGTGGCAGATTACTATTTTTAATTGTACTGAACAGCAAACACAACAATGTTTACCATGCCACGGTATGGCATGTAATGATTTATAGTAATATTATTCTCTTTATAAAAATAACTAAGAAAATAATGAAGAAACAGAGCACACAGTCACAGGGATACTAAACAGGGAAAAGCAGCTTCACTGGGCGGCAAGTTAGCAACGAATTGTTTGCCATTGAATTACTCTGCTCTCAAGAGTGGTCCTCATTATCTATCCTGAAATCCTTTCTTGCCCGCACACGAAATTATTACCGTCAATTATATCAAATTCACTCGGACCGAAGAAAGAGGAAAAGTGACAGAAAGGGAGAGAGAGAGAGCGAAGGAGTGGAAAGGAGAAGGAATTCTTCTCCGGGAGACTACCTTCGAACTCCGTGTAATTTATTTTGAAAGGTACCTGGGTCATGAGAAAACCGGGAGGAAACGTCGAGACGGTTTTCCAAACTTTCCGACAAAAACTCGACGAGCGAACGGAGGAGAGACGGTGGTTGAGCACGATCAGTAGCTCGAGGTGACATACTTAGGATGGATCTAGTTCTGCGGCGTACGAACTGATACTGCCATTGTCATTGTAATTTCACGGTTGAGTACACAGCCGACTCGAAGGAGGAACCGAGCCAACCTATTCGCCGAGTTGTGATCGATGATGTGCGTATACCTGAAACTCCCCTGACAGAGAGGGACTGGTTTCGTGGTAGCAGCACAGCGGTTCGAATAGGAAAACTGGAAAATTTTGTCATCCGAAGAGAATAGGTCTAACGGAGGAACATGCTGCACAGAAGTTTTAAAACCACCATTTTTTTCTGTTCATTGTCTCTACACTTCAGCCTGTAATAAATCAAATTCTTTTTTTACATGTTTTAAAATGAAAACACGTAATAATCTACTCGTTGAATGCACCTATGCAGCACGCAGGATATTTTTCTTGTATGAACTGAAAAAGTACAATGAAATATTTTCCTCTCGAATTAGTTGATAATAATTTGACTGTTATGTTATTGCTCGAACGCGTTTGTCACATTCACAGTTTTCGTGCTGATATGGATCAAGGTTAACATATAATTACGAAAACGACTATCTTTCTAATCGGAATGTCATTCAAATGTTTATGTATAAACCATTGATATTGTATTATCTTATACTGTACGATTAGTTTGACTGTATGATTATTTTATACTGTATATTGCATGATTAGAAACAAAGAGCTTCGTAGAACACACGTTCTATGTTCAGACACAGTATTGTTAATTGTTATCCATAATTTGTACGATGGATCGAGACGGTAAGTTGGCGAATGAAAGCGTTACGTTGATATAACCATTTTTTCGTACGCATTTAGGGAACTATTACGTGAAAGTCGAATTTTGAAAGAGTATCCACGACTTCAAAAATGTCGATGTGGTAACATATGGAAAATTATTCGAATTAACAACTTTTTGATCACTGACGATCCAGTTATTTCTGTTTGATTAACATACTAAGCTTATTGGTCGCTGCGGATCCACGGAGCAAGTGAAACCACTCAGGACGTCGATATTCCACTGTGTGGAATTCGGTTCATGATGAAGGCTATCCTCCGGAATGTGTTTAATTGAAATTACGCAGCACCTCCTGTCACTTTGCTTGTATCAAGGGTCATGGTACGTGGCACAAATAAGAAAATATGAATATTATTGTATGGAAATGTCTTTCAATCCACATACATACGAAAACGTCATATATATGTATAATGTATAATCTAATATCATATAGGTCCGATTCCGTTTCACCTACCTAAAACAAGGCGATTCTAAAACATGTTATATCGTTATACTATCCTATAGTTACATATTATAAGTTGTCAATAACTATAATTTTAACACTAAACCTACCACTGCCGGTCAAATGACCGGTTTCATATTTTCCATTTCACAATTATTCAAACTATGAAGTTGATTACGTGAGAATTGATTCGTTAGATTTTTTACTCTGGCACATATTGTAATAAAAATTGCACAGAATCTAAATAAATAGAGCCTTGTACTTTTTGCAAAGCTAAGACATTTTAGTCGCTTTTAGTGCTCGGTAGGTTTAGCGTTAACATGCGAGTAAGTAATATAATTTTAACATGTAAGAAAGCACTAATACTGTCATAAAATTTTTAGTTTGATTTGAAAAAAATACAATTCACAAACTTTTTAACATTGCGAATACATTACATAATATTCAAGAAATTCATTTTTAAAATAGTATTGGAAAGTGTAGAGTGTAGACGTTATGTCCTCGTATATGTGTGTATATAAAATCGGGTACCATTTAATATTATGAACATAGAAAAAATGGTATCTGTGTGTCTATCTTTTGTTTTTATAAATCAATGTATGCAATTTTGAGTTGGTATAAAATTTCTCACATCCCAGAGTTAATAAAATGAAAAATTATGTTTTAGCAGCTCTGTATGCAACGTTTTACGACCTAACAGAGCATCTTCTTTAAGGAATAAATTGTTCTGTTTTAGTAGAACAATTAGTAAAAAGCGAATGCTTTCAGCGATGGAAGTGTTATGACCGTTTCTAATCGTTCCAATATGTTCGCTTTCCAGTTGGACTGCATGAATATATTTCAGATCGTTAATCGACGCCGTTTTGCGTTAATCATGGCTGCAATTACGTCGCCCCATTATTGCCAGTAATACTGATTTGATTAATTAGCAGAGTCGCTTTGATTTGTGATGGATTGCAAGATGAATGTTTCCGTAAACATATTTACACTGGCACATCGATATTTACCCTGATCGTCGGTACTGAATTTTCTTCTCCGTAAACATCGCTAATTCGCTCGAAAACAGATCGATACGCAGTAGTCTCGAATCTCTTTCATCGAAAACATATTTTCTCGATGTGAACGTTTAAATTTCACAGAAATATCTCTGGAAATACAAATCGAAATAACGATTCTATTGTACATATAATACTCTGCACAATTGATAGAAAACGATGCCATTCTTTACTCGGCTTTTAATTCAGTTTCGTAGGTGACAAAAAGAGGAGAAAAAACACAAGCCAAAGCGAAGTAAAACGGTCGTAAATCAAACTGCCGTGACTATTCAGTTGCCTAAGCTGTTTAGCTTTAAAGATTAAACAAGAAAATATATTGAAATTCATTATACTAAAATGAATTTAATCAATTTATATAAAGAGTATTTAGTAAAGTCGATGCTGTAAGTCGTTCTATAATCTACTTTTTAGTGGTTTTTAGTACTTTCTATTAATTCTATTATGCATTTTCGTAGGATATTCCAAATAATTGATGAATTCACAATTCCAGACCAATATCGTTGTGCATATTGCATAATCCTTGCTTTACCCTATGCGGCTTTCGCGTATTCGATAAACTTGACTGTCCATTATGAACAATACATTGAAACTTCGAAGCTCTTAAAAAGCGCATCCCGAATTACGTATGTAGCGATTCAACAAGTATTTAGGGCTTAATTTCTAAATCGATTCCGAACTAACATTTTCCATTTCCGAGCGATTCAACCGTATGGTGTAGCACGGCAGAATTGTATTGTGTTTTTAATCGACGCTATTAAGAGCACAGAATAAGAGAAAACGGTGTCACGCTGATGACAGAATCAAGCAGAAAATGCCAGTCGCGCACGGTGTACACGTAGCAAATGAATCGCTCGGTTAAACGCTGTAATCACGAGGCACCCACGATCACGAATCAGGATCTGTGATCCGCAGGACGCATGTAAACGTACGTGATTACCTACGTGAGCCTGCTACGTACACACGATAAACAGAGTACGAAGACAAAACGAGCAAATGAACCCGACGGAAAATAGGCAGAAAGAAAAGCGGAAGAGGAGGAGCAAAGAGAGCGACAGAGACAAAGAGATGAAGAAGGGACCCAATATTGAATATACCATGGAAGAGTTGAAGGTAGTTAATCAACGCGCAGCTAAAATTCAAACTGATCGCCAATGTTTTCGAGATTTACTAATATTTCTTGCATTGTTATAGCGCAAACATACGTGCCATAGAAATGTTGACGGATCACCGTTTATGGCACAAACGATTGAACGACTTTTTGTTTTTTTGAAAGAAAGAACAATATTTAGAACCGATGTTGAGTAGAGCTTTGCTACAAGTTAGTTTATCGTTACACATTCTTAACAAACGCGAGAGCTTCTAGCATTCAATAGCCGTGGACGGAACATAAATCTCTAGATGCGATACAATAGACAATGGATCCGCAATGTACACGCTCCATAGAGTTGCTTGTTGATTCAGTAATCCCCTGAGTCAATTCATAGCTTATTTTCACACCCATAACCGCGCGATAAAGCTATGGATTTGTAAGATTGACTAGCCGCAATTTAAAATGCCGCCGGTTCACCTATAATTCGTGTGTACTATATTCCAATAGAACACGTAACAAGTTGAAGTTGACTAACAAGGGAAAGACCCCAAGTGACCGACTTCGATTTTGATAATTTTTTGTGAGATGATGGTATATGGATCCCTACTTATACAGGGTGTCCCAAAATTCCTTCAACAGCCAGAAATAGGAGGTTCCTGAGATTATTTGAAGCAACATTTTTGCACAGGAAAATGTTGCTTCAAATAATCTCAGGAACCTCCTATTTCTGGCTGTTGAAGGAATTTTGGGACAGCCTGTATATGCAAAATATTAGGTGTTAGTTACTCTGAATGGTTTTAAAGATATAAACAATTAAAGTTTCATGCCTGGTTGGTATACCATATGATTTGAGCTGTGGTTAACTTCAATTGTTTATATATTTCAAACTATTGAGTAACTACACCAAATATTTTGCATACACAATTAAGGATACATATACCATCATCTCACAAAAAATTATCAAAATCGAAATCTTCCCTTGCAAGTTACAATTAAACTATGCAGAGCATGTTCTTTGTCCAAAGTTCGATGATTTTCAAATTTCGACAAACACGAATCTGTAAATCGACTAAATCAATTCAACCTATGTAAACGCGATCCTAGATTGTACTTTCAGAATGATTTCAAACAACGCTGCCAACACCGACTTGGCATCACCCTACGAGTGTGCGTCGATATTGAAGCTAGAATTTCACGACCACCGGTATAATTGGACAAATTGTTCGTCATGAGCAGTACCGTGCGTGCCACGCATTCATTTGCGAAACTTCTCGTTGCGATGCAATTAATTCGGCTGAACTGTGCCGTCTCTTTCTTTATCTCTCTCTCTCTCTCTCTCCCTCCCTTTCCCCCCTCTCTCTCTCTCTCTCTTTCCGTTTTCTCTTTTCCTACAAGCGTCTGCATCGATTTCACGCGTAGGATAAACCTGATCACGGAAAGGCTCGACCAAACAAGGGTTAGGAACATCGTTCGAAGTTACGGGCCGCTTCTCTCGAAACTTCCAGCAAACTTTCCGAGTTTAAGAATATCAAGGTGTTACAGGAAAATCGCGTGTTGCTGGCGCCCGATCTCCTTACTTATTTAGCGGAAGCTTTACGGGGCAATAAATTACCATTTGGGGGGAACTTGAGACGTTTTCTCAGGGAAATTGCATTAACGCATGATCGACTGACGATTCCGATAAATTTCTGATTAAACGTTGTAGATGCGATTCACTTTGGGAACGATTGTTTCGCGAGCAATTCGCGACGTACACGTGTACAGTGGAGCCTCGGCAGTTGCACTCTCGATACTCGCGTGCGAATCTCGTCAGCGGTGGGAGTTGTTGCCTAGTTACGGTAAACACGTGACACGCGATTGCAGGAGAAGCATGATAGACGTGGGGGATTTCATACAGTTGATTGGTTATCTCGATAGTCGCAGGAACCTCGATCAGTTTACTGTATCTATAGTTTAGATAATTTTTCGTGAGCCAGCCAGAACAGGAAACAAAAATGAATTTGTACAAGATGTCCCAAACAAATGTTTAAGGAAGAGCACAAGCAGGGAACTCCTCTCTGTATCATTAAAGACGAAAGAGACATTTAACACTAAACCTACCGAGCACTAAAAGCGATGAAGATGCTTTAGGACGAAACACAACACCTTTCTTTTCGTTCCAACACATATAATTTAATGTAGAACTGATCGAACTGTAGCGCCGTGAAAGATACTATTACTCCAGTAGAAGATGCTTTAGCTTGCAAAAATGACGAGGCTATACTTGTTTAGATTTCGTGCAGTTTTTATTACAATGTGTGCTTGGATGAAGAAATTTATCGAATCAATTTCCATGTAAGTAACTTCATCGTTTCAATAATTGTAAGATGAAAAATATAAAAGACAGTGCCAGATTTAGTGTTGACAGTTCTCTTTCATCCGGGACACTTTGACGAATTTAGCTGAACGAAACAAATTAATAGAAACCAGAGGACATCGGTGTAATATTTATGATAAATGTTAAACAAAAGTTGCTGTTTCTCCAGAAGACTTTCATCGGGAAGATATCTCGGAGAAAGACTGAAATGAGGGTGCAATTATTTTTGTGATAACGTTGCGAGCAGTAGACATGACATTCAGTTCAGAGATTCATGAACGCTAGAATCGCATTTACGAGAACGCAACCAAGCGCGATGTCATGCGAAAACTGGGTTAGGTAATTTATATCGTCCATTTCGTTAGATGTCCGCGTTGCGTCTTACCATGTTTCCGTTGCAGTGCTCGAATCGATATTACTTTGGTCGTTCTCGTTTTTATTTTCGCGTCGATGCGGGACGCTGTGGTACCGAGAGAACTGGGTTTCTCATTGAACGACGGACTTAATGGAAGTTTTTCATTTGTTTACAAATAACGCTGTTTATTCGCAACCTATTCACCATACAACGAACAGCGAGTTATAAATTCTGATTATTCTTCGCAATAGATTTTCTTTGTGTCCACTAATGTGGTAACAAAGTTATAAATGTAAAATTTTTACATTTGAAATGTATCAGATTCGCTCACGCTATCCACTTATACATATACATGTACTAAAAAACTACAATATACAGGGTGGCGCAAAATGATGTTTCTGGTTTGAATTCTTCATAACTTTTTCATTTCAGAGTGAAATATACATACATATTGGAAAAAAATATAGTGTACAGGAAGAGAAATTTTATTGAACTAGACGTGAAAGATTACATCTTGCAAATGGCGGCCATTTTCTGCTTGACACATTCGTGCTCTTTCTAACACATTTTCCATGACTTTTCGCAGAATTTCAGGTGTTATTACACGTATTTCATTGCGAATATTGAGGAATAGTTGCGGAATGGTCGCTGGCTTATTGACGTACACTCGCTCTTTCAAATATGCCCAAAGAAAACAGTCGGGAGCGGTTAAGTCCGGTGAACGCGGTGGCCAGTTGAAGTCATTATTGCGCGAAATAATGTATTCGCCAAAGACGTCTCGTAACAAAGCCATTGTTTCCCTTGCAGTCAGGGCCGCCGCGTGCGGTTGTGCGCCGCACACGAGCGCTTCGTCGAAGGGGCGCCAAAACATGAACGGGAAGGGCGCCCGTCGCTGTCAATGCGGTACAAAGCCTAATATAGCAGGTGACAAATGTTACAGTGCAACGAGATTCTAGAAGCAACCCGGTTGTTTATTAAAAAAAAGGTCATTCATTGTATTTTATTATCATGCTCGGAAAAGGGCGCTAAATTTCTTTCGCACACGGGCGCCTCTTACCCACGCGGCGACCCTGCTTGCAGTATCCGTGGTGTATCTTTCCATATTAAATTCTAGAAGCCTTGTTTACAAAATTAAGAAAAAAAAATTGAAAAAATGTTAAAATAAAAAAGTTATGAAGAATTCAACCCAGAAACATCATTTTGCGCCACCCTGTGCTTCACAAAAAATTGTCGCTTGAAAAGACGAAGATAAATCCGCAAAATTTGAGAAGAAAGTACTCACTGAAGGTTTGGGGAAGTGGAAAATAATAGCTTGTTTCATTCGTTTATGTAGGGTTGCGTTCCATGCAGGATATATCTACCGTTTTTGCGCACAATCTGCTACCAAAAGAAGGGACAGTCGTCGGTGGCGCGGCGTGGTGCGTCGCAGCAGGAAGCGACATAATTAAACAGTCTCTCCTAAATGTTATAATACGCGCAATTTGCTTGAGAAACGCGCGTGCGAAATTACGCACGGTTCGCAGTGGTCGTGGCGTTCTCAGCGCGCTGCAAAGGGAAAATTAACGAAATTTCATTTCCTCGAATTCAAGCGATACAAGGCGCTGCGCCTCGCCGGCCGCGCGTGCTCGATGAAGTCGAGCTGTGCTGCTGCTGCACAGCCCGGCGACTTCTATTTGCCGTTCGAGGCAGTTATTACATCGTTATTCCGTCGCCATGTCCAACAACGCCGTATTAAATTCCCATACTGCATTGTTTCCATAGAACTCCACTCGCTAATAGTAGGGTCTGCCAACGTTGCGTGGACACTATTATTTTGATTGATAGGTCGGTGGACAGGTTTGTCTCGTGAATGAAATTTTTTCTCCTTTTCAAACAGTCGTATTCGTAATTATCGTTTCTTCTCTGCAACGATTTTATTCAGATTTTCTATGATTCGCGAGAACACGGAAGAGACTTCCGGAGAAATGCCATTTTCTTTTAGTTATTAATCGCTTTGGTTTGTTCTTTTTTATTTGCATGGAGTTATTTTGATGCAAATGTAGGCTGACGTTTATTTCTAACTTTCTTTGTTTCGACGTTATATTTTTGGAATCTTCCTTGGTCTGTTCAATGCGGAGCCACTTCACGGAATACTCTTCAGCTTCCGTGTTTTCTTCTTCACCTACATGCTTACATTTAGCTGGATGTTCAATAAAAATAGAACAGATAGCGGCCGTATTAACGTTTCATAAATACAGAAATCATTTTCTTGCATTGTAGGGCTTTCATCTATCGGCGCAGTAAAGGTTCGATCTAGGCAAAAATCTCGGGTCCGTGTCTTTGCTTAGATCGTATACTTCAACATACAAAAATAGCGTATCGGTTAGACAATGCTAATGCAAAAATGAAACTTCTTTATTTTCATTCGTTTCGACTGGAATTTTACGAACACATTTGTGTGATTTTTCTGATTAAAATGACACTATACCAGATGTAATTTGGTCTATATTTATTGTACATGTGAAGCACAATGTACCACTGAAACGGAAATCTGTGTTGGGAATGGCTTCATGGCAAGAAATGAAAAATAAAAACGTTTGCATTACTATTGTTCTATCAGTAGGTACATTCTTAGGCGGGCTTTATCATTCAACAAGTTTAAAAGATGGGGATGGCTCGTGCAAATTTAACTATTACAGATATAGTAAAATTAAAATTAGCGCTACTGTATTCATTTTTATAAACACTGGATGCTTCTGGGAAATGTATTGAACGTTAAACTTCGTGCCGAGAAAGCAGTGAACAGTCTCGAGTTAATTTTCGAAAATTTTGCCTCGAAGGGAAGAGAACAATTTTCTCAATGCTTCACCCTCGATTTTATATCGGTCAATCGTTAAATCGGTAAGTCGTGAGAGGGTGAGGTTCGCTTTACTATGGAACAACCTCGAGAGCACGGTCAGTTAATTCCGAAACGCGGAGCCTAAGCGGAGGTTGCAGCGTTCCCCAGGAGCGGGAATGCGCACCGGGGCTTAATCAAATTCAAGATTAAACTTTGGAGTTTCGTAAGTCGTTCCGCGCCAATATTTGTCGGGGAGCGGTTTTAATTTCCATAAGTACCGTAATCTCCAAGTTTCCCCTACCTTTTTGCCTCTCCTCCACGCGTCCGTGCGCATTTACTAATATCGTTAATAACACGTGTTCGCGGACATGCCTTCTCGTGTTCCCGTCCAATGCCTAACGAAAAATTACAATTTCTAATTAGAAATCGTATTTAATGCATTTCATCGATTCGAGTGGCGTACAAACATAACTTTGTGTATTTGTTTTTAGCTGCAACGTAAATAAGCAATAACAAAGGGTGGTAAATAAAAGAGAATGCTGAGAAATAAATATAGAGGGTGTCTCAAAAATACCTTGGGTAAATGAAAGGGGAGGTACCCGAGATCATTTCAAGCGACATTTTCCTTTACGAAAATGTCGTCCGAGGCTTCGTTAAGGAGCTATTAACGAAAAACACGGACCAATCACGGACCAATCTCGCATAAAATGGGCAACCGAGTAGGAAGTAATACTACGCGCAGAAGTGGGACGAAACTAAAGAATAACATTTTTGTCTTTGGGGCATTCTTTTCGAGAATCGGTAGGTCATGTTCAGACGCATTCTCTCTAATACCACGTGTATTCACTGAATTTTCAAACTCGATTCACTCGAAAACGCAACGCAAAAGTATTATTCAGTTTCGTCTCACTTTTGCGTGTAGAATTATTTCCCAATCGGTTGTCCAGTTGTATCGGTGGTATGCGGGACACCCTGTATCATAATTTGTTTTGCGATCATTTTTAAGTTGTCTCGTCAAAGAGATATTATCGCTCTATTTCCTTTAGTAGGATGACGGACAACATTTTTATTTTAGAAAGCGTAAAACCATCAATATTGCGAGAGGTTAACTCTACCCAAATAGAGAGCATCTGCTCCCATCTCGAATTTAAAAAGATTCGAGAGGGACTTGTTCCCCATTACTTCTTCGGTAGTCCAACCTAAATCTTGTTTCTATATCGCCTTGGAAAAATATATTTGAGGGGGACTGTTTGTAAGATCAGTCGGAGACAGTCATATTTTACGGTGCATTTGTAAATCGGTCGTAACAGTACATCTGATTAAATTCTTTGCGCTATAAGGCGCACCTGCTGCCCGATGAAAGATCTCCGTAAAAATGAAATGAGCAGCAAAGAAATTGCCGTTACGCTAGATTTATACTCGTACACGTTTAAGTCGTGTATTTTTTCTTCCTACACGTTCCTCTTAAATTTAAATAAAAAAAATCGTAGAAAAGGTACGGTATTACGAGCGAAATAGATCTTTACGTTCCGCAATATTAACCCTTGGCACTCGAGAGAGAGAGGAGACACCGCTAAAATTTGCTGTACCAGTATTCAAAATATTGTTGACATTATTAAATATATTGGAATCTAACCAATTGCTCTAAACATTGAAGCATCGAATGAGGTATTCTGTTAATTTCATATTAATACAAAGAAAACAATTAACATAGATTGGAATTATTCTAGGTCGGAAGAAGTGTTTCATTTTCGAGTTAAAATAGCTCCGAGTGCAAAGGGTTAACTTTCAAGACGTCTTCGAAATGGGAATCATGTTATTGTTATTGAAGAATAGAACGATAGATCTTTCCGTCGTGACGAGTCCTGCGGCCGCATGAAAGCGATAGAACCTTGCGGTATACCTAATAATATCTGTAACACGAGTAGCAGTGACTCGAATCGATACTAGCGCAGCGTAAAATAACATTGACGATGCGAATAATAGTGAAACGTAAGACAGTAATGCACGTATTGCACGACATTTATAGATCAATCTACTTTGTTACTTTACTGAAACTCGATAACGAGATTGTTTATTGCGACTATGTAACTCGGTACATAAATGATTTTTAGATAACGTGAAAAAGTTAGAATGATCTAATAACGCTAATCTAGTGTTCGCAGCTCGTTAAGATTATTAAAATGAGAATTAAACGTCTATCTGACTCCAGTCTCTTGCAAATGATGCAGACAATTTTTATTTTCCATAAAAATCCGCATTCTAACAATGACAGTCTTAATAATCGCTAGAGATGTAGACTGCAGTCGTTTAAAGAAATGAAACTTGAAGCATTTATACGTACGTGTAGAGAATTCCGTATAGGAAAGAATGAATCTAATATTGGTTTCCCGTGTCGGCAAACGAATAATCGAGATAAGCGAAAATTAATATAACAAGCAACAGTTCTTCTCGCAGAAGCTTTTTCCCCCCAGAATCAAACCGAAAACTGTGTTAATAATGCACAAAGAACGAGCACGTCGACGAAAGCGAGAAAGTGGCTGTAATTATTCGAAATTTCGACGCAATTGGGAGCAGAAGCGTAGAGGGCGAGGAATGGGTAGAGGGAGATAGTGGATAATTTCGGTTCTCGCGCGACAAAACATCGCGGTCGACCCTTTGCGTAATTGGCGGCACACTGCTGTTTATAGCGCCACAACGAACCGTGCGGCCGGCATTTACGTACGACCACATACACACGACATCCACACACACCCACGCCCTCATACACGCTCACGAGAACCGTCCACCGAGCGCTGATATACCGTCGTTTTCCGCTCCATCCGTGTATTCATGCAGTTGCAGACGTTTCTGCACGCCCGAGGTAAACACGTGAACGCGGTTCACGCAGTTCACGCGAATACCGCGAAGATACGTGACACCACCAAACTGGAAGCTCCCCTCGCCTCCCCTCCTCTCGTTCCTCTATTTAATACGCACGTATCGTGCAAATAGGTTAAGTTATGAAAATAAGTGACCTGGAACGCGTGAAACTTTCCTTACCCAGATGTACATATACCCTTGAACAACGTGTGAACAACAACACTGGCGGTTTCGATTATACAACGTGTCCAAAACGGTCGAGACCAATCTCACATCACGGTTTACTCAGGGCAAATAGGTAAAACATGTTCGTGTAAACTTGTGTTCGAAAATGCTTCAGTAGATGAGTTATAAGCGTTCAAAGATCGTTTGGTAGTGTACAATGAATGTCACAACGAGTGATAGAGGTTTGAAACTGTAAGTCAAGTCGTGTAAACAATAGGTAACTGTCAATCAGAGTAGGGCAACAATCAACCGATATTTAAAAATGCCTTTTTGAATGTTAGTCATAGAAAAATAGTCATTGGTCAAAACTTTTCTGGATGAATAGGTACGTTCTCCAAACTGTTTCCGTCGTCCTTGCTTTCGCTAGACGACGACATCCTCTGTGACATCCTTTGCTCTATCACTGCGTCATCAATCTATTCTTAAACTACTCCATCAGTTCTTTGATACACTCGGCTTTCCTTTTTGCCATTTTTTCCTTAATTACTACTATTTAAACCCTCACTCTAATAACGTGTTGCTCCTAGCGAACAGCGAAAAAGAATGAGGAACGAGAGAGACGGCCGTATGCAATGAAAATGCAGCGAGCAGCCGGGGGTTTTTGTTTGCACTCTAAAGGCGCTGTTAATCCTGGGGGCGAAAGGGGGACTACATCTATAATCTCGAGAACGGGGCGAATGAAATATAATAATAATTTTCCACCTGAATTGCGGACGGAGTATCCACAATTAAGCAAACAATAAAACCGTAAACAGATCCAGATAGTACCTAACCATCATCAATACAGATTATCCGAGATCCATTAAGACTTCTAATTCCGAGTACAAATCATTTGGCACGGATTACAACAGATACGGATAATGGTGATGAAAATACACACGAAGCAAGCAACACGTGTGCACCACGTTGCATCGATACACAGTTTGTATTCAGGGGGGATCCACCATCTATTTCTCGAACGAACTGCTGGGTAAACGAATGCAAAATCAGGGAGTTATTGGTAGGAAAAGGGATGCAAAGAGTGAGAAATTGGAGTGCATACCGAGAAATCTAGAAAGAGAGAAACAGAGAGCGTACGAGAGAGGGTAGAGAGAGAGATAGAGAGAGAGAGAGAGAGAAGCGAAGATAAGGGCAAGAGAGAGGATATTCAAACACTGATAAGAGACTCAATTATCGAACTATCACAGGGAGGCTCGTTCCGTTTGCATTTCCAATTATTTGCTGGGAAACGGTCTGCCAATACCGGGTACTCTCGATAACGCTGCCCTCTCGCTTCTCGGACCGCCTCGCCGGCTTTCCACAATCTCTTTCCCACTTTCCCGCTATTCGCAGCCTTCTCGCTCTGTGACAATCCATCTGACTTGCTCGCACCGCGCGATCCTCTTCCTCTCCCGCTCCCTTTCGACCTCCCATCCTCCCGCGCCGCCCGCGTTTCGCCCCACCGTGCTCACACCATGCCGCACCATGCCGCGTGTCGCTCGCTATTCCCTGAGGCATGTGACTTGCACACACACACACACACACACAGGCCCGTACACACGCGCAGCGCACTCTACGTTCAGGGAAAATGGCATATAATTACAGCGAATCAGATTAGCGATTTGTAATTGCACGCGTCAAGAGAGATTAACGGATCGAATTCGTAATTCACCAGGCGTCGCCTGTCCACGGTGGACTTTTTATGGGTAGAGGCTTCTGGGTAGCTGCAGCCAGCCCGGTGTATGCACTTTACACTGTACGCGCTCAATTAAAAGCTACTTGAACTTTTCGATACTTAAACCGATTAACCAATACCTTCCGTAATATTTTGCAATTTAATACCTTTTATACAGTCTACAGAGAAAGCATAATACAAACGGTCTAAAAGTGAAATAGTGTGTATTTCGAAGTACACAGGGTTGTCCCAAAAAACGTTAACACTTACAATGTGTCCGACAAAAACGTTAAACTTCACTAGGGATTGTAAACACGTTACACCGTTCGATAGAAAATAATTATCCTGAACGAAGACTAACAACCACGACTAAAAACACTGTCCAACAAATTTCAACTTTTTCTATGTTTTTTTCTAAACATGTTTAAACAATCATAATGTAGAATTTGTATTGAGTATCACTGGATTCGGGAAAGTCCGCAGAATCTACTTCTGTAAAGAACAATTCTATATCTTTTATAATAACATCACAATATTTGTTTAAAGTTGAAAAATACGTTTTTTTTTTTGTGAAAATCATGTTTCTCGAAAACTGTTTAGAGTTATAAGCCTCTAAAAAACGGCTAAATTGTTTCGTGTAAAAGGAGGTAGTGCAAGAACTTGGCTGGTGCACTACCGTACACCTAGATTTTTATCATTTACGAACATTCGATGTCGATGAATTTCTTCGTCGAACGTAAGACAAAGAGATTGATTTAGAAGCACGTTAGCTCAAGGTTGTGCATTGAAATGGAAGGAAAACATCGGACATTATTTGATGTAACACAGAACGATTTTACTTCGATTGCATCGATGCAGTAATCTGTGTTGATATTGCAGTTTGTCCAACGGGATGAACCAGCGAAAATACCAGCGCAGCGTGTGACCTTTGCTAACTATCTCAGAAAGGAACCTTCAACTCTGTCGCACTCGAGTTGTTTACGTTAACTGCTTCGTCTTGTTGGACAGACTGTAGAAAGAATTTTGTATTGACAATCTTGAGCTAAACGAGTCTGAAGATCCGTTGAGTTCACGCGTATTTGCCGACAGTAGAATTGATAGGTCATGAACAGATGCGTCAGCCGATTTCCATTCTAATAGCACGGGAATTCGCTGAATTTGCAAACTCATTTATATCTCGAAAAAGAAATATCAAGCGGAACGTATTATTCCTTTTCTTCGTTTGTACCATGATTTCGAAGAGACGATATAACACAATAACTGCAGTGTCACCAATATGAACGACATTGTATTCTTTGTATATAGGTGACAAAATAATTAGCCCAAATTTAGAAAGGAATTTTTGCCAATATATTCATTACATCAAATTTAGTTAAGATTTGAAAATGCAAAAAAGAGGGACTATTCCATATCATACATTTCAGCTTAGTAATTTTTCTTTCGTTAAATCAATCACTTTGATTTCATAGAATTTTTGAAATTACTTTTTCAACAGCTAGGATGATAATCAAATATATTTTTGCACATATCTCGGAAACTATGTATAACGTGTACAGAGAATAGTTGTTCAGTCCTTGACAGTGTATTTCAAGGTGATTGAAATCGATGAAATCGTCCGCTTTGTAAATAAATAATAATGAGGGTTAAATAAGACAATTTGTTCCTTCAATAAAGATTCTTCATCAGTAATTATAGTGATATATTGGGTTGGCAAATAAGTTAGTTCGGTTTTTTACAGTGGAATAAATCACAAAAACCGAACGAACTTATCTGCCAACCCAATAACATATAGCAATTGTAGCCTATTAACTTTATTTATGTAGAGAATAGTCTATTTGCTAAAGCATTTTCTAAATAGTTTAAAACGGTTTAAAACAGTTTAAACTTCTAAACACTTCTTAGCGACTCTAAACAGTTTAAGAGATATGAAAAAGTTCCTTTTACTACTACAATAAAAATGCATTTTCTAAATCTTAGCTTCCTAAGTCAGACTTTTACCATTCTGTGTATAAAAAATACTGTGTACGTGGAATATCAGTTTTCCATCACTAAAAATCAATTTTAATAGAAAAACTGTAAACTTTCCGACACTTTATCGTCGAGGTCCCGTTGAAAATCCATAGAATTTACAATGCAGTATACGCTTGTTATGAAAATTTTTTGCCATTGCGCAGCGGGGACTTCATTATATCAATTGAATTGCATTTACGATCGCCAACGGGGATCGTAAATTTGATAGTCTTCTCCCTTTAGCGGGCAGAAAGAGTTTGACAACGAGAATGATTGGTGTGTATCCATGACGATCGGGTTTGTTGCGTTTATGACGAGCCACGAAATTAATGACGCGCTCTCGTGGCAACGGTAGCGGGGCAGAGGAACGTTCAATTGACCAATGAAATGTGGTGATCACCTGAAATGTCAGGGGTGAAAAAATATGGATCGGTGCCTCGCGTTAGCACGCGAATGTCTCATACCCGTCGGGGCATGCATTGCCGAGCAGGAGGAAGTTTGCAATCTGCAGAATTTTCTCTGTCCTCGTTCCTGATGAAATAAGTGGACAGATCGACCTTTAGCTGAGATAAGTACAGGGGTTCTTGCGTGAACATTCTACTATACCGCAGCGCACTGTGATTAATTAGTTGAACGGACATTGGTGTTCGTCTTAAGTACCTTCTGACTGCTTCTAACAGCTTTCTATCGCTCATATATTTGCTCCCCATGAATTAGCCAGCCTGGAATTAGTAACCATTAAATTTCGTGAGATGCACAGTCAGACAGCCACGTGTTCAACGAACACGTTAGATCAGTTTTCCTCAGATTTGATCTACAATAATGATTCTGCGTAATGCAACACTTCGAAACGACGCTCACTTATCTGCTTTTTTATTATCCTAAGGGTGGATTTATAGTGGAGCAGCGAGGTGAGCTGTGCGGCGAAAAAAAAGAAAAAAACAAAGAAAATACATATGTACTTTTTCATTAGTATGTGTCGAAATGTTGTAACGAATGTTGGTTTCTTTTCACCGCGCCGCACAGTGGGTTAAAACGACGTTCTAGCTGTTCACAGGCTAAAAACTCAAAGTCCTCATATTGATTTTTAACGAATGCACAATGTTTCTTAAATGTCTATTACATTCGAAAACGATAATGTCAATTAAAGCTATTAAAAACTCTCGTTACAATAAACGTTCAAAGATCAAACTTTTTCAGATACGATTTATCACCGAAAAAATTCCTTTTCTTCATAACGATGTCCTGGAAAACCTACTGAAGATTAAGTGACCAATTTTTCTTTATATGAAGAATCTATATTTATGTTGAGAACGCACCAGGAACTAAACATCATTGTTCATAATTTATTATAAAAAAAATATTTAGTCTCAACTAAGGAAAAGCGTTAAAGTTTTTCACCTTTGACAAGGGATAAAGTTGTCATTCCCGTTGATTCCCGTATTCTAACATAGTGGAATATTTTCGGCAAGATCTTCTCTAAAGGATCGTGCAAAATTTAGATCCCAACTAATCCCAACTCCGAAGTTGAAAAGTTAAATACTTTTTTGGGTTTTCATGTGTGCAGAAAATTGCTGAAAGGTCTACTTCCGGATTCGATACGGACTACCACGTCTCGCCGTAGATTGTAAAAATCATGTTTTTGTAATCTGTTGGCTCTCGAGTCATACAGAAAAACACTACACCAATATTCCGTTCCGTAAATATATCTATCTATACGCGTAAAAAATTGTCGCAACACAAAATAAACACCGACTTGAACACATGGTCACGCAGGATCTGCATATGTATGTTCATATAAACTGTTTTGCTCGCTTTGGAACGGCGATTTCGCACCTGCTGTAATTTCCACATGTAGTGCAGCATCCTGTACTGTCTCGTGAAGAGTCGAAATTTGTAACATTTACGTTTCCTTAACGTGAAAATTATTAACCCTTAGCACTCGTATCTCGATTCGGAGGCGTCAGTAAAAATTGCTGTACCATTTATTCAAAATATTGTTTACATGATTAAATATAATATATCGATATCTAATCAATTACTAAACATTTAGGTATTGTATGAGGTATTACATACATCAATTTCATATCCAAATTGCATTTCATATGAAATCTGCATTTGTATATTTTTTTTCGTGTTTTCCTAGTTTTACATCCAGGATTTGCAACGGAAAAATGGAGGAAGGTGTATCCTAATATGTGGCTCGGTACCCGAAATGTATCAAATTTTGGAGCGATTTTACGCTCCAAACCCGTCCATGGCCAATTTTTCGAAAAGAGAATCGCTGATGACCGCTAAGCACCGTACCTGGATCGATGAGTAATGAAACGAAACATATGAATGGTTCTCGATAGTTTTATCGTGAAAATTGTGTTAGAAGTGGCAAAGTCGGGTAACGAACGAGGGGGTACTCTCTTTGCGGAGAAATGCTTTCGATTGCGGAGAGAACGTGTGTGCCTTGCCTCTTGTGGGTCGCGTAGTCGCGTGCTCAAACCGCGTCGCGCGTTTCGTGAAAACTCGGCTCTCTAGGTGCAGCGGGGTCGGGCTTTATCGATGGTGCAGGAGGGTCGAGAGATCGAGGCGCGATACAAATGTCGGTCGAGCGTTGAGCGCTTTATTCTTTGCCGCCGCGTATTAGGCCAGATATTAACTTTGTTTTCGCAGTGTGCAATTTTACGTTGATAAAGCGCGGGAAAATGGGGGATTCGAGAACGCTAGGTCACACGCACGCCAGCCATCAAATGCTTCCCTTTACCAGAATCTCTGCTCGTAGAACCAACATGGGTTTCTCATTTAAGATAATTCGTGATATTCACCAAGTACGACCCACTCGTCAATTATCGTTTTTCGTTACACGATCGAATCGGTCCTGTCACTATTTATTAGAGCTCTTGATTACACGTCTCCGAAATCATAACACAAGCCTGGCGATTGTGCATGCAGAAATAAATCGACAGAAGAGAACTTTTCGAGAAAAATCAGCTTGAAAATCTGTCGGAACCTGTAGTTGCAGGAAATAGAACCTAGAAAAGACAAGTTCTCGAAAACAAACTGTCAAACAAAACAATGTCAATCTTGTTTTTCACCTGTTTCTACGTGTAGAATTACCACTTTACCGCTTGGCTCAGCATCGATATCCATCCATTTTAAGGAAATAAAGATATTTCATCACTTTCCAAATATATATAAATTCCAATCATGTCTTACATTCTGGTTTGACACCCAAATCGGATATAGAAAATTCCACCGCAGGTTTTACTTTTGATGTAGAACCGGTTGTACTGCATCGTATAAGCTTCGACAAACCATACATCGATGCAATTTGTTCAAAGATTTGAAATAAATATTTTAAGTTGTACCACAACTACGACTTGTCCGTCCATCGACATTTGCTTCACGAACCGTGCGACGAGTCTCTCGCGATATTACGAAACAAACAAGTTTATAATTGCAGAAACCATGTCTTTGCACTGTGGAAATTATGAAATGAATTCGTTTATTTATGCGCTGTTTATTATACTGCAATGAGTGGCGCGAACTGTGACTAACGTAATTATTAGACTGTGGATTTTATGCATTTATGACGAAAATGGGCGCGTACAATTTAAAGCAGTCGACAAATTAAGAAGATTTAAGGACATCAGTATATTAATCTCAATTTAGTAAGATAATTAAAAGCAGTGTGAAATTTCTATTTGGCTCCTGTGTCTTGCAAACAATGCGGACATTGTTTATTTTGCATAAAGATCCGCAGTCTAGTAATTATAATATATGTACAAGACAAACGTATGAAAATGAATGCGCGTCTTCTCTTGTGTCGTATGAATTAGAATCTTTATTGATCGATACACACGCGAATCTATTTGCTAAGTGGATCGCCTTATCGCGTGAATTTAACAGGCAATAACGAATCTCTTGTCCGGAGAGAAGGCTGAAAGAATCATCGGTTGACAAATTTTGCCTAGTCCATTCCCCATGAAATCGAACGGTTCTCTACCCCTGCTGCTGTAAATTCGCGTTTGATGTCACTCCCCGTCAGTTCGCATGATTAATGTCCCGTGGCCCCGTGGAGGGGTGCGACGCAACGCAGAGTGGAGCAGAGTAGTAGTTAGTAGAGCAGTGTAGAGGCGGTACGCGACACTGACGGCGCGGCGCGACGGCACTGACTTTTCGTCCAGCGTTCCGTTGGCGTCCGCGTCCGCAAACCGCCTCCGCTTGCACGGCGCGCCGGCCGCTTTTCCCCTCCGCGAATTTTAATCACCGCCGAGCGGACGCGCAAGAGGGCAGAAAGAGGACGACGGATTCCGCGGCGACTGACGCGCCGCTTTATTTCGTTAACGTTTCAATCGATCATCGTACACCCCTGGGATCTCGCTCCCCGCTCGACTCATTCTTCCCATTTTCGCTCTGTTCGCTCCTCCTCTTAACTGCGTCCGACAAATCGCTCGGTGCACCGTTCACGTAATTCTGCATGATTTTTGCCCAGCGAAAGTGAAAATATTTCTGCGTCTCCCGTCTCAACTTCAACATCTCCGCGAGTTGTATAAAGGTTAATTTATATTATCTGGTCAGACACGGAACGATTCGTTCCATATACATACATGTATATGTGTGTCGGAGTTGGGCGAAAATTTTATTTGAATACAACTTTTTGCCCAATTCTGATGTGTGTCGATAGCGTCGCGAATCAGCGATTGTTGTGAGAACCTCAGGGGCATCGAATCTCAGGAAACGAAATGATACTACGTTTTTTTAGGTGTGTGTGTGTGTGTGTGTTATAATACATAGATTTCTTGGATATCTTTTCCAAGTGTAAACGACGATCCTGGGTAAACAAGAATGAAAAAAAACTGAGAATGATACATTGAGTATCATAAAACCCCAATTTAGACACCCCAATACCTTAATTTCTTTGTAGCCCGATCGACCGCCCAAGTTGGAACCCCCTAGTAGTGGGGATAAAAAAGTCACATCGTCCGCATACCTGAAAGTCATATCAATCGCGGGAACACTGTACCTTTGTGCCCGATCGTAAAGCCGGTAACAACTCCCTACTATTTGAAGTGTTTTATTTGAAATTTGCTTGAAAGGACAGTTCCTTGACTGCTACTTATTTTAAACACTTCTGTGTACTGATTAGTAGATTAGATATAGCTCTCGAAATTCGTTGTAATTTATGTTTGTGGAACTTATGTTTATTTATAACTAAAAAGATGAGACAATTTAATAAATAAAGGAAGAACAAAATACATATAAGAACCCGTTTTATTTACATTTTTCTTTCTCTGATGTGGAGAGTCACACTCGACAAAGGAGAGCAAAGGGATAGTTTGAAATGGAGGAAAGATAATTCCGAATTGATTATTCACGGAGCAGGTAATTTACACATGCATGGCTACTACTGTAACTGTTGAAGATTCGGAAACTTTTGTTAATAAAATTTGTATCGTCTGAAGATTGCATTCAGGAGCGCGATACCGTCGCTAAAAGTCTCGCCCTCGAACTCTCGCAGCTTACAATTCGCAACTTATAAGCCAAAGAAAATAACGACAGTGCGGGGTGAGAAGAGAACGGCGAAGAGAAGGGAAGACTGGTGGTAAACTGGATAGTAATAAGAGACCGACTAATCTCGGTTAAGAAGAGTAAATAATCAAGCGGAGTGAATGACTGGCAATTTAATCAGACGCTGGCCAAGATTTTGAATTAAGCGAGGGTGCCCATTTAATCTGGATAGCAAATTCAAGCTCTGCCCGGCTGCTAATTCTCCGGGAAAAATTCATTTTACATTTTTAATTTCTTATTTCGGCTCAATTCGTCCGTTCGCGCACCATTTACATCCACCGTTCCCGTTTCATTCAACCCTCTCCGACGAAACATAATACTTTATCAAGAGTGTCCGAGACTCGACTAGAAACTGGAATGACTGTGCTTCTCCTTTCTGGGTCACCAGGTAGCTGCTGAATTACAGTTCGGTTGAATAATAAACGGAAATTCTCTCTCGTGTTACCAGTGATATGTGTCTAATGACAGTCGTAGCTTTGTCAGTACGCGATTCATCAGCTCAAAGAATTTTGTTACAAGAGTTTCACAACAATATTTCGACTCGATCGAATGCAATATACACGGCCGGGTAAAAAACCTTTAATGAGTGATCGAGTAATTGACGGCTGTGGTTACACGTGGGTGGAAACTTAATATTCTTGGACGTGAGACGACAAGATTGTTGCAGCGGCTCTTGATACAGGTACTCTTCCAATTTGATGATTATCAATTGTTACTTTTCAACGAAACAACATGGACATTGTCGTGATAGTTGTGTGATCGATATTTCAGATGATAACAGAATTGTGCAGAGAATTATGCTTGCTATATTACTCTTCTTCAAAATGTGTATTGCAATACTATACAGGTTTTGCAAGTCAAATAAACCTTTTTACAAATCAATTTCACCCTTTTGCGAATCGATTTCACCTTTCTGCAAATCAATTTCAAGCTTTTACAAACACAGTATTTTTAAATAAAATAAATCAAATCAAATGTGAACTAATTGTTGAGAAATTCAAAATTTTATTTATTGAAAAGATGTACGTCAAATACTTATTTCAAAGTAATTACTAATTCATTAACTTTGTAATGTAAGGAACAAACGCATTTTCTGAGTAGCAAACTTCTTTTTCGAAAGTACATTTTCTACATTTTCACAAGTTTTATTTTTCCCTCGCGGTTCACGTGTGTCTCAACAAATATATAATTTAATCTAAATAAATAAATAATTGATTTTTACTATTCTTAATGAGCGAGAATTTAATTTGCAAAAGGTTGAATTTGGATTGCAAAAGGGTGAATGGATTTGCAAAAAGGTGTGAATTTGGAGTGCCAAATCTATACTAAAGTATGTGCGACACCACTTCGAGTTATTCTTCGAGATACATAACTGCAGAAATGTGTTCGTTTTAAATTTCTGCGTCTAAGTGAATTCTAATTCGATTGGAATGCGAGTGGCGTAGATAACATCGTCAGGAACCAGAAACAAGAACAGATGAGGACAGGCAAGGAGGCGCGGGTGAGAAGCGTACAACTATCGGCTGCTGCTATCATCGTCTTGTTGAACATACAGCCGACGCGACGCGACGATAGAATTGCTTGTGAAGATCGTACAACAATCGGGACTCGTTACCAGAACGGTAACTCGATAGCCGTCTCTTAATGAGCGTTTTTAGCGCGTTCCCGAAGAAGTATTTGCACAAAACTGTGCAGCTAATCGGAGCTTAATTAAATAAGGAAGGACGAGGTACGGGGTAAGAATGAAAACAAACGAGTAGCCAGGTAAATAGACGTTAACGAGGGCTTTGTTTGGTCCAGCATTATACCGAGAAATCGATATTTTTTATTACAAGGAATGATTAAGCTGGCTCATCCACGCTGACGAACTTCTAGTTCCAGAATTTTAGAGCCTGTCTAGAGGAAAAGCACGGTCAATTCTGAATTAACTCGAACGCTATACCTTTTCGAAAATCTGCACTCTACAAGCGAGGGTAATACATTTACGTGAATTGGTATTGTATTTATTGCTAGACAGCGGATCTTTATGCAAAATACGGATTTTCTACCTGAACTGCAACAAACTGGAGTGAAACAGGAGTTTATTTTCTTTCTTAATAATAATGTAAAGAAAGAAAGAAAAGGATGTAATAGTATTTTTAAATTCTTCTAATGTTTTTACTGATTTAAATGACACCTACTCATTTTTGTCATAAAGCGTATAATCCACCGTCTATTGATTATAGTACAGTAGTTTTTTTTTACTGACAATTGCTTGTGGTAATCGACTGATTATAAAATTCTAATATTTCTTGTAGTTCTACGAAGTGATGATTGTTAATCAGATGATACTTTGTATGGTTCGAAAAGTCCATAGTGTTAACTTAAATGATATTCTTGTCCACAACGCGTTCATTTTAGGCATGAACTTTAAGATTTTATTATCATAAACCTACAATCTCTTTTATTATAGAATTCGTTGAGACAGTTTAACTTTTCGAGGAGAAATGTCAACATATTATTTAACGTATACCGAGCAGTGTTCGGAAACCGTTAAATGAACTTTCTATAGAATATTAAATATCTCCATGACAATAAGGTAACAAAATGGCTACCATAACTCCAGCAGTACACTTTACAAATGTTTTAATTGTCTTTTATTGTATTATAGGTTTTATATACATACACGCACACACACACATTTGACACAGTCTTTCACCTTCAGCACTCAATGTGTGCAAGCCAGTAGTTTTAGCCTGATTATGTTTAGAACGTCAAAAGATAGTTAAAATGTAACAGGTAGCACCAGAATGGTGACAAAAGCAATTAAACAGAAAACGAATCCCTTTAACATCTCAAAAGAACTCGTGCCGTTCGCTCCAATTTTAAGAAAGCTAAAAATAAGTAAAATAAGTTTGAAACAAAAGATTTATCGGTGTCGGCCACAGTATCGAAAGTAAAAATCTACTAGTGGCGTGTAAATAAATTGTGTAACGGTAACGCCGAGATAAATCCCGGATCGAATGGATTTCGCGAAAGGTTGCAGTCGAACGCAGTCTCTCCGATGCCTCGGATATCACCCCGGTTTCTCAATCCCTCGGTACACTCGCTTCGCGCTCTGCCCGAGAGACAAGGAGATGTGGAGGCGAGGAGGCAAAGAGGCAAGAAGGCAAGGAGGCAAAGCGAACGAGCGAGGCGTGGGAAGTGTAGGTGGTCTCGGGCAACGTCTGCCCCTCGATTTCTGCGGACGATAACGGGCCGTTGACTCTGCTCCACGTGCACAGGAGCAGAAAGGGCACCGAGGTGCCGGCCGGGTGAGAATTCGGCGCCTAATTTGGGAAGGTTCCCTCCAAGGATCGTGCTCGGAAGGACGACCCGATAGAACCAGATAACGCGAATCGTGAGCGCCGCCTACTCATAAGCCTTCCCACGATCTTCTTACAAGTCGCGAAGTCATTATCTTTCAGGACTTTTTTTATTTGAACCGTCGGTTTTTTTTTCATTCTGGTTTGAATGTTATGCGGATCTGTTGCCAACTCGGAATCCGGAGAATTTGCCCGCTACGATCAATATACATATTTGAATAAAAAATATCAACAACGCTGGAAGTGTTCCCCCACTTTATTTGGAATTTCTTACTCGATTCCATTTCCATTCGTGGGATCATATTTCTCTATAACTATTCTACAATGCATCGATGATCATTGTTTCTCTCACTATGTCAAAAGTGGATCAGTTTATTACTAAAACATTTCCAAACACAATACATGTAAATGGAAGAACTTGTAACAGTTGTAACCCAACAATGACCGAGGAATTCTTCTATATAAAATTTATATCTGACCTGTGTTTACATAGCGATTGCTTAAACCAGTCTGCCATTAAGATGTACCAGAGGTATTTCCAAAATTCTTACCTGAAACAGAAAAGGAAAAAATGTGTTTTAATGATAAATTTCCTTTAGAGAGGAAGGCGATAGTGTAGAAAATAAAAATAATCTTCTCCGAAACAGTAAACGGATCTGTCTTCTTAGTGTTTACTGCAGGAATAATATTAGTTTTTAGACAGGAGATTAGATTCTTCTCTAAAATTACTGTTACAATTTTTCCGCCTCGTTTTCTTTTCACCGGTTGTGTACTACGATAATTTTACTTATCACACTTCGTTTCTCTAGCGAAAACACAATAAATTGAAAATTAGTTTACAGAAATTCTACTTCGGAAGTGACACTAGAAATTGTGTTATCGTTTCTGCTCACTTACACTGATTTTTGTTGATTGTAATATGGCAAATTAAATTCTAATTATAATTTAATGAATCTAGATCCTAAGTCCTAAACCACCGATCCATAAAAATAGGGATGTCTGGAAAAATAAGTTGACGAACCTCCAAATCAAATTTTTTATTTCCTTCTCTGTATTTAACCCGTAACAGATATAATGGTTTCTGTATCTAGTGAGATTCCAACAAAATTTTTATACACAAATCTTCGCTACTGTATTAAAAATAGCGTGATACAGATATTAACTTAGTTCCCGTGGCGTTGGTAAATATCCGATTTAATTTTAAGTTCTACGACGTCATGGATTATTCAAAGAAACGTAATAATTCATCTCACAGAGCAATTTACAGTTCCGGGCGAATTTCTTCGGGGCCACAGAAGGTAAGAAGGGAACATTGAAAGTCAGGACGCAGTATCGCGCGAAAAACGATCTTCGTGTATCGCTAGGTGACTCGGCAGTCTCAGCACGCTCGTCCGTGTTCGCCGGAGAAATCACGAAGGCCACGCAGAAAGAAGCAAACAAAGAAAGAAATAAGTTTATCGCGCACCGCCGCGCCGGCTGTACGTTCCGCTTTCCGGCAGGAACCAGGAAAATATAATTCGAGTCGACGCGGGATAACCATACGTTCGCCTGACTTCGTGTGTACGTGGGATCATGTTAACTCCTAGTCCTGTCCAATTTCGAAAAGAGTGGTTCCGAAGACACGAAAGAAACGAAAGTATTTTCCAGGATTGACTTCGTCAATTTTTAACACTCGGACGTTGCGACCCGTCTAACGACTACGTCTCTATTAGTTTACATCTTTATCTGACAATATCAATGAGATTATCTTATTCTGTTTAAACGTTTAAAGTACAGTAGAGTCTTGATCTAACATTAGAAAACAGGAGCTTCAAGATCTAAGAAAATTGCTTGTCCCCTCCACTACTTTTTTATTTTTTATTATTTTTTATGGGGCTTTCACCAACATATTAATACTCACATATTAAATAATACTACATATTAAAGAGTAAAGTCTTTTAATATTTTCACTGTTTCCAATTGCACTGGCTCATTTTTGTTATAAATGCATAAAAATCCGCTGTCTATTTATCAGTATATGTAGTTCGTATTAGGTATTGTATCCAAGGGTTATGTATTGCTTTTCTCTTCGAACTAACCTCTCGTTATGTAGTGCTTCAGAGAATGAGGATACAGTATCTTTACTCGTGAATTAACTCAAAGTGAAGGTAGTACACTACAGTAAAACTGATTTTTTAAGTGGCCCGAAGAAGCATGGGGCTTTAGGGGATCGCGTGCCTGTCGAACCTTCTACATGAACTACCCTATCGCTCTTGAAGATTTATCATGTGTCAATTCCTATTGAACTAGAACTGTAGAGTACAGAGTACCGTAGACACGGAGTTTCACTCTGTAAAATTTTCAATGGTGGCGCACTTCGCAGGGACAAATGGTCTCAAATATTTTAAAAATCGGGCGTTTAGCTTAGAGCATATAGGAATCTAGCATGTGTCTATATAAAATAACCGGAGAAAGTGCAAAACAGCTGTTCCGCCGACACGGAATAGGAGTTAGTGCTAGATTTCGCTTACGTACAGTTTATTTTAGAGATGCTGAGTTATAATTAGTGATTAGTACACTGCGGATGTTTATGTAATTTGTAATTTTTGTAAGACGAATTTCAAGAAAGTGGAATCAAACGAAATCTTATAATATTTTCAGTAGCAGTAGCGTTTGCAGGTCGGGAGTAAATCAAAACCGTATTAAATTCTGTCAAATTTGAGGCTCTAGCATTTTCTGAACCTTTTCAGAAGCCATGAATGCATAAACATCCGCAGTTAACTGATTGGTTATCGCAAAATGATTGATCCGTGTTCCAATTTCACCGACGAATTACCCAGATTCTTCGAACGCTCTTAAAATAGCTTACAAGTTCATGACTGATGAAGAAACAATGTTCTAACTTGTAATGACGGTTAAATTAATTTTCGATCCAGATATAATCAATTAATAAAGGTTATTAGTTTATTAGTTTCAAATCCGAATCGAAACGTTCTATGCCCTACAAACATAGCTATTCAAGTGTAAAAATTTGACCGAACTGTAGCGCCGCGAAAAATATTACTATTAATTAATAATCAATTAATAATTGAACTGTAAAGAGCGGAGTATATTTATGTATGTTAGGAGTACGGGCGAGGTTAGATACTTAGCATAGTGCAATCTTGCAGCTACATATATCATAGTAAACTACTGGAACAAGGTATCCGAAACTGTTATTGCATTAGCCGAAAGAGCCTGAAGGTCCTTCCGGTAGAGTAAATCGATGTTCATGCAAATCGAACGGATGGTTCGATGCGGCATTGAGCCGCAATATATTCTACAATACTTCGACAAGTATGTACTTAATATGCAACATACATTGTGTTGTATATACAACAATAATATGAGTCTGGCGAATTTTAGAAAGCCAAAAGGTAAAATCGTTCGTTCCTGAAACTCTAAAAGAATCAAGCGACATGCTCTCCTGCAAGGTTCCACGCCAGCAACCTGCATGTTTCGCTGGTAGAAAAAGTTGGGCCTGGAAACAACATGGAAGCAAAAGGAACGGAAAAAGATGCACCGGCAATGGGGATAACTTTATCGGTTTGTATCGTGGTTGCAGCCCGCAGCTGACCGGGTATTATTTTCGCAGAGGGCACGGAATTCGAACGGTCGACGGTTGACGGTCGTCGGAGCAACGGCATCACGTTTTTATCGAAACGATGCGATCCGATGGCCGGAGGCGTCAGCGCAGCGGTCAGGTAAAGAGGGTCTGGCGTATATACGTGTGCACGGACCAACGAGTCCAAGCCCGTAACAAGAGGCGCGATGTGATTTGTGAGCGGCTGAACCGCTTCACCGTGATTCCCATCATTCCGTGATGCATCGCTGCGGCACGCATCTGATGACACAGCTACCTCGCTTACGTGCCTGTCTATTCCTGCCTGCATCACTCCCCGGACATCTGCCCACGCTTCTTCATGCCAGTCTATGCGAATGCAGACGATTAACACAGAGGAGTTTCCGCAACCTGGAGCCTGCCTTTGATTTTTCAAACGATTCTATGGACAAATGAGGATTCTTCTTGATCGAAATGTTTGAATAAACTTGGAATAATGTTATCGGCGCCAGGTTCGATCAATTTCTACGTCGAATAACCTTCTCGCAAGTTACTAAACTGTCACCAATTAGTATATTAATAACTAGACTGCGGATGTTTATGCAAATGCATATTTATATAGAAATCGGATAAAGCAATGGGACTTAAACAGAAATATGTTTTGTGATTAGAGGATTCCAAAAATATGTTTTTTATTTTGCATTTCTTGCATAATGCATATGTTTTGCATATTTCTCTTGAAAAACATATGCAATATATTGTTGCATTATGCATGCTATTAGTTTCTAAGATGGCCTATTTTCACCAAGTGTGTTGAGTGTGTGCAACAGAGCTAAAACTAGTAAGGTATGAATACACGACCTTCTCTTTTACACACGAGTTTTTATACTTTTCTTTTACACATGAGATGAAAGTTACTAACAATATAAATGTACGAGGGTTTAGATATTGAATATAAATCACAAAAATAGCTATAAAATGAATATTTCGTTAAAAATTCGTTGTGTCAATTCACTGGTCCACGATATTACTCATAGCCCAGTAAATGAACAGAGTGTTCATGAAGTGACAACAATGGTAGAATGTGAAAAAGGAAAGGTATGGAAATGGCCAGAGATTCCAGATACGGTTTCGTACAAGAGACAGGATGTTTTAACAAAGATAACGGAGCCAAAGAAAATTAATTCTAGGGGATTTTTGTGATTAAAGAGTTAAATAAATAGGAGAATATTGTTTAGTAATTTTGTTCATTCATTGGACCATCATTGTTCAATTACTAGAATGTAGTGTTCATTGACTGGTATTTTTTATATTTTTTATTTAACGTTTAATAAAGAAAAATAATAATAATTTCATTTTATTTGTGTTCATTTATTTTTGGCAAATGAAGTATAGGGAGCCATTTGGCATATATGAGATTCCTTTAATTCACTTTTTTTTTTAATAGAATATCTTCCTGAACAATTTCTTAAATGTTCATTCACACTGGTGCAGTTACCCTAATCGATTCGAGTGCTGTGGCGTGTTGATAAACAAAATTAATCCTTCTTCATTGAATAATAGATTTAATTTTGAGTGTACCATATCTGATACAGTTAACAAATCTGGTACATACCTAGTAAACTAAGAATGTGTTTCTTATTATTCTACACGTTTTATTTCATTTGATAAAATGTTGTTTTAATTTTTTTAAATATTTTCCCTTTAATAAAACACAAAAACCGATCTTCTTTCAATTTAATGCGTAATGAGAGTGAGACGATCGAAAACGAAGAGAAAAGGGAGCTGCGAAAAGGGAGTAAGAGGAAGAGAAATGCGTTATAGTTTGAAGGAAAACATGTCTACGGCGATGCCGCTGTATCCATTAAGGTTGTACAGGAACGTGTAGCCCCGGGACAATATTGTGTTTTCTTGCAGTTCTGTACCCCATGCGGGTAATCACGACGTCTCCGGTATTTCTCTCTCGCCCCCGTAAGTGGCCGTTAAAGCGGTGGAGAAGTTGACGGTCACGAGCTTCGATCAGAACGCCACGCCACGCAACGCCGCGTCACGCCGCGCCCCGGAATATACGGGTGGAAACTTGTGGTCTGCCTTGAACTGGAAATAGTTTCCTGTTTACAGAACGACAGCTTCGACTGGTATTTTCGCATTAACCCCTAGTAGGTTCCAGTTCGATTCCTGGCTAACAATTATTTCTTTCCATCTCAACTGCGTAGATGAAGAAATCGTACTCGAATATGATTACTAATTACTGATTACGTACTGGACTTTTGCGGATATTTATTCAGAATATTAGGTTGGAAAGAAAGTTCTTGCGGTTTTTAACTATTAAACTCAAATGCAAAACCGTAAGAACTTCCTTTCCGACCTGATAAAAATTGTCTCCATCGATTGCAAGAAACAGAAACTAAATCGAACGTTATTTCTCTCCTTAATGGTTTTAATAGGGATTTGAAGGAACAATTAACACGTTCGTGCTGCCGTGCGACATTTTCAAAAACGGTTCCACCACACCAACAAATTCTAATTAATTAATTGTAAAATGAAATTACAAAACATGTGTTTATGGTAGAGATATTGAATTTGGATAATTTTTCATTGCTTTATTAATTATACGAGTTATATCGTAGTCGGTTTTTGCGATAAAATGTTTTATGACAGCGCCAACTACAAGTATATTTGTTCGAATTTGAACGTGTTAATAGGGGCAAAATCATATATTGACGTATTGAATTCTTAAAATTTTCCAACAATATCGAATTTCATCTACTCAATTTTCCTGTAAATGCATAAAGATCCGCAGTCCACTGATCAGACATGCTTAAATGCAATGCAGAATGTCGACAAAAATCTTGATTCGGTAGAAATAATTTTTCAATTCTGGCAGAAAACATACATTAGGTACTTGGTTTGCAAATTCTTCGATCTTTGCATTATTGATTCGTGCAGAAGATGAATACTATACGCGTGATATTCTGACGCTCGAGCCGTCTTCGACCCTCGGGTGATAATAGAGAAATTGCACGGAGCAAAGCAGACGGATGAACACGCAAATGGACGGACATACTGACAAGTCGGGGTGTGATCATCGTATTGTTCGATACCTCAATTTTCCGTACTGTCTCATTCGCGCGACGCAGTCTAATTACCCTCGAGGCTTACCGCGTGGTTTAAACATCGGCACACTGCACATGTGTGTACGTAAATGGAAACCGCGATATGTAGAGATCGGGGGGTGGGAGAGCAGGAGAGGTCCCCTGTAGCGTGGGGAGGGAGAGAGCAGACGAACATATGAGAGCTCGATGAGATAAGGTCAGGCGCAAATGGCAAATTTCACGGGAAATTTATGACGTTTCATGGGGTCGCGTAATTATCGTCAGATAGAGAATCGTTCACCGTTTATGAACATATGGTAGGGATCAGTGCCATGTGTACGTTGAATAAACACCCGAGAATAATACACGAAAAGAATACGCGGACAAGACTGACGAACGGAGAAACATTTATGCCAGCAGACTACTACCAGAGTGTTAACCCTTTGCACTCGAATGGCGAGTCCGAGGCGTCACTAAAAATTGCCATACCATTATTCAAAACAGTTTTAACATTATTAAGTTTGTCTGTAGTCTATAAATTGTAAAAAGCTCAACTGTTATATAAGAAAACAGGTTCAATTTGATGTGCACAATGTAAAAAAGATTACACAGAACAAAAATGATCTGTGTTGAAACAAATATCTCGATTTTGGAATTCATATTGCTTCGAGTGTGCAAAGGGTTAATTTCTTAAGGCTCACCGTTTGCACCTTTAGAGTTGTAGGTATTCGGAAATGTTCCACCTCATTGTCAACCCTAGATTCTAAGTTATCTTTGTAATGTTAGCATGCACAGTCATGTGCATTGGAACATTTATGTTGAGCGCAACTACCGAGGTGGAAAATAGAACTTTCCAATTTTTGACAAATTGATCGTCGGATTTTTGCACATTTATGAAGAAATTAACTCGGCGAATAAACGACAAAATGAATTTTTATTCAACTACTGCTTCCCAGAATCGATGCAGAATATTCTTTTTATTTTTCATAAAGATCCGCAGTAAAAAGAACGACTGAAATGCATATGTTTAAAATGCTTTAGAATTCAGATGAAGAAGAAATGGTAAGTTGTTTAAAGATACGTTAATTAATTCTTACTTAATCGCACGTGTGCACGTTTATAAAGGACGTGGTAAAACACGGAGCAGTGCGAAATATATTTCCGTATGAAAAGACGAATCAGAAATGTAGGGTAATGGTATTTCATTTAACATTTTGGATTCGGGATAATTAAGTACAAGAATTTGCCAGTTACACATTTAACTTTCATGATTCAAGATTTACTATTTCGTCTTTGCGCACATTATACTGTGTAATAATACTGTACAATTAGAAAATCTAAATATTTTCGTCACTTGTTTTAATTGTACGAAATAATCACACTCAAATTACTGTTGTATCACATTAAGAAATCTATTTAACTGTAAAAACAATGTACAATATGAACAATTAGAATATTTAGATACTTCCATGTGTGTGAACTTGAATGTTTAAAAAAGGTCACCTACTCATCGTACATAGAGAAATCTATTGTATGTACCTTTTTAACCATCGTGTAGTGCATTCATTGTGAAATAAATTACCAAATTTATTGCAGGAACAGAATATCTCGGTACTCAGAATTTATAGGAGAAAATATGCATCACACAGTTGAACAATATCCTAATAGGTGGTTTAATATTTAGCCGATATTTTAAGAAAGTGGAATAAAGTACAATGTTATTTTCAGTGGTAATAGCCTTTGCAGATCTCAACAAAATAAGAATTGTGCTAAATTCGGTCGACTTTTATATTCCACACCTTTTAGAAAATTTTCAGGAGCCATAAATGCATGCGGATCCGCAGTCTACACGTCACATTAAACATTACTTATCTACATTCATTGAATTATTCCTACCAAGGGATCGGCAGTGTCGTCGAGAAAATGGTGACAAAATATGAGACGGTTAAGTGCGCCGAAAATCTTCATTTCCACGGGGCCCAATAAGTTCTCCGTTAATCTGCTACCTAGCAGCACGGAAAAGAGCCTCGCGTCCGAACGCATTTGCATTATTCTCAGGAAAGATTCGTAATACTTAATCTATGAATAATGCAACCGGTCCCTCTAGTAAAATCCCACCGCCACATACTTTCAGTTAATCTGACAGTTCGAAGTAGTTTTCAAATAGTTCTGGGCGGACGTAAGTCAAGTTGAACTCAATCTTCGCATTATCCACTTCCACCAGGTGATCATCATACCGGCTGGAGAGAGACTTTCCTTGTACGGAATCGATACGTGACGTAACCGAATCGCCGGAATTAATAACGAGTAGTTCCGGACCAGGTAGAAGTACGAGAAATTGCTGGAAAAATTGTAATCAAGTTTCTCGCCAATCCCGCGAAGCTCCGCTGTTTCCGCGACAATCCACGAATTTTCACCGAGCCCGGTAAATTACAACAATTGTTCTCCCTTTGAATATGGCCGGCACGAGAAAAAACCAAACGGCGACGGAGCGTGACAGGTTCCTACACTACGAACGACTGCAGCCCGTAATAATTATTTAAATAAAAATAAATTGTAAAAAAATACCACGTTTTTAAAACGGACTAAAAAGTATAAAATAAATTTTTAAAAAACAGACTAAAAAGTATAAAATAATTTTTTCTAGCCCCATAGAGATGCCTAACTCCGTACAGATAGTCCTGAAAATTTGTGATTGTGAATTTCTAGTAGCTATGAAAATAGTTGTAAGATTTAAAACGAAAAACGTGAGGTGTTTAAATTGTTTTAGACATTCCAGAGATGTCCTAACAAAAGTACTAAACTACTGAAACAAATTAAAGCCATACAAGAGTTTGAATTTCATGAAATGAACGCTATAATATTCCTTCAAAATTCGCAAACGGTTGCGTCGAGATTTCACTGTGAACACAGAGTTCTTAAAATGTAAAGGAACACACTCGGCGATACCCCGCGTTACTTAATCTATATTCTTCGTCCGAGGCGTCCTGTTTTCCCAGCGGAGGATCGACCGAGGACGAAAAGAGATTCGTCGGAGCAATTTCCTCGCGAAACAGGAATACGTTCGTCGTCGCGGTTCGAGTTATTCGCATTCGAAGCGAATATACGCGATTTTGTGTATTCTCCCCCGTCCTGCCTTGTTGTGTACGTGTGTACAGTTTCATTCCATTGCACGTCCACGCATACATACATATAGTTCTCCGTAGGAACGAATGAAAGGAGGAGGGGAGCCCGAGAATAGAATGTATATTTGGGAACAAATACAATTTGAATGAATTAGCAGTAAACTGGAAATGGGCAATTGAGGGTTACCTGACCCGAGGGTTGCTGCTTCCCCACCACCGCCACTACCACCACCACTATTCACCCTCTCGCTCACTTTCACTTGGTTCGACGGTCTGACGGTCTGACTCAACCGTCTCCATCTTCTTCCTTCGTATTTAGCCGGTATAAGTAGGTTATCTCTTGCAGATCCGTTACTTCGTCGCTCTCAGTTCTCCGTCTCGTAGTTTCCCTACTACGAGAACTCGCCCTCCCCCCCCCCCCCACCACCACTACCACCACCGCACCATCTCCGGCCGATCTAAACGATATTTTTCGAGGCAAATTCCGCTCCAACAAGGGGAAACATTGTACTTCGAGTGGTTTTCTCCCGGTTACTTTTCTACTCAGACCAAAACAGCCTCGTCCCTTTGTACATAATCCTGTCTTCTATTCTCTTCTCTTCTTCTCTTCTGAGTCATCCATAAACAAAATTTCGGGATGTCCAAGAATTACGAGGTTCGTTAAATCTTTCTATATTTCCTACGAGACCGTCAGGATAGTCGAGTTTTTTTTATGTCCTTGACATACGCGATGTTTGTCAGAAACTTTTTTTAAAAGACATGTTTTACATAGCTGTACATATGTGTTTAAACGAATGAGGAAGAAACATATAACGAATGTAATAAAGTAATAAACACTTCTACTCCTACAAGCAGTGTATCAGATGGAACAATTTAGAGGGGAAAAAATAGAAGAGATTATCAAAGCTTTAACAAAAAAGACTTCAAGCCGTTCTTCCATTTCAACTCTATAAGCATACTGGAAATATTCAAGATTGCTAAGTGTTCAGACGTTCAAGATGTCAATGACGCAATATATAATGAACGATAGGAATATTTCAAGTGTTCAATGAACGCACACTAAGTGATTCTGTATTGTGTTAGTATATGTGTATTAGAAGAAAATTAAATCCGATTGGAAAAGGGACAAAGAAATATCAGCATCCTCATAACGAGATAATTAATTTTCAGCGTCATTCTCCGTCGTTTCGTTTCTTCTATAGATGTATGCACTTCTATACTATTATTCGACGATGCTATTGGTTTTTATCGACAAACGGAAACACGACAGGCTACGAGGGCGTCGCGTGAACAGCATTATACTTCGGAAGCTGATCAATATACGCGGAATGTAAAAGAGAACAACCTTCGAAGGCCGAGTAAGTGCAATTTCGCAGCTCTGATCTAAAGGTAGGACAGCAAACACGCGTAAAGTACTTGTAGGGGATGTTTCCAGAGGCCGAATTCTGTTTACCAAAGACTCGGAAGAAGTTCAAGCTGAAAAGACAAAGAGGCTGCGAGGAGTTCGTGAAAAAAGTAATCTGGAAAATACCGTTCGTAGTACAATGTGCTTCGCTCTTTCGATGGAATCTGCAGTCGAACCTTCCGCGATTCTTATAGTTGTGAACGTCTATAAACTGTCGACACGTTCAAAGTATTCAAAACATTTAAGATATTTGCATTTATAAGGCTTTCGATACAACAATATTTTCAAGCCAACCAAAAATATGCGAGGATTCCAAGATGTTAAAAGCATTCCTAGTTTTAGAAAAGATTGAGAAGGCGCGTCCTTCCTCGCAATCCCGGAGAAACGAGTCTGCTCCCTTAACTGAAAAGTCATACAACATTCAGAACAATCCACTGAATTGCAGTAGGAACAATTAGCTACTAGTAAAAAAGGTAATGCACGATTTAAGCATTCCTACCAGATGTTTCTAATTCCGTCTCGGAGCGAAGCAAACTCTTTTCTGCAAATCGAGGAACTCTGTTTCAACGATGTTTCGCAGCGGGGCAGTTCCAGTGATTTCCAGGGGACGAAGTTCCCGAAGAAAGTTAAGCGCGCCGCGTCCTTCAATTTCGGTTTTCACATAATTTATCCCAAACACGGTTCCAACTTCCGCGAGCCAAGTTTCCCCTCCTCAGAAATTAGTAGGTGTCCCCGGCTTTGTTCGCAACCGTCTGTTGACATTCTCTCCGCGAAAGACAACGTTTTAGAAGCGTTTCTGCATCCGTGTCACGAAGCTGCGGCGAACAGCAAAGAAAGTGGTAAACTCGCCGATCTTGCCTCTTTCGGGATTAACGTTCCAGTTCCTGGCAACAATTACACCCTCCATGTTCAGCCGACCAACCAACACTTATGCGGACATCTACATGGATCATCTCTCTCTCTCTCTCTCTCTCTCGCTCCCTCCCCCTTTCTATCGCGCTACTTGCGCAACCCTCCAGATTACCTTTACACAAACTGATCCTCGCAAACACTCGTCCAAGTAGCCGGGAGAACCGGATTCTCCTAACTTTCGAAATTTCAACCAAGTTTCGCGCTGCCTCGGACGAAT
This sequence comes from Lasioglossum oenotherae, assembly GCA_028455765.1. NCBI lineage: Eukaryota > Metazoa > Arthropoda > Insecta > Hymenoptera > Halictidae > Lasioglossum > Lasioglossum oenotherae. The sequence goes on from CM052288.1 coordinate 10,360,911, forward strand.
CTTCAACCGCCCCATCATCCTTCGTCTTCCAACTTAGTCGTTGCTACTGTATCGGTTTAGTCGAGTGGAAACACTTTTGCGCGTCGAGTCTCTGATTGCGTACAAATAGAAGACAATGTTCGCCGATGCAATTATACCTAAGCATTGCGACTAAAAACCAGCGAGACAGAGAATCTGTGACTTTGTTACTGAACTATATATTTATAATCTGCTAACGCTAATGATTTCATTTTTTGATCAACGATTGACGATTAATTTCATCAATCGATTGAATCAATCGTCGATTTTTCAATGATTACCTTTTTTAGTCGTACTCGTTAATCAATCGATCTTGATTAAAATTTCAATCGATTAATGCCCATTTCTGTTACACAGTAAGAGAACGTTAGTAAATAAGCGGCCAAACCTGGACGTTCCAAGTACAACTCGATTCGTATGAAAGAAAAGTTCACTGGTAGCTTTTCTACGGTGCTGCCGCATCGAATAAAACAGTAAAATCTAAAAGATATTGTTGGGTGGGTATCCTATCAGCATTCATGGATTTTAGAAACGTTCGATGCGGGGAATGTAATATTATCGAAATATAATACAAAAGGAACTAATAACGAGAAACTCTGGACGCAAGGTCTCTGTACCGAATCGATTCTTTTGTATCGCGCGGGGGTCGGGGAAAGGAAAAGGGCAAAAAATCAACGATACGAAAAGCGTAGAGGGACCGGAATGGAAAAATTCGTGATTCCCGAATGTTCCGTATCGGTAAGCTCGATCGATGAGAAGTCATCGAGATTCAGTTAGCATAACAATACTCTCCTCGACACAATTCTCTCTTCTACCGATGCCTTGCTGGACGGTGTCGAATCAATCAGAGGCACGTTCGAACGCCGCCAGAGAACCCAGCCGCGAAACCACGTGATAATCGATATTTCAGTCCACCTACGTGCTGCTCTCGTGAGGTATACCTGTCCTATACGGCCTGTGTAGACTCTGTAGACACGGGTCCTACCAATACACCAGCCATACATATGTAATCCTGTCTGGAGGCATACGGAAACTCGTAAAGACGCTTCCACCGCAATAAGATTTCGGCTGAAGGCATAGCCGACGGCCGACCGATAGAAACGAGCGTTGCACCGAGTAGAAAAGGCTAGCATGTTTTGCTCGATTCTATTGAACGCGAAATCCAGAACGGGGAGAAGTTAAACGCGAGATGCGATCAGCAAAGAAAACAGTGGACCACTACTACTATGTACCTACGTACAGTTTATTCATCGTGATCCTTCCTAAAAATCATCAATATCGTGTCCGACTCGTGACGAAGATTTTGCACAGATTCTAACGAATGTGTACAGTTATTAATTTCCTCTAAACCGAGATGAAATTCTATTTTGATTTTGTTAATGTACAGTTATTGGAGAACATGTAGGCATACAATATACATATACAGGGCGGGTTTTTAAAAATACGTCAAATGTCTGAAGGACAAAGTTGAATGGTTAAATGGGGCTTATACGATACCAAGAAATTTTTGTTTTTATGTAATTTTTTTAGAGATATGAAGGTGACCTTCATTTTTTTTTAATGGAACGAGGTATTTTTTAATACATCAATCGATGCAGCTGGACATTCGTTATAAAAAAAGTACTACCCTATGTATGTCGAAAAGTTAGTAGTTCAGGAGATATTTCAATTTAAATAACTCTAAAATACCATTGTCCTTGTTCATTTTAGAAGGTTTAGCTTCGGTGTGTAATGTCAATAACACTTCTATTTTGTAAAGAATACTTTTTGTAAAATTGATAAAAAGAATATGATACCACTCCCTTCCAACTTGAAGTGAAGACAAACGTAAAGAAACAAACAAACGTTGACATGGCGATAACTAAACTTTCCAAAATACACAAGTTGTAGCTGGATTAATTGTTAAAATAAATCGAACAGAAGGAAATAGCACTTTCTCATTAAATGCTTTCGTTTTTCTCGAGAAAATTTTATTTAGTATTTTCAAATAAATGTATTCAACTGCTCCCATGACATCGGAATATTCCCGTAGAAACCGAATGAACGCATAGAACTCGACCAGGCAGCAGAGAATTCTGGTTCTTCGAGGTTCTCTTACGGATTTATGGATTTCATTATTGTCGACCGTGGTTGGTAACACCGTGTGACTAGGACCGTTCACCGACACGCTCCGCGGGGTGGTTCAGAGGACTGACAGGGGTCTGGTAGGAGGCCAACGCCGCGTGGAGAGGGCTGGAGGGCTGTCTAAACTTAAACTTGCTGCCCGTTTGCATTTTATGAGCAAGCAGCAAGTTTCTACGGGCCCGGAGGAATCCCAGCGGCATCCAAACCGAAGCCCATACATTCATCCCCCTTTCTTCTCCGCCTCCTTTTCTTCCTCCGATCCTCCATCTCAATCTTCTTCAGCTGCCCCCTCTTTCTTCTTCTCTTTCCCCTTTCTCTTCATTCTTTCTCTATCCCTCTAGGTTTCTCTCACCACTAGCCATTTTCCTAGCCGTTGCAACCTCTAACCGCCAACATACTCCGGTTGCTAGCTACCAGAAACCCGGCAAGTCGGTCAAACCACCCATTACACCGAAAGCGTGTAACTTGAATTACCTCTCTGTTCGGTTCTTCCTCCCTCTCTAACTAAATAGTGTAGGTGGTGGGTATAAAGAAATGACACCCCTGAATCTTAAGGCTTTACGTCCATTGTACCTAGGGTTGCTAGTTCTTCTATATTTGATACGAGTCTTCTGTATTTGAACTTGATCTCCTATATCATATTTGAATTTTCAAAAATCTTTGTTTGAATAAAAAAGTTTAAAATCTGCTGTGTACCTGTTTTACTTGAACTCCAATATTTTAAAGATCCGCAGTCTAACAACTACGTTGGAAGCGTTAAATGATATGTCAACGTGGCGAGAATACTCTAGACACATGATGCAATAATGCAATAAATAAATAATCAAGAGAGAATAGTTTCTTCACCGTAGGGGTGGTGAACGTCCTCGTTTGAAGGCGCACGTGTTCGCCCACTAATCTACATACGCAAATACGTATAATACGTAACAGTATACATATACCACGTGGGTATAATGCTACACCTCGCAAATCCTGCATAATACATAATGCTCGATAAAAAATGATGTAGATTGGTAGGAAAGACGGACCCGTCAGGGTCTGCGCATCTTATTTGGTTTTCTTACGCAGCTACGAAACAAGAAAATAAGGAAAAGAATTGCGAGAGGGTCACGGGGGCTGCTATCGGTTCATCATGCTTGTGCTAGCGGAAACTAAGCCACTCAATTATTCACAAGATGTTTATACTTATTCAGGTTTTCATATTTCACATTCGCGAGGGAATGATGCATTGCCAAAGATCGATGGAATCTCGGAGAGTCGAAGAGGGGTTGCGAGATCAGATGTAACGTCGATAAAATATTAACCCGCGCCGGAGGGCCGTGGAATTTCATTACGCAAATTCCACGCGCGCGAATTTTCTTCGGAGAAAGAATCGTGAAATAATTTACACCGAGTTCCTGGGGACACATCGTGTCGCGTCGCACGCAGACGGCAGTCGGCAGTCCCACTCCGAGACAATAATACCGAACAGAATTGAGTCGGTATAGATGTTGGAATATGCGAACGAGCTAAGGCAGAGTGCACTATTCAATAATTCAACAGCGATAGTAGATCTTCTGGGCGAGAGTTCTCTCGCCTCCTGTCTTGTTCCCGATCTTTCGCGAACAACTCGTCGAACGTGGCCTCTCTCGACTTTCCTGTCGGTCACGAGCGACTACCGAGCCTCTTCGAACCGATCCGCGATACATGTATGCATAATATACAACCCTGCGAAAAATTCCGTTTCTTCCGCCAATTCTCTTTCGAGAGAAGATGTACCGTTGACGATATCCAGATTAAAGACTTGTTGAATTTCGGTTCTTCAGTCTTCAGGGAGTACTTGCTGTTTTAAGGCGGCAGTATACCCTCGATTTGTAACTAGAAAATTACTAGAATCTTACTAGAAAAATGGCTCGAAACATGGGTTTGCGCCCAGACGTTGTTTGACCTTATTTGAACAAATTGTTGGCTGTGTGAGGGCTCATTCTAAAGAGGAAGGTTAAATGCAGTGCGCCCTTCTCATGATTTTAACGAGATTATGTTTATAACTAATAATATGAGGGCCCAAAGTAGAGAAAAAATCTAGGAAAAAACCCGCAGATTTCAATGCAGTTTTCTGTCTCTAAAAGACTTTTTCACTTATGAGATGACTGGGGCGCGCTGCGTTGAACCTTCCTCTTTAGAATGAGCCCTCACCCGGTCCAAAATTTGTTCAAATAAGGTCAAACAACGTCTGGGCGCAAACCCATGTTTCGAGCCATTTTTCTAGTAAGATTCTAGTAATTTTCTAGTTACAAATCAATTATAACTAGAAAGGGACTAGAATCCTACTAGATTTTGGATCGAAACATGGGTTTGCGATATTTCGCTTAATGTCCTTGTACGAGCCAATTTTGGGCTGGGTGAGGGCTCATTCGAAAGAGGAAGGTTCACCGCAGGGAGCTCTGGTCATGAGCTTAACGAGATTATGTTTATATTTATAATTGTATAGTCTAATTGTATAGTCCAATATTAAAGAAGTCATGGTGTTTTGAAGAGTGTCTAGAATAGGATATTCTAGAATATTATTGTCAATCGTGACAAATTGTCAATTTATTAAAAAAGTCTTTCATACGCAATAATAGTTGCCGCTATTAACGGATACGTAAATGTTTACGTTCGTAAAAGGGGACCATTTACCTGCGAATATAAGAAATCCATCTCCCAAAGATAAAAATCACAACGAACTGCTTACCTGCAACAGAAAACAAATTATCCTATAATAGCGGAAAATGTATAAATAAAAGGAAGTATTCTTAAAGTCACATTGTCAAATAAAGCTACTTATTAAATTAATTAACTGTCTGTTTCGGAACGACAACCATTCTTCATTTAGTTTGTGATTAATTAAAATTAGGAACCGTACCAATTTACAACCAGCACCTAACGTGGTGGAAAATTCTTTCTCTTAATTCCATTTAAAGCGCGGAACCGTAAAAAAGTTTAGTCTTTTAATTAGGAGACACCGTATATTTTCCGTAGAAGAACGGTCTAATTTCTAGGAAAACGTAGTTCTCGCTTAGGAAATCGATGCAAGGTTTCTGTGTATTAATTTACCGCGGCACGAAACCCGTTGCCGTTTTTACGATAGAATTTTCCTGGGAACCGGCCGACGCGACGGCGCGCGGTGCGGAAAACTGACGGAAGACATATCGTATCGACTTTCTCGTCGAGTCATCGCATTAGCCTGTTTTCTGGTTGCGGTTTTACTTCGTGATTTTACTGAATATCGCTTTCTCGTTAATAATCGTCTTAGAGATGTTCAACTGGCATTAACATCCTGGAAAGTAGGCCACTCGGTGACAATGGAATGAGGTAAACGTTAAAAGGTACATAAACAAAAGTCCTTTTTCTGCTCATCGATCGTTAAGTAATTGTTATTTGAGGATGTTACCTCAGGTCTATTTCAATCCTCTATACATATGCATACATGATGTCCTAGTTTTCCTGCCAAACATTGCCAGCATGTTTAACGCGTAAATTTAAGAAAAAATTCATGTTTTCGTAAAAACTTGTAAGAGATATAGGAACAACATAGTTTCTGGTATTCTTCCCATACAACGTAACAATGAAACAGAGTTGGGCAAAGTATTTGGGTTTCAAACCCTCTTTATTCAACATTTTTGCCCATCTCTGCAATGAAATAATAGATATTCGTTGCTTTACATTTAAAAGTGTTGCTTGTTGCTATGCATTCTAAGTTTTAAGGGTTCGTAACGTGCAACTTCTGTTCACATTTTGATACAAAATTCACATAAAATTGGAATACGTCACCAAAAATGTATCGCAATCGATTCACATCGTATATCAATGATCAGCTGGAGTTGAAATTTCAAAAATCAGGAACACCTTTAGCTATACAAATGAATAAAATCTTATTGTTAACTACGAAAACAGGATCGAATGCATAAACGTCGAACAGACCTCGATCGCTTTCACGCTTCACTGACCGTAATAGCAAAACATATCCTTGCCCGCACCTCCTTCTAAGTGCTGTTCGAGAGTTGTCATCGTGCAACAATGTTGAGACATGGGATCAGTCTCATACTATAGAATATTTATAGCATCTTTATCAGAACACCATCAAACCCTTGTTAAAATGAAAATGCGTTCAGGCTCTCGTCACCATCCGGTTTAGTTTCAACCAGCAAGTATTTATATTGATATTTCTAGATGTAATGTTTATACTGTAGAAATATTAATTAAGTTGATTTCATTTTTTAATTACTTCTGTACAATGCTCAAGGTTTATCAGAGCCTGATAGACTTACAGAATAAATATAACGTAACAATTTTAAGGTTAGCTCAGTTCTTCGCGGAAAAAACGTCGAAAAAATCGGTTTTTATTTTTTTTTAACGACGGCGCACCAAACCAAAAAATCTGAAAAAATTCATGAACAATACTTATAACAATATACCGCTACTGTAAAAATATAAATGTTGTCACTCTAGAACTTCCATGTGAAATCTGCATTTTTTCGATTTGTTTGAGGTTTTCGATTTTTTAATAATCTTATTATTGAATGCGTATACAGTATTTCCCCTCTAATGTCACACTCTGGAGGTTCTCACAATGAGGTAATTCTAACCTTACCAATTCATGGCACTTATGCTACATTTACCAGCACAGATGCTACTTTCCACGCGGATGCGCAGCACAGCTTGTCTCATTCTATTGTCTACATGCTCATCTTTAGTATTGTACACGTTCGTCTCGCGAGCGAAGCTAGATATGAAACACGAAATTCATTACTTCTTACGTAAGATACCGTTTCATTTGAATACGATAAATGTCGAGTTCTCGCGAAGAGCGCTTAGAATTTCGAAAAAAAGGGTTCCGAGTGAATGTAATAGCCACGATCAACCAGAATAGTCCATACGAACAGTTATAGTTCTGCAACGGGCGAATAAATCGAGCATGCTCCACTCTTAAAGCTGGCTGCGATTCAGTTTGCCTGTTTGATTCGACTCGAAACCCGAATATACTCGAAGCCAGCAATGCTCGCCCAGTTTGCTTGAATTGATCGGGTTTTCCCGCCAGAACTGACCTGCCCACTGTTATGCACATACATATGTACCTACGCTTATTACATATCTTTTCGCGCTCTCTTGCTCCTTCGTTTGTTATCCCGAATAATGCACGATTTTCTTTGAAAGCTCGACGGGGATGTAATGCCAAGCGCTTGGCAGGCATGTATTCAAATGAATTCATCGCACAAAGGAAAAGCTACGATTAGGGGAATAACCCGCTGCTTCTCATTATACATTTTACCTACTATTCGGCTGATTGGGACTTAAATGGCACGCGTCGAATGCCAAATCTTCAATTTTAAACTAGTAAACTCATGAATGAATCTTAACGAATCTTTTTTGGTAACGAATCTCTCGTCTAACGCCATACTTTTCTCATGGCGGCTCGTGTCGGGCGAAGATATTTTGCTTTTTGGTTCGGTAAAAACGTCGATGTTTCAAACTTCAAAGGGAGGTTTCTCGAGATAAAAGTTTGCACTATAGCGTGGTATAGTTCGATTTTCTGCTGGATCCTTATTTTTTAAGATAAATTCAAAAATATTGTCAAAAATTGGTGCGAAAGTGGTGTCTCTCCGTCTTTAATGATCGTTTAAACATGTTTAAACAATCGCAATGTGTTAATATTGGATATCACTGTATTCGGGAAAGTCTAAGGAATCTTTTTCCGTAAACATCAATTCAATATCTTTTATAATAACATCACAATATTTGTTCAAACTTGAAAAATAGGTCATTTTTTCAAACTCAAATTTCTCAAAAACTGTGCGTCTAGGAGAAAAATTAAGGACAGATTCGGAATCACTGCAAAAAACTCTATAAGAATTTCATAGTGAGAATCGAAATGCTTCTTGGCTGTTGAACAGTGGCTATTTGCCATTTATGCAAAATAAAAATTTCTTAGCTGAATTGCACCCAACTGGAGTGAAATAGAAATTGATTTTCTTCCCTATTGTTTTTAGTAGGTTGAGGATAATGTAATAGTATGTTTAAATTTTTCTAATATTTTTGCTATGTTAAATTAGACCTATTCATGTTCGTCATAAATGCGTAAAATCCGCAGTCTAGTTATCACTAACTAATCAAGAGGTATGACTAATGACTATTTTGCTATGACTAACATTCAAAAAGACTATTATATACATAGTCATTTTCGGATATTAGTTGATTATTGCCCTACTGTATTTTATACTGTATTTTATACCCCCTGGTATGTTTCTATAAAATTAGAAGCAATCCCTAATGAGACAGGTGTGCGAGAAACATAACATGAAAAAAGCCGGGACATTAAAAGTCCAGGTGGAAGGAGTGCAACTGTGTTCGACAGGAGGATGACTATCAACAGATGGCGTTTTAATCGTGACACTCCGCCTTCAGTGGAGAAAAAAGGGCCAAGAGGGTGGATAGGTGGAGAAACATAGACGAATAAGAAAGATGAGGGTGATGGGCCGATAGAGGGGTAGTAGGGATTCCGATCCTCCGAACTTTTGCCGGGTGGGAGACAGTATAGAAAAGAGGGAGGAAGAGAGGAAAGTGGGAAAAAGAGGAAAGAGCCAACGGGACACTGGTGTGCAGCCGGATAGTAAATGATTGTCGATTAAAGTGTCCCCCGTCCAAGAGCGGGCAGGACCAGCGACTCGATTGACAAATGGTTTGCGAAATCTGCATTCGCTGCGAAGTATTCGTTTGCCAATTCGGCTGGAAGTCGCGCGCGTACACGTACCCGGCCATTTGTTCGTTGTCCGCTCTACCGTGAACGAATGGAAGAAATAAAAATGCATAGTCTTGCTGGCTCGGGCTTTGTTTGTCTACCTTGATCCTGATCTTTGTCGATTCTTGCTCAACGACGATCGATCGGCACTCTTCCCACTTTCCGTTAGCCTTCGATTATCGATGGAAACAGTGGATGGCGGATAAAAACGATAGGTTCCAAGGGAATTAGTAACCACTTGAGAGAAATTATGATTCTCAATTTTGTACATATGAGATAATTATATTCACCTAAAAATACGTCCATTTTCTCTAATGCTTTCTGCCCACTTGCATTATCAACCATTACTGTAAAATTGTGAGTATACGCTAACGTTTCTTTGTCGACTGTTAATGCTGAGAATATATTTTTGTTGAAAGAATAAAGTGTAATGCGTGTAGACTAATTTTAGAAATGAAAGATTAGTAATATTTATTAAAATAATTATTTGTTAGACAAAAATTTTGAATTTTCCTTTATGTCGATCGTAGATGGTGTAAATAAACAATTTAATCAAATGTTATTCACTAAGCAATTTTACAATTTAAATTGTTCTCGACGTTTCGAATCCAAATCTGGGCCATTTTCAAGAGAAATTTTGCCGATGCAATTTTTTAAATTGCAAAATAGCTGAGCGAGTAACATTTAATCGAACCTGTGGTGCCGAAATCATTAAATTGTTTGTAAAAAATTTTGTTAGTTATTTTAATTTGTCATTAGCTACACATGAGTTGTTTCATCGAACTTTATCATCCGAAACATTTCCATTATTATTGGATAGAATGTTAAATAAATGTTTACTGTAAAAATTGTGTACTTTCATGGTAACCGATGTTCAGTAACGTTAATTTTACTCGGTTAGAACGGTTGAATGAAATACACTTTAATATTTAAAGTATACGTATAATATGTACATACAATATTAAGTCCTACAAGATTACTTAAGATCGTGTAAATAAGTGCGAAGAAATAATCTGTTTAAAAGCACGAGTGGTCCGAAGGAATCCGAAATAAGTACTTTGCTTTAATATTTCATTAGGTGAGCGCCGTTCCTACACTTGTGGTGGGAATTTTAGACACATCTGATCTAGCGTGAGCTGCCCGAACCGCTGCATTTAACACATATTTTGGACTTCCACGAGCAGCCACTGAATTGTGCAGCCAGCTCTGCTACACAGAAATTAAGGTTATGAGTGTTTGAAAATAAGCCGGATGCATCGCGCCCAACTTTGCGTACGTCGAGCTAATTGCTTCGCGAAAAGGAAAGTAGCTGGAAAAAGTGCATTACAGAATATTGTGCATGTTCAAAAATGTAGACCGCAACTTGTGATTAAAAATTTAATCTCCTTCCTCCATAGATTTTGTTTGAAACTTCTGTTACTCGCACTCCACCTTCTACATAATTGTTTACATGGAACTTCGTATGATTCGAACATAAATAAATTTTTATTCAATAAAATCACTACTTTAATGCAAAAGAGATATTTGCTAGCGTAGTCGGCAGCTCAGTTTTTATGCTCGAAACACTACATTTAAAGTTCTAATATGCGAGTATGTAATTAAAAGTTAACTGGAACCCTCTCTCTCTCTCTCTCTCACGGACTTTTATAAAAATGGGATTATTACGAACAATAAACGATTTAACATATGACAAACTGTTACGAAAGAGGAATTTGTAAAATTCCTGATGATTTTCTCAAAATTTGTCATGTGTAAAAACTAATATTGAGATACATCCTGCGCATGGCGGTGCGAAGCATTTCACGAACGAATATTGTGGCAGCAGCGGATCGAAACAGCCAGAATAATATAGCGTATAAACGCTGATACTCCGGATTGGAAATCGAACCTACTGAATGCCTCGTCGTCTATCCGACTGATGATTTTTCTACGGAACCATCTCCCTGGCTTGAATATCGGACACTGCACACAGACGTACATATACATTGTAAAGATTGCCATGCTTTTGTTTTTTCACGCATCTGACCCCTGTGAATGGGTTTTTCTGCCACGCAGAATATTTTCAGCGATTCCAACTTGTAAATGCTTTACCGTCAAGAAACTTTTAATGTAACAATTTCACTTCCTCGGAAGGAAACTTTACTCGTTTGTTGGCGATAGTAATACATATACATACCTATAAAATGTGTTGGTAAAAATTTATTATAATAACCAATTATATATACGTACTAGAGGGGAGTTGTTGCTCGCTCGCTTCGCGAGTAGGGTTGTTGTAATCGAAATTAACTAACTGGCGAATGTTTATAATGTCGATAATGCGAACAGACGTCGATAATGTAAATTTCTACTGAAATATTGATTAAAAGCTGCGACGTTCTATTGAAATATTGATTAAAAGCTACGACGTTCGTTTTTTTGTTGTATTGAAATATGATTCTAAAAGCACTTTTAGTTTTTCCCGAATTTTCCATTTTTCCGTGATACTTTTCCCCATTTTTCTTATCCTATAACCTAGTTCGGACTAATACGAATATTTTAAAAAAAGAATTAGCAAAATCGGTCCAGCCATTGTCAAGTAATGCGCTTACCAACGAACAGCATTTGATTTTTATTTATGTAGATGAAGGATTTATGTTTTCGCGAATGAATAATAATTTCTGATGATTATAATGATAATTATTGATATAGGCAATCACTGATTACCTATAGTAAATAAAATTATAATACAATGTCTTCTGCTAATTGTTTCAGTAACTACTACCGGCAATCAAGAATATGTTCTATGTTTGAATATGTAAACGAAATAAATGTTTCAGGCAGGAACTATTCACTTATTTGATGGAAAACGTGTCTTTATTAATAAAAAAAGCACTAAAATGAAATAGTTACATTGAATTTGTCAATAACTGGAGAAAGGTTTTAGTCTGTATATTCCAACTATTTTCGCATTATTAATTATGTATGTAGCATATAATACTGTTAATAGAAGATCTAGCTACTCTTTTACTCTTGGGAGGAAAGAAATGTTCTAACGAGAATAATCAATTACACATTGTTTGGAATAGCGTACATTTCTCGAACAGAACTTCAACCATTCCAGAAACCGATCAAGATTATTATAAAGCTTATTTCACAGAAGAAATCTGTTATTATAACAGCGATTAATAAAAATCTTGTTGAGAACAGCATCTAGGGCTTCCATATTATGTCGAAATGTGTACCAGACCACAGTAGCGCGTATCGAAGACCGATCGGAAGGAGAAGCTTTCTACTTTTCTCCACCGAGCAATGAGTCAGAAAGGTGAACGTTCTAAATTGTACTCTGCACGGGCTGCAGAACGTTGAACTTTCACCGATATTATGCTCCCATTACAAACAGAAATTCGCTTCCTCATGGTGAATGAGTCGTCCGATTTTTTTCTTCATCTAAACTCAAGAAAGTCTCATTTGAACGATACTTTCACGCTGATGGATGCCTAGTCTTAATAATCTTCCTGCACGAGCACACAGTCACGTGGTTTAATCTGTTTCAATCGCAACCATTTGATACATTCAAATCACTTGTTTATTGACGAGAACGCTCAGATTGTGTTCAAGTTATAAAAAATGGAAAAAAAATTATTTTTACAGATTTCTACCTCCTACGATGGGGGACAAACAAGGCAACGATACAATAATTGCAACTAAATGCAAGTCGCGCAAACGGCAAACGTGCAAACGGAACTACCGACAATAACTATATTACATTACATATATATGCATATGCATATAGTGGATGAAAACTATATCGATGCAATACTTTTCATCGGTGCGGCGCGACGTCGCATTTTACATCAAGCCAGAGAAAAAGCGACAGCCACTACACCGCGACCGCAACGCGTATCCCAGCCAATGAGAGTTCTGCGGCTCGATAAAGTCTCGCAAAAACGTGGAAAAATTACATTTAACGTTTAACAAATTCCACGATAAACGTCTCTGCGGTCCGTGCAACGCAAACAGGTATTCGTTTCCTTCGATAACGCGTCAACACTTTCGTCGCTAGACCGACATCCATAAAACTTGTCGCAAAATTAACACTCGTTTACCACATCATCGTAAACTGTATTGGATGCCCGTATTTGTCGATTCAAAGGTCGTTTAATGATTTTACGAGACGAAGGCTTTCTATAGCGTAACAACAATTAATTAAACCGGTTCTTTCAAACGACGTTTATCTGTTTACACGCAAGGTGTGAACTATTGAGTCGTTTCAAATGCTTTAAGAATTTCTTGATTAGCAATATACAGGGTGTCCCAAAATTCCTTCAACAGCCAGAAATGGGAGGTTCCTGAGTGTATGTGTGTCGAGGAGGCGAATGTTATAAGAGTTTAAAACGAAGTTTCAGTTTCGGAAGAACTGCACTGAGAATTCATCTACTGAAAACCAGCAATGAAACAAAATTTTGTTTATAAATATTGTTTTACAATGTTTAAATAAATTACTATATTTATAATAATATCATGTTCAGATTGCTTTCAATATAAATGAACAATCCCACTTTGTTTCATGTCTCTATCATAAACAGAACAAAAGTTATTGAATTTTGTCCAAAAACAGGCATTTCGTGACACTGTGCGGCGCGCCAACTGTCTATTGGCCGACTGTGCCAACTCGCGTCTAGGTCGCGCTCTGATTGGTCCATGTTTTTCATTAATAACTCCTAAACAAAGCCGCGAATAATATTTCTGCAAAGGAAAATGTTGCTTCAAATGATCTCAGGAACCTCCCATTTCTGGCTGTTGAAGGATTGTTGAGATACCCTGTACATTTGTACACGTGAGAAATAGTCTTAGGTACTGTATGAGATATCATACCAATTTCATATCCATAAAATTTCAAAAATCATAGGGAATGGAAATATTCTAGACCGGAAGGAATGTTGAATTTCCCAGTGAAAACAGCTCCGCGCGCAAAGGGTTAATAACGTCGAGTGTAGAAAAGTGTGGGCGTGAATTTTGGTGTGACCTCACGTATGAAACGCGGTGACTCACCTACAGAGGCGTGCCCAAATATAGTAACGACGTAAGGATGTGCTGTCTATTCGTTCGCGAAGTGTAAAATCTGTCTATGCGCAATGCAATAAATAAAATAACATTTACGAGGTCGCGACTGAAGAATGAGAACGCGATGAAACGAGGAGTCAAACGGTAGGGACTCGTGTGATTTTCTTCTAATTGGACCGAGCGAAGAGAGACGATTCCCGACATAAATCAGGCCGGCAAAGAGAAATTGGAATCGCATCAGGCGCCGGTTTGCTGGTTTTGTAAATCAGCGCGTAACTTAGAATCGAGTGGCAGCTCGGTTGACGGAGCGGCAATAAAGAAGAACGGGAAGAGGAGGTGTAGGTGGGACAAGAGGGTGGGAGGGAGCTAAAAAGAAAACGAAGGCACACCTTGCTCAGAACCGCCCCCAAAGCGTCGAAGTGATAAATCCACCGGGCCGCCGTTCGCTGCTTTCGAGTTTTTAACTTCCGCAACTTTCTTATTTATGTGCGGCACGTACAGGAATAGATTTTGCCCGTTAAAGTTCCCGTGCCGTTGAAATAAACGAAAACTCGACGGATCGATCGCTAAGGTCGAATCGACGACACCTCTCCCCACCTACTTCTTTTCCGAGGAAACTTCTTCGTCGGTTTTGCGGAAGAATCATCCCGGCGCAGTTTCCAATTTTCGTTTCTTTTTACCTGTAACGTAGGTGGTCTCGAGTTTTACGTCACACATACATATATACATATAGGTGGATGGAATACTGAAATGGCATTTACTTAATACGTTTATGTAGATCGTACGAGGCGCGTTTAAAATCATTCGAGCAGCTAACTTATGTGTTATTATAGCGATGCCCCGCGAACGTTGTTTCAGCGTTGAACCACACGCTTCCCACGCGATTTTCGATAAACGTCAAAACGATACAATTTGTATTACAATCATTGCAGGACTTTTCATAAACTTATTCGATTCCCCTGGAAAATCAGACGGATTTTCCGGCGAAACAGGACTAAATAAAAGTTGGTTTTGACCATTTTTAGAATTGATTGTTTCCTCTCACCTAACGTGTTGTTGAACATTCAAGACAGTTTCGTAAAAATTGTCGCTTTGGTACGTCGAAGTGAACACGGGATCTCTAACATACCATGTTTTCACGGAAAACATGTATATAGATTTTCTGGCACTTCCCTCGGCTTTAAGCGAGTCACTTAACGCACGCTTTGTTTACGAACCCCAAAGAACCACGCCACGCCACAGTTTCCCAAAGAGAACCGCGTTAAATCGACATAATCGCGTTGCCCGCTCGAATTTGAATCGTCACGTGGAACGGAAGGAGAGTTTTACGATGCCGGGACCGTTAACTCCCGCGAAAATAACAAAATACAGCGGCAGCCTTAAAGCGTAACTGGAAGAACGAGATTTTACTCGGCTTTATCCATCAAATATCTCTGTATGCAAACCGCGGGGTAGAAAATAACCGGGTGGAGGGCGTATCGGTCGGGGGGTTAACTCGGTTGAGTCGAACCGGAAGGTGGAGTCACGTAAGAGCGTTATTAAAAACGTGCTAGTAGGGTGGTAGTTTTCGAGGGCAATATGCGGTCGTTTGCTTCCACGAACCAACCTACCAACCACGTGGGGCAACACTTCCATGCTGAAAAAGGGACGTATCTGGCGAGGGGTGGACCGAAAAGTTACAAAAATACTAATATCTGTTCGCGTCTTTCGTTGATACCTTTCTTTACACTGTAGAGCGAAACGACATATTCGTCCTCTTTGTTCTCAAGGAATCTCTTTCACAAAATTATTATAGAAACATATTAAATATCCTTCTCATTTGCGGTCCTATGCAAATCTTCTTAGGATAAAGTAGTATTGTAAGAGACGCGCGTGAAAATCGAGGAATTTCTTTGAAGGTAATCTTTTTATTCTTTCAAGAACAACAAAAGAACAAAACGAAGAACAACAAAATTCTAATTACTAGACTGCGGATCTCTATGCAAAATAAAAAATGTCTGCGTCGATTCCAAGACACAGAGGTTAAATAAAAATGTCTTTCTTTTTTTACTTATTTGATTAAACTGAAACTAATACGTCGATGTTCTTAAAATTTTTAAGTACGTCCACTGATTTAAGTTATACATAAATACCAATTTTTGTTGTAAATGCATAAAATCCGCAGTCTACTAATTACTAATAGAACATAAGAGATCGTCTTCGGAGATATGTATCCTGTCGTGTTCATCCACATGTTTACAAAAATACTATACGGTCGTTATTGGGTCAAACAATGTAAAAAGATGATTGCCATTCTATATTGAGATCCTTCTCAATTCCTGATTGAGAAAGATTGTCTCTTTCGTCCCTGCTACATTCTTTTCCTCGCTTCGAGTCCGCTAGTCGAACTGTCTAGATCGTCCTTCCGCGCTGTTTAATAAAACAGTTTTGTAAAGAATTCTCTAGCGTATTCAATCATTGCGATACCAATTCCCAACATGTATTAAATAGTTGTCCGAAATACAATATAAAACTACGTAAAAATCGGAAGCACATTCGCAGGAGGTACGTCCGGTTAGGGGCGGGTCAAGAGGTAAGAGTAGTACGAACAGCCCTCCCCTTTTAGTACTTCTCGAGAAGCCTTCCCCCTCTAATTCAACCCTTAACCGCCAACCCCCAATCTCCAGCCGCCACTCGGTTATTACTGGTTGGTCTCCTGGGAAGACGTTATTATCCGTGCGGCTCCTTCGCGATGAGTTTCTCCTGGAAGCTGATTGACGGCGCGGAAAACTGCACCAGAGATCGTCTTACGCACCGACTTTCTCACTCTCTTGGTACGGTGTTATCTTATTAGCCTACTGGAATCGATTCTGCCATGCAAACACAATCTTTCTCGTTATAGTGACATTATTTTTCTGTCGCATTTCACCGTCGATCTGCCAAGTTATTCATCATCAAATATATTCTATTGTAAAGGAACGAAAAACGTGCTTACCAACTCGGAAACATAATTTGATTGTTATGAAATAACTGATTTTTGTCAAATTATTCAAATCTGACCTACGAGTTACTATTCGATCTTAGGAAAGAATTTACACATTTGCAGATGGCCAGTCTGACGTTAAGACTCGACTTTCACCGGCTGCTGTCCACTCAGCTGACGATCTTTTTGATTCAGGCGTGTAGTGGTGGATTCATGTTTCATTCATTGTCTCATACCGACGCAAGAAATCCTTTTTATTTCGCTTGAACAGCTCCAAACAGCGCTCTGAATCGTCGACGCGTTGTTGTTTCTGGTCCGGTGTGAGCAAACGCGGCACCCACTTCGAAAGCAACTTGCGCATGCCCAAATTTTCATGTAAAATTGTAAAGACACTGCCTTCTGATATCTTCAAGGTGTCAGCTATCTTACGCAACTTCATTTTACGGTCTTTTAAAATTATTTTGTGGACGTTTTTTGTTTTCCGCAACAACTGCCGATTTTGGGCGACCAGAGCGTTCAGCATCATCGGTGCTTGTACGATCGCGTTTAAATTCAAGCATACCAGTCAATAATAGTTGATTTCCCTGGTGCAGAGTCCCCATAATGCTTATCAAGCCACTGTTTAGCTTCAACAGTATTTTCCCTCATCAAAAAACAGTGTTTAATCAACACACGAAATTCCTTTCTATCCATTGTCTTGAAAATTACAAAACTGGGGTCACTCTAAAACGACTATAATCTCTAAACTAACGGTCAGAATACCATAAAATTTTGACACGTACTGTTTGAACGTTAGTACTACCCGGAAATCACGTGGGTCTGTCAACAATGTTGCCATGTATGCGCTGAAAACATACATTTTATAACAAGTTTGAGACCGTAGAATATATTTCCACCAAAAGAAGGTGGCATTATAAAGAAGGTGGCAGTATAAAACAAAGCACATAAGTTTGCTTAATTGTCGAGCAAAAATGAGTCGGCACGGGGAACGTGTTAACGAACGATATTACTTCTTTAAAATAGCTCGTCAAAGGAAGACCGGGTTGAAAAGAAACGAAACATGAAGGAGCGAAACAGGAGGAGCCATTTGAATGAATCGCTAATTTCCCGTATTCCGAAAATCTCGACTATCCCGAAAAATTCGTGCGCAATATCCCTTTAATGGATGAACCGTCACATATTCGACCAAGATGGGAGAATGCGATACGCGTATGTAGTATGCGACTGTATCATGTGTTCCATTCGTGTCTCATCGTTCCACCCTCTCCCTTCTCCCTGCACTTCTCTCTTTCCACGCGTCCATAGCCAACCCCCCTCAGTCACCACTGTCGACCCCCTAGAACTCGTAAAAGAGCCATTCGTTTGACTTACGTCGTTGCCCGTTTGTTATTACAGCACTCGTTACAGAGTCAATTCTGGCACTCGTATTCGCGTGTACCGCTCTTTATGGCCGTGTCTGCGAGCTAGAATGGGGATACGGAGCAGGGAAAGGGACAGAGAAAAGACGGAGATACCCGAGAACGAGAACGAGCAAGGAACATGAACTGGCTGGCTGGCTGGCTGGTGTCGCGGAAGATGATCGTCGGACGGTTCCGCCCAACGATGTCGCATCAATGTTAAAATTCTCCTTCGCAAGGAGCCTTCGAGAGGTAAGTGTATTTGTCGAGCAGAGACTCGGCTGTTCGCGCGACAAATTCCCGCCTATCCCGATGAAAAATTAAGCTCGCGCCACTATTTCACGATTAGAAGACCGTTTACGATACGGTGAGCGTACCTGTTGGAGCGTTCACGAGGATTTAATGGAGACTGAAAGCAAGGATGAGATATTCGCAATGTTCCAACCAAGTCATTAATCTATCGCAACAGGAACATGAAAAACAAGAATGAAAACGGAAAAGGGAATTTATGTTTTACGGGGCATTCCAATGCGAATGCGATAGTAATGATACTTTTTAGCTACTTTCCATTGTTGCAGAAAAATCTACCAACTTCGTTCGGAAAAGTCTGCACAAATCATTTCTACAATACGTTTGGTTTTGATACTTTTCGATACTCTCGTACGTGTAAATTGTTATCGAATTCATAAGTAGACTGCGGATCTTTATGCGATTATAGCTTGCGAAAATTTTCAAAAAATGCTAGGATATAAAATATGACAGAATTTAGTACGATCTTCATTGATTTCAGATCTAAAATGGCTACTACCACGGGAAATAAGATTCTATTTCCTTCCACTTTCTTCAAATTCGTCTAGAAAAATTGAAAATTGTGCATAAACATCCGCAGCCTATTCGGAAGATACGGAAACGGACGAGAAGAATGAGGATCGCGACGAAAGTATGTAATGGTTTAAATAAAGCAGACGCGTATTTTTATTGGGCATGCACTGTATTATGCTAAACTCGTGAGTGATGGTGATGAAATCGCAAATGTGACGATCGTCCTCGACAATAAGACCAGAAGACGCTTCTATGCGCGGGGAAAAGAACGTTGGAACGGTTGAAACTCGACAAACGACACGGAGGCATTTTCCGCGTGACATAATATCTATTATGCCGCGGTACAATGGACCAGATACGTCGCTTAATGTACCAACGAATGGCTATTGCTATTGTCACTGGATGGCAGAAAGTAATTAGTTCATTGTCTCGATAAATTGCTCGTCGGCCGACACGCATTTCGTATGTTAATTAATGAACGTGACAATGCGGGTGTTCTACAAGTATCATCGACATTTTCATCGTTCCAGCACATTCAACCGAATTAAAATAGAAAGGAAGAAACGTTTTCTTTCGTTGGACTGGCTACCGAATTTTACAAGATTTACAGTTGTTGTATCCTTATCAAAATCTCTATCTTTATCGTCTATTTCGTATAATAACGATGCTCCTTGTTACGTTCTATGCACTATAATTCGACGGTTGAATTTCCCAGGGCTGTAAATCCCACTTACGCTTGATCGCGACGATATAGCGAGTCGTCGACTAATGCGAAATTTATAGGTCCTGATTCCCGGTATATGAAGCTTGGATGTGACATAACGAATGTCGCGTTAACCCATCCTTTATCAATCATTTCAGTTCGATTATGTGTCGTATTTTCAACTGATAGTCAAATATATATATATATATATATATATATATATATATATATATATATCTTTTACATTCGTCGGACCTCTTTAATATGTAATAATATCCAGTTAGAATGCGGATCGATTACTGCCGCACAATATGTTAGCTGTGGTCGTAAAAGCTTCTAGTTAGAGTTATAGCTGTGTCGGAAATAAATGTGTTTTCCTTCGAATGCAGAGTTATTCCTTATTTTTGGTCGAGGATGACAATTGATTGCTATGTGTATTGTAGGCGGACGTGCAACAGGATTGCAAAATGTGTCGATTTACGTAACGAAATTTATAAATATCTCGAAAGAAAGAGTAAACAAGCATAAACAACGAATACATTCGAGAAGTAGAGGCTAGAAGTGAACATCCTGCAAACGGAAGCTCAAATTGTACGTGCCTGTTTGTCATAAATGTCTGGCCAAGATTTGAAATACCCAAAACAAAATCGCACCTGCTTGACCGGATTT
Source organism: Lasioglossum oenotherae (assembly GCA_028455765.1). NCBI lineage: Eukaryota > Metazoa > Arthropoda > Insecta > Hymenoptera > Halictidae > Lasioglossum > Lasioglossum oenotherae. The sequence continues at coordinate 10,381,406 of CM052288.1, forward strand.
ATGTAACGATGTAATTATACTTATGTTAATTTGCTATATTGCTTTAGCTTATACGATAGACTTCAACATTTTCTTCTAGATGCTCCATCCTGGGATACCAACGACCATTTGAAAAAGTTCGCCAGCCGGAAAACAAGATCTCGAATAATCCACGAAGGCAGAGCGCGACGGACCAATACAAACGGAAATAACTTTCGGCCGCGTGCGCGAAAGTTCAAAGCTTGGCCGGGAGAGTTTTAATGGACCGTGCACCGTCGACTGATTTTTCATCCTAATTTGCGGTGACAAAGTCCAGAAGCGGAGGTTCCTTAGAATCCCGGAGCGGTGCGGCGCGACGCGACGCGGCGCAGCAGGCGAAAAGGGGGAAAGAAAATCGAAAGGAAAGAAGCGAAGAAGAAGCTTAGTAAAAGGACGTAGCCAGTGGACGCGGGACCCCTCCCGGAGAAACGAAAACGACACATTGACGAGACTCGGGAAGATAGTTTTCTTTTGTCGTGCTTGGCCACACACTCCAGACGGTCCTCACCGCCGGAAATAAATTACCACTCGAAATCTCCGCGAAAGCCTTTTACCCCCGGTCCGAGTCCCAAACGCCCCCAACGCCGCCATCCCCTCGCCGCAATTCCATGTGACTTGAGATCAAGAAGTCGCGAGGAACAATTTTATTGTATCTGTAAGCCTTCGCAGGGAAAATGTGTCACCCGATGGACCGAGGAAGCGTCTGACGAGCAACAGAGAAAGGAACCTTCTCCAGCCAGAGAAAGTTCCACCGCCACGAGATAAATAGAAGCGTGCGACGCCGCGCTCTGCGCCGGCAGATGAACTACCGTTCTAATATGATCGGTGAACGTAGAACGTGGTACATATATGTACTATGTATGCATACAGGCTGGTTCACCAGATATTATCACAACGATTTTTCTCATTGTTATTATTTGCTGACAATTTATAGAGTCAATGAGAAACTCTTCTTCGATGTACGAATGTTAGCGTTTCAATTCAGTCTGTGTCTAACCGCCGCACAGTGGGTAAATTTGACCTAACTCGATTCAAAATCAAAGAACTTTCGATAGAAATGAGGTAGAGCGATGAATTTTTTTTTTAATTAAAGCTGAAACTTTGCAGAATATGGGGAAAATAAGTAGATTACGGTACGAACGGTTTTCAACCTTGGGAAAATTCGTTAAACTTACACAATTTTAAGAAAATGTGGTTTCCCCGTTACCACGGGCGGAAAAATGGTTTTTTTTAACATGCTATATATCATTTCCCGTAGATTTTTTCACGCTGATTTCAAATCTCGTCTGAAAGAAATTTTTTTCAAGAAATCGATTTTTGTGACAAGAAATTAATGAAATCATGTTTTCGTTGAAATTATTTCTTGTCACACGAAAACCGATTTTCAATCTTATATGAACATTCTTCGCTACGAATAATGACAATGATCAGACAGCGGATCTTTATGCAAAATAAAAAATATTCGCATTGATAGCAGGATACAGGAGCCAAATAAAAATTGCATTCTCCTTTTAATTATCCTACTAACAATAAGCTGAAAGTGATACATCGATGTCCTTAAATATTTTCAACATGTCCACTGCTATAAATTGTACGTACCCTTTTTTTGTCATAAATGCATAAAATCGAGGTGGTACATAATACACATCTGGTGAACCATCCAGTATACATGGAACCGAGTACAATGTAGAACACGTAGAATCTAGGATAAATGCGTCGTACATATATCGCATATTGCATCGTGCGCTACGTCAGACCAGAATACAAAACGTAGACTGCAGATTATAGATTACCATCTGGCAGAAAAACGACTGCGTGTCACGAACGTCGTAGCCATTTCTCTTCAGAATTGATACTCGTCCGACAGCCAATCTACTTTCTACAATTACCGGAAGAAACGAAAAAACGTCTTGCCACGTCGTATTATTCGCATTGATTATTACAAATCACGACACGGGAGAACTATTGTATCATAAAGGTCATATTAAGGATGACACGTCACGATACGAAATATATTGATGTGTCATTTCCCGTGCGGCGAATTAGATTCTACCTATCACAACGGGGAAGTTTCGACATGAAAAAATGTACGTTTCGTGTGGGATATAATCCAGTCAATGAATGCTCATAAAGGGGGGTGTAGAGGGAAATGGAAGGAACACAATTTTTAACTTTGGGACTTTGTTTGGACTAGTTAGGAGGTAAACATAGAAGGCACGTAGAAGGTCCCCTATTCTATACAAAATGAAAGCTGACAAAATGTGCCATAAGATTGATTACATTCAGTTTTTCGCTACCTCGCATAGTTTCCGAGATATCCGCGCTCAAAGTTCACTAATTGTGAAAAAGAAATTTTTGCCTTATTTGACTAGTTAACTCTTCAGCACAATTAGTGAACTTTGAGCGCGGATATCTCGCAAGCTATGCGAGATAGCGAAAAACTGAATCAAATCAATCTTGTGGCACATTTTGTCAGCTTTAATTTTGTATGCAATGATCTTATCGCTAGGATGCATAGTTTCCGAGATATAAGCGAAAAACCGCGAAAGGGGACCTGCTTAGTATGTTTACCTCCTAACTAGTCCAAACAAAGACCCAAAGTTAAAAATTGTGTTCCTTCGATTTCCCTCTACAACTTTTCGTTGACTGGACTAATAGCTATGTTGCAGAAAGTGTATATTTCGGCATTCCCTTTACCATGCGATATAAAGCTACGAGGCAAAAATAATAATGGTTCTAATGCGTTTGGTCAAACCAATGTAATTGTAGACGGAAAAGGAAAGGAAAAAGAGTAGGCAGGAGCGCGAAAGACGCAAGAAGGAGCGTAGGAGGCGGGGAATAAAACGAGCGTCGTACTGCGGCGGAAAGGGAGTTTAAGGCGCGCTTCCATTACTTCATTAGCAACGGTGAAAGGTACAGGACAATGGGGCGCCCTCGGTAGGTTGACATGGCCGAGAGCCGCGGGGTATCTCGATCGTTCCGAATGCCAGACGCGAAAATGAGACGAGAGCCGCTGCTCCGCGCCGTGCCGGCTGAACCAATCCATTCGATCCACGAAAAACTATTACATACAACCTTTCTTTGCGCTCTGATTCGCGTCGGCACACTGCGTACCAGAAGTTAAGACGTACGTAAAAACGTACCCTCTAATGAGTCTCCGATTGATTTTTTGATCGTATGTTTAGAACGCTTTGAAAAATTATAAAACTATTCATACATGGCACTGCAGGGAAGAATTTTTATCAAAAATATGATAAAAGTTAATAGAGTATTAAGTTAATAAAGTATTAAGAGACTGAACATCAAGATAGTGTAGCAGAATTGGTTAATTGAAAACGAAAACGGAAGAGAAGTAAACGATCCAATTACAAAACTTCCCTATTCTTTTATGGGACTTTGACCAACTTATTTGTGGCATTTTTCTGATTAAAATGACACCAAACACGATATGATTTGAACTGTATTTATTTATTTTTATATTCGACGAGATTGCAGAACTGTACGATCTAAGAAACAGCATGGACCCGAGGGTTTTTCTTAGATCGAACCTTCACCGTGATATGTATCATAATTTGAAAAACGACGAGCTAACATCGAGAACATTTTTGCATGCAGAGTTTGGCTTTCGAATGAGTGAACGATGAAAATATGTTTTCAAATCATTTCTAAATGATGTGACGATATTTGAAATTATGGCGAGCTTTTTTACCCGATCATGCAATTCCTCTAAGCCGGCAGTATGTCTGGTACGGACGTCGTGCATGTTCTATCACACATTTCTCTAACTCATCCAACCAACATTCGTCTTCCATCCATTCCTGATGCACTTATTATCCGGTGATAGTCGGTTCGTGCTTGTCATCGGGAATTACTATGTCACGAGTGCAACGATTGTCAGACGTTGTTATCTCAACGATCTGTTATTACCGAGGCGCATTGTGCGCGGAATACAAAGTGACGGGACATGAACATGGCTGGCGTTAAACGAAAATGCTGTTATTTAAGAACACCGCAAGAGCAATCATTTCTACGTTATTTTTCCATTATTGTCCACTTCCACTGAATAAACTGTGCCGTATAAATGTGAATATGACTTTTGTTTGGTCTAGCTTGAAGAATTTTTCCTCGAACAGGGCAGGAAATTGCTGCACGATTGAAAGCACAAACATTTTAATCAATTTCAAAGGGAACTTAAACTCTCGATTACATTAAAGTAGAACGAAAACGCAAATTGCTGTTTCACTCGAAGGTAACTTCGAACAAAAATATTTGTTGTTCTTTAACCATTTCATTTACACCAAGTAATTCTTGGTAACATTTACTGAAGTTATCAACAATTTTTCAACTTTCCATGCAGCATTTCAACACATAACTCGTTGCCATATTTTTAATTTGTAATTCCCAGCATGTTTTGCTTATAAACGAAATACTTTTTGCACTACCAATTTTTAATCGGTAATTTCGCAAAAACCATGCGCATGAAAATATGCATTTATGGCATCTGAAAGTTTTCAAAAAACGTAGCAATGTAAAATTTGATAGAATTTCATACGATTTTCATTTATTTCAGAACTGTGACGACTACTTTCTTGAAATTTAAACACCCGCAGTCTAATAATAATATATCTCTAGTTGACGCTGTCATTGGATCAGTAATAAGTAAACGGCGGATATACATATGTATATGCACTTAAAATATGCAAAAAGCATATGCAATTTATGCACAAAACATATGCAAATATGCACGAAAAATATGCAAATATGCGCGGCAAATATGAAAAATATATTAGTTATATTCAGAGCATTCATATTCTTGCACGGGTCTGTGATCTCTTCTACAACGTACAGAATAGCTTTACGTACACGCAAATAAGATAATATGTCCGGTACAAAGTTTAAAGTTACATTACAGATTTATTATGGTGTGCATTACAATAAATGACAAGGATTTCTTTTACATTGTTAATCGATAATTGCTGACTTTTCTCAATGAAAACGAATCAAAACTCATTTTTGTTTGAAGTTGTTGCTTCATTTGCGAAACTTCCGGTTTCATGTTAAATTAGCTTCCTGTACAATTTGCTCTTGATGCAAGAAAGTAAATATATGCGTGTTGTACTAGCTTTAAAAATTGAACGATGCATAATCGTACCAAATTGACGAAATAAATATGCCTCATAAAAATGGCATATGCATCTTATTGAACTAAATATGCAAAGTATATGCGATATGCAAACTAAGAAATACATTTTTAGAATACAGAAATGACATTATAAATTTCATTCTCATATGTCTTTATCTATAAATTCGAATTTGCATTGTATAAATATTCTCTGTCTAGTAATAAGCGTCAGCGAATAATTGACCATTGTCTCGTTCTCTTTATTTTTATATTGGGATCGGTACATAATTGATAATCAGTGATTATTATTATTAATCACAAAATGTACAATCAAACGACAGCTTAGTATTTCTGTGATTTTCATATGCTGATTGATTTCACAAATAACAGATCGCGTTAATTGTTCGTTTAGCGAACGAAATGAAGTGTTCCTCATACAGTTATCGCATACCTCACTATAATGATACGCAAACAGAATTACGTACACGTACATCGATTTATTATTTATTCGCATATTAATAACAGTAGCTGTGTGTGCACTTCGTCTACTTTTATTAAATTATTTTAATATCCGTGTAAACACGCACTGCGATATATCATCCGGTAATACTCTTATCGCGAGCCGTGAAGTAGGGAGAATTGGATAGAAGAGGAACATTTTTCACTTCCCGAATGATATACTGTCTCTGCCGCTAGGATACCCTTCTCCTCTTATGCAGATAGGAGGATCGCTCTTCGAATTTTACCAAATTAGAAAATCTGACATATCCCCGTTGGAAATAATTTAAATCGAGAGATATGGCGTCGGACGGTTTTCTAAATTTAATATCAGACCGAATCATTGTTGAGAATTGGAAGAAATATTTTTAAAACTAATTCAATCGTTTTACTGGGTTGCAGATGTGCATTACCTATAAGTTTAAAATAAAATTTCATTGATATGGATGGTATTTAAAGCAAAGATAAATTGTACAATAATTACTTTTCATTCCATAATTTGGCGCAACAATAATACTCTGATCCAAAGAATTTTCAGATTTTATTATAACATGGGTCATACACGCAGAATTGTTTACGAGTCAATACATTTATGTAACATACTTCTCCACAGATTAATTTTTAATATCTTTCATACTTTTCGAGATATTCGGCTGGAAAGTTTTCAAATGAACACCATACAATTCTATTGTATTTGAAAAAATTAAACTGATTTTGCTGATTGATTGCTACGCATGGAAATAAAAACAGACACCCTGTAGATATCGTACAGCGGATCTTTATGCAAAATAAAAATGTTCTACATGAATTGCAACAATCAGAACTGACCAAGACATTTCCTGTCCTTCTTAATATGTTTAATAAGTTGAAAATAATATGTATTTTAAAATTCTTCTAATGTCTTCACCGTTTTAAATTACACCTGCTCGTTTTCGTCATAAATGCATAAAGATCCGCTGTCTAACTATGACCGACAACTGGTTGATAACGGATTCGCTCAAAATTATGTAAATCGGCGAACATTTCATTTGGATAATTTTCTTTAGCTTCCGAGGATATTCGAAGTAATATCTTCGTAATGCGACTCCGAACCCGAATTCGAAACAAGCGTAAAAGTTGAATCGCCCCGTATTCGTGAACAGTTTCGCGAGGATAAATAACGGCACAGCTGTAGCAAGCTCGTAAGCGGGAAATCGGTCGAAATAAGTTCCCCGTCGAATTAAAATAGCCGGGGAGCTTTCGATCCCCTTATCCCGAGCGGGAACACGATCTCACGTTCGACGGTGAAACGAAGCGAAGTGGTAAAATCGTGCACGTTACGGTCCACCCTCAAAGAGAAAATCACGTGGGAGACATAATAGGAATGTAGGTACTAGCGAAAGCACTATCCGACGGAATTTTCAAACAACATAAGTTAGCCGACAATATCTGGCCGGCACGTAGAGTGCCCAGAAAGAAAGTGCTGAATGCGATTCCGTCATTATTTTATTTCGGTCGACGGTATTGGAATATCTAGACGGCATCGGAACGCGCCAAACCACTCGTTCTTCCTATCGACCCCGGGGAACAAATAGCACCTTTCGCACCCAGCCACTCTCAGCTCCATATTAACCTTAATTTCAGCTGGCCCCTGCAGAGAATCTAAACTGGCTACTGTGAACGATCGTTCCCAACGATAATTTCGACTCGCTGCAAGGAATTCTCGGTGCACGAGCTGGTAGCATTTGAAGGAAACTGGAGGAGCTTTCTGCGAGCGAGCTCGAATATTCTTGGATGTAGAATGAAGCTATTTAGAGCTCTACATTGACTTTTCTAAGTTAGCACGCAGACGTGATACAAGGTAGAGGATAAAATGTTTCAAGACAATGTTATTCAACATTTCTGACTACCAACTGCGTGAACACCTCGATAATATTATGGAATATTGTAGATCACGGTTTTAATACATTACCGACCGGTGATTATTGCATAATTTTGAACAATCTATATATGGTACATGGCTAAACACTTTTTAATGAAACCTTCCATCAATTCTTCCAGCAATTTTCATTGTAATCTAACAAGTCACCTAATATAATGTCATCTAACAGTTTCATTTAAGATTACAATGTAAAAAAAAATTTCTATGCTCTCTTTTGGTACAGCACAATTATTGAAAATCCTATTAATAGGCTTCCGGTAGGTAAAGTGTTAACTGGACTAATCCAGAAATAAAACTGGACTGCCAGAAATAAAAATGTGTGAACCCAGGGGTCAGACTTGTTTTTCTTCTTTGGTGTTCAATGTGTTAACTTTCCGAGGGCAATACCTACGTTGTAATATTGAGGTAATGTAGTTATTACCCCTACAATATCGTATTTGAACTCGTGATGAAGATTCTGTGAACAGAGTCTAATAAATATGTATGCTACTAATTTCCTTTAAACCGAAATCAAATTCTACTTTGGATTTGCTAATGTACAGCTATTGGAGAATATGTAAGCATGCAGTAGATATAAATTTTCTCCTTTTTTAGGAAATTGTACGAAACCCTGAAATAAATCGTAGGGTAAGGGATTAATTGAATCACCTTATCAACCCTTTACATTCCTTTGTAGAGTGTGACTCAACATCCGAGACACAAAACTGTAAATACAACGGGTTCTCATTTGGTTCGTATTTGGTTCTTCCTTCATTTATTTTTTGGTTAGAAACGAATATAAATTGTTTAAAACAGGTAGCAGTCAAGAAACTGTCACTTGAAGTAAATTTGAAATAAAACACTTAAAATAGCAGGGAGTTGTTGGCAATAAAATTGAAAAATAATTCGGAGTGCGAGAGGTTAAAATTGAGTAGTTTGTAGCGGATCAGGATACTCAATTGTCTCGCGTTTTTATACATTATAAGAGAATTTGTCACTCATGAATTAACCGATACTTGATAAATAAAGTTTAGCAAGAACTGTGAGGATGTGATTCACTGGAATGGCACAATTTTTCATTTACGAGTTCGCGAATCGGAAAACACAACAAATAGTTTTCAATAAGGAAGTTTCCTTGTAGGGGTGCAGGTGCGCAAAAGTTTCACAGCAGGAGTTTAAGGCGTCGGGGGAATAAAACTTCCAGCGAGTTTTTAAAACAGTTCCGCGCTTCCTGACGCTTAAAGACCGCGGCAATTCTTACTATGCCCTCTATTCCCGGTAATGTTCGTTCTGGAGCAAATAACGTCTAGTCGTTCTTTGCCGGATTACCGACAGTACGTAACAAATTTAAGATATTAACCCTTCGCACTCCGAATTATTTTTCAATTTTCAATCTTGCCAACACAACTCCCTACTATTTCAAGTGTTTTAATTAAAATTTACTTCGAAGGACAGTTCCTTCACTGCTGCTTATTTTAAACAATTTTGTTTACTAATTACATTAAATATTACTGAAACTTTGTTGTAATTGATATTTGCGAAACTTGTGTTTGTTTTTAACCAGAGAATAAGACAAATACACATAAAAACCCGTTTCATTTACATTCCTCTTTCTCTGATGTTGAGCCACACTCGACAAAGGAATGCAAGAGGTTCATCTACACAATTACAGATTTTTTCTCTTGTGACTATACAGTGAGTGTAAAAAGTATTCGTACGCCCTTTAAAATAGAATAACTTTTTGATAATTGTACCAAACTTACCACACATTACCAAAAATAATTATATTCAATTAGAAGCATTCGTTTACGAAATGATATGCAAAGAAGATTTTCCAAAACTTATAATTTACAAGGTTACATGCAAAAATACAATTTTTCAAAACTTTTTATTTGGGCCCTTAATGAAAGATGTACGATTCTGTGGATTTTACGCAGAAACTAACCACAAATCGTGTAAAACTACGATTTTCACCATTTTTAACCGCTTGTGTCTCGTATGTATGTAGATCTACAAAACAAATATTGTAAATTTTCTTTAAGGGCTCAAATAAAAGAGTTTTAAAAAAAGGCCTTTCTTATTTTTGCACGTAACCTTGTCAATTTTCATTTTTGGAAAATCTTTTTTGCATTCCATCTCGTAAACCAATGCTTCTAATTGATTATAACAAATCAGGTCGTTTGGAACAATTATAAAAATGTTATTCTATATTAAACAGCGAACGAATACTTCTTACACTCACTCTACACATGTACTGTGAAGTATCATCTATTCTGAATTGTATAATTGTTTCACAATTTTCGAGAAGAAAGAAAAGGAATCGAACAATTCCGAAATGATTTCAGGCCATACCAGAAATTTAACAGAGATTCCGCGCATCATAGAGGATTTTCAACGAGCAGGTTATCTCGTTCGCGCGCTCAATTAAAGCTGCTTACGATTTTCAATTTCGGTAACGAGGTAGTGGTCGATGGAAAAATGAATTTCCCCGTCGACACTTCGATAGTTCGTAATAAACGTTTCGAAGGGTCCTCCGACAAAACGGGTTCACGTACCCTCCCCTTTTTGTCCTCGAATGTTCCATGCGATGAGTGTGTTCCACGTGCGATCGTTACCTCTCGCCAAAGTGGTAACGTTTTGTGTTTAAATTTTTCCCAATTACAACTGCCGCGCGTTTTCAAGTGTTCTCGACAGTTTGCCGGAGTTTTAACGATCCGACATGGGAAATTGACTTCGTTATTATCATTGCGGCCTTTCCTACGCGACACGTGCCGCCTGACTCCACAGTTCAAACATCACGCGAATATGTATGTAAATCGTTAAGCGAGTCGATTCTTCTTGTTTCCGTTCAGCTGGACAGAGAGATGCTGATACCGGTAACATTTTCACGGTAAATATCCTAAATATCGTTACAATATCGATAAGAAAATAATTCAAAGCATATGCGGCATTCAGATGGATTTCCATCTCGGATAGTGACACGTACATGTATATTTTCAGCACTGACATTTATACAACTAACAAAATAATGACGAGATCAAATTCAGAATCTTTCCGTTTTAATCGTGGAAGCTACAGTAGAATAATTCTTACGCTACTGTAGAGTTTTTTACAGCTACTTTCTTGACAGCTACTTATTTCAAACAATTTTGTTCACTAACTACATTAAATATAGCTCTCAAACTTTGTTGTAATTTATATTTGTGTAACTTCTATTTTTGTTTTTGACTAAAAAATAAGAGAATTAAAAAATACATCTAAAAACCTGTTCAATTTACATTTTCCTTTCTCCAATGTCGAGTCACACTCGACGAAGGAGTGCGAAGGATTAAATATGTTGGTATCTAATCGATTACTACACGTTTAAGCACCGCATGAGATATTATATCACTTTCATGTCCATAAAACGAAAAGAATCATGTACAATGGAATTATGCTGGGTCGGAAGAAATGTTTAATTTTCGAGTTAAAATATCACCGACTGCAAAGGATATCTGAATGTTGTTCCCCGAAGAAAACATCCCTACAACTGGGTGGTACGTAAAAAATCGACATTTGAAATTTCGTGTTTTCTTCGATCGACTTGCTCGGCTCCCATTGTTGTTGCGGCGTTTATTTTACTGTACTTTCACTCTATATTCCGTGTTAAGTCTCGTACGCGCAGCGAAGCCGAAGCAAAGAAATCTATTACTGCTTTCGCGCAGGCTGTACACCAGATGGTTCTCAAGAAACAAAGTAGAAGAAAATTAGATATTTTTTATTTACAACGATGGGGCTATGCAGCAACCTGGTGCCGCTAGAGTGTTACCTAGATGTCGTTAAATAGAGCAGCTGTACAAACCATTACTGCAGACTCAAGTTTATACTGTCGTTAACGATTGTTCGTTTGACGTTGTTTACACGAGTCGACCTTGTAAGTGCTTTCACTGTTTATAAGCAAGTTCTGTCCGACTACTTTTTGTTCTTTTATACCTGTTTACGTGGACGCATCGTGTAATGACGCGATAAGAGTTCACGTTAATTCTCTCGTTGCGTCCTCTTCTCTATCTTATTGATACGCTGCTTTACGCGATTTCTGGACTTACCTGGAACAGAAAGATAAGATTACGTTAATAGAAGTATATTTTGAGTCTTACGCGCGTTTTATGAAATAAGATCGCAGTTCTTACGATATTTTGTTCAGCATCTTTCCAATTCAGAATAAATAGGAGTAGGGTAGTGGAAATTGCTACCACTACCGGTCATATATGGCCGGTTCTAGATTTTTTATTTTGTAATTATTGATATTATATGAAAATGCTTAAGAAATGATTTAATAAATATCTTTAGTAGAGCACATATTACAATAAGAACCACGCAAAGTCTAAATAAATTAAATTCATTTCATCGTGTCATTTTTATAAGGCAACATGTATGTACCTGTTACTTTTACAGTTCGGTACGTTTACTGTAAATAGCGTAAGTGATAGCGTAGAAGGTCCCCTTTTTCGGTTTTCCGCTTATATCTCAGAAACTATGCGTCCTAGCGATAAGACTATTCTATACAAAATTAAAGCTGACAAAATGTGCCACAAGATTGATTAGATTTAGTTTTTCGCTATCTCGCACAGTTTCCGGGATATCCGCGCTGAAATTTCACTAATTGTGCTGAAGAGTTAGCTGGTCAAATAAGGCAAAAATTTATTTTTCGCAATTCATGAACTTTGAGCGCGTATATCTCGGAAACTGTGCGAGATAGCGAAAACTTGAATTCAATCAATCTTGTGGCACATTTTGTCAGCTTTAATTTTGTATAGAATGATCTTATCGCTAGGACGCATAGTTTCGGAGATATAAGCGAAAAACCGCAAAAGGGGACCCCTTCTTAGTATGTTTACCTCCTAACTAGTCCAAAGAAAGACCCAAAGTTAAAAATTGTGTTCCTTCTATTTCCCTCTACAACTTCTCGTTGACTGGACTATGTGTACATACAGAGTAACAAGAAGCTACGTAATGTTTGCTGGCCGCAAACACTTTTTGAAGAAACAAAACAGAAATTCTACAGTTTCGAGCATTCGTCTGTATTATCTGAGGTAATGCTGTTTAGTAAGATACGTAGGTGTATACTACTTGGCAAACAGTGACAATGACAGATGGATAAGTGACGATCGATCAAGTGGAATTTGCAGTTCGGCGTCGAACTACCTCTTGTTTTTCCAACACCATCTTTCACAACCTCCAAGGAGAACGGTTGAAGTGTTTTTTTTCAGACAGTTGGTCGATTAACAGAAGCAACCGAATAACTCCGACATTGTGTAGCATGTTTTCTCCTTTCCCGTTTCGAGTTCGACCCGAACCTTTCGAATGGCAATTCACCTATTGTAAGGAAGACCCGCGTGGCATTTTCGTATATCTCCTCTCATCCTACCTTTGAAATTAGAACGCGCAGTAACATTAATAACCCCGATTTCATCACGTGAATTCGAAACGGAAAGATATTCTTAGCGTTGACCGACTTCTGGACCGTGAACTTTCCGGGAAAATAGAAACGCGAAAGCGGCATGCTTATGCGATGCCAGGACGAGGTACAGAGCTTAGCTGGAATAAAAACTAACAAACTGGAAAAACTTAATAAGCGCCTAAACGGCAACAGGAGAATGAATTTTGATCCGCCATGCAGGTAGTAATTTCCCACGGATGTACATATACAATTTTCATTCTCCCGGCAGATATTTTCCGAAAGTAATTTAAATACGCCGCTGTGCTTAAAAGTTACAGCGCCAAGAGAACATAAAGAACTGACGGTGAAATTGATAATCCGGCTCGCGGAGGTACTCTACATGTATGTATGTATATTTACTGGGTTCCGAGAAAAGTTCTAGCGTCTTTAGATGGAATAAAAGGATCTTTTTCTATGAAGTCGTTTCACTTGCAACATTCAGTTGAATTACATTTAATAACTTCTCGTGAACATTTATTCAAAGTGGACTTAAATAGTTCTTTGGTTAAATTAGATTGATTTATTTATTACATGATACATTCGAATATTTCGAGTATAAAAAGAATTTATACAAGAACTTCTTTAATCTCACAGTTTACGTAAAAACAGTAAAAAAATTAATTTTATGCACTTCGTTGTTCAAAGTCATAGAAGAATGCATAATTTTTAGAGAATCTGTGACTTCCTTCTGCTAAACTGTTTCAATAATTCAGAATTGTGAGTACGTTGCGTTTAATAAAACTTTCGATACAAGGAAGGTGAGCAACGAAACGAATGCTGGTTGCGAACGTGTTGAACAGTGTTTGGATCAGTGTCGCCGGAAAATATTGTCGGATTAATTTCAGTTACGTTACTAAATTCTGCTCATTCATTTAATTGAATGTGACCGCTTCTCTTGCGTCCTCGGTAATATTAAATATTATTTGAAGTTGTAATTGAATCCGCTGCATAATAGATACTGTAGTTGTGGCCATGACATCGATGGTCGCCACGACGACACCGGCAAGTGCGACACCTGGCACCAGTTTGTTAATACTAACTTTTCTTCGCAATTCTGATTCGCAGTTTGAGCCGTAACAAATTTTCAGAAAAATATTTCTATCACTCGAAAACTAGTATTTGGAATAGCATAAGAGGGTGTAGAATTAGGCGCGGCATCCTAAATTGAATTTATACCAAGAAAAATCATTCTGATGCATCAACTAACCTAATAAACAGATTGCGGATTTTCATGCATTTATGAAGAATTTGGTTGGGCGAATATTGTAATGCTGCTTTTAATGTAACAAAATTGTTAAGGGATTAAATCAATTATTATGTTATTCCTGCTTCCCGCGATCAATGCAAAACATTTTTATTTTGCATAAAGATCCGCAGTCTACTAATAAATTAGTATTCCCATGGTGAGCGAAGTTAAGAAATTTCACGAACATGTTATTCGGTGAACGTAGAGAAAAGGTATCAGTCGTTGAAGGTAATGGACGAGGCGATGAAAAATCAGCAGCGGCGTTGAGTCCCGTCGCAACTGGTCGTTTCCGGTTTCGTAATAGCTGGCTCGTGGCTGTCGACGCGAAATGACACGGAAGCGGTTGTTCTCGAAACGAATCGCCTACAGTCGAGTCTAGTTCGTGCTTCGATGCGTGAATTCAATACCAGCAATAATTTCAAAGGGGGTAGAAATTCCTCGTCGATTATCGTTCTTGCTCAGTGAATAAAACAGAAAATACCATTGATAACTGCTAGGTGTATAATAACGTCGTAATCATTCAGATAAACACGCGCGTCAAATACCCGAATAGAGATCTCGCTGTCGTGGTACATCTATGAAACGAATTATTTTTCAATTTTCTTGCCAAATCCCTACTATAATATTTCAAATGTTTTATTTGAAATTTATTTCAAAGGACAGTTCCTTGACTGCTACTTATTTTAAGCAATTTTACTACCACTGCCGGTGAAATGACACCGGTCTTACATTTTTAATTTTATAATTATTGAAACGATGACGTGTTGCTCACATGGAAAATGATTCGATAAATTTCTTTAGCCAAGCGCATATTGCAATAAAAATTGCACGAAATCTAAATAAATAGAGCCTCGTCATTTTTATCAGCTGAAACAGTTTTAGTGTTAAATATAGCTCTCAGATTCTGTTGCAATTTATGTTTGTGGAGCTTGTATTTGTTTTTAACTAAAAAATAAGACAATTAAATACATGCAGGTAGAACCAAACACACAGAAAAACTTTGATGTCGAGTCACACTCGACAAAGGAGTGCGAAAAGGGTTAACTGATATAATTGTATTTCTAATTTTTAATGTAGAATCATTTCGCTGAAGAAAACTTGTCTCTGTCACAAAGCACAAAAGCAACGTCGCATAAAACAGAGGAGGTATTTTTATTAATAGATAGTGCAGTACGACATTCTGTAAGTCTACATATAATGTAGTAGCCGCTCGATAAGTGTCATCAGATAACTGTCACTTGGGAACGCCTCTCGCTCGCACGTAATTACTTGTACACGCGCGCGTTCCTACTCTGTCACGTATATGTAGTTGCGACGACGTGCATATTTACAAGCGGCGAGCAAGCGGCGCGGCGCGGCGGTAAGAGTGCACGTGCCATTGGCTGTCTACTAACTATTATCTGTCGCATATGTGGACAGTCAGTAAGCAGCTATTGTATTTTGCATTGCTACATACACATTTGAATACATTCTACGTAAATATCTACGCTCGATATGTTCGTAATGATGAATGATGCCAACAAAACTCAAGACACAGTTCTATACAGGGTTTATATAAAGTAGATAGGATGTACAGAGAGGGAAAATCTCCCCTCTCTCTTCTCCTTCTCTCCATCCCCCTTCGACAGACATTTAACCGAAGTAAATAATCCGAAATAAAGTTCAAATTTTTTGGACGCTTTCGGAAACGAAGCATTTCGGCGCGAATTGACAAAGAAAAAATTTGCTTGGATTTAAGCACTTCAAAAATCACCCCTTTCTTCTTCCTACAGAAGATCTTCCTATACGAATAAGTTCTAAATTTAAAGAATTCATTTGTAAAGAAAATTGTTAAATTTGTAACAAGTCGAACAAATATTGTACAAACTTCGCACGGAGGTGCATACATATTTTCCTCGAATAAAATTGAACGGTAGCAAGATAATTAAATGGGATACGAGAGACTCGTCGGTACTTTTATGCAACAAGAAGGAATTTGGTGGATGCACTTGAGTCTGATATACTTTAAACATTCAACGGGAAAGGTACGCCATAACAACGTCTTCGCTTGGGCTTCGTTTTTCGGAAAACGAACAAATATTTCCGTTGCAAACCGTGGACGCGGAACAGCTCGCAAACGATGTCCTTACATCGTTGGCCGAAGTCCTCGAAAGGTTACGCTGTCGTGGGCAAATTTACTATGCAAATTAGAAGATGTATTTCTGCTCCCTGGTGAAAATACCGGCAAAAGATCGTGGTGAAAAAAAAACCAGTTTCACCGTCGTCCGGGCGGAACGTCTGCCTCGCGAAGAATAATTACGTAATCACGAATGAAACGCTGCTCTGCCTTTTCCTCCTTTTCGTCCCGCGAGACTGCCACAAAAAGTGGCCGGCACAGAAAGCCCGCCCGGACTTTAATCTGAGTATTTTTGCGTGAACAAACGAAAAATTTCGGTGCTATAAAAATGTCTCGCGTGCAAACAAAGAATCGACCGGGGTCCATCGAGGAAAAACCAATAAATGCTACGAAGAAATCGGACGGACAATGGAGGACGGGCTCAGGGAAAATACAGGACAAAAGTCTCTGCTGAACCTGTGGAAATAGAGAGAGAGAAAGAGAGATGGCCGGAAAGGCGTGTTGCTTGCGTTTCCACGGAACAGTAAAATGGAAAAGGGAGTCGAGTCGCGTGTGGTCGTCCGCGGGCCGCAAGTTTGTCGCTACCGACATAAGCCAATGTATTGTGCACGTGTATACAGGTTGTTTCTACATACAGAAACAAGTCAGATAAAGGAAACGACACTTTTTCGTTCGGCCGAACGTTTTCAAGAAGAACGAGTTTGGAAATTCGTCGAGTTCACGAGCTCTATTGGTGTCTACTTCCCCCCCCCCCTCTCAAAAGTACGTGGACATTTATCGTTGAAACTTGCGTAGTATTTGATTATTACTAGACGATATTTATCGTTCACAGAGCTCTGTGTTGGAACGTACTTTAAGGGAGGCTTGTGTAACTTCAGTGAAAAGGTGATTTTTAAGAATTTTTTTTAGAACAACCGGTGGGTATATGGAGGTAGGCCTTTTCTAGATGTAAACGGATAGTCTTGAAGTATAAGTGTTCTTGTTTTAGTGTTGAAAAAAATTTATGTTGTTCAGAGAAATATAAATAAAAAAAAAAATAGAATATACATTTTGTCAAAGGGAAAAATGCGATTTCTTTCGTTCGACATATTTCTGCGCATAGAACCACCGCTTGGCCCATTATACCACGATTATAACATCCTGTATTTTGAAGGAATAAACCGCACAAACGTGTCATTCTGTGCTTATATCGGAATTGCCGAATGAAAACTGAGACGTGTAAGAAATGTTAAAAGTGAAACACGTAGAGGTACGTCACGATGAGAATGTATGAAACCTGAAATACAAGGGAATAGAATGCCGAGTGATAGAATCGTTGATAATTGGTATGGTTAAGATCTTAGAGAGATCATCACGGTGTTGATGAACTGAGGTGGTCCAATAGGATGGATGGTATAATATCGCGTAGCGGTGATTTCAAGAACGATACAAATTTGAAATTACGGTGCAGCGAGGCTCGCGGCCAGAAACGCCGCAGATAATATGCAAAAGAGAAGCTTAAAAAGTAATTACTGGTGAAGAGGGCGCCGGTGGTTAAAAATTGGCGTACATAAAAAGTTTTCTAATTTCAGAAGCCAAGGATGGGCCGCATGGACGGCAGAACCGCGAGGAACAGGGGCGAAGTGGAAGGCGACGCGATGGTTACCCGTAGTTAGGTACCTCGGCGCGGCGCGCTGCGACGCGTTCGCGCGATCGGGGAATAGAAGCGAAGCGATACCTCCTATTGCTTCGTACCGCCTAATTTCTCGATCTTCAAAGCATTTCTAAACCGCGATTCAAAGTAAATCGTTCCTATTATTATTCTATCAAATATTCTCGTTGCCTAGGCAAATTGAGCATTCGAGGCAATTGGAAAACAACAAGGCTACAATGAGATCTTACCTTTTCATTAACAATTGACATACAGCTAACGCATCCTATGGTACCGATCCATTAACCTAATTAAGTACACGATAATGAGCTGTAGCGACTATGTACACAGACAAACCGACGCCACGCTGTTGCTATGTAGTAGGAAATTGTTAAACATACGCTGCGCCAGCGTTTCTAGTTCTACGGCATTCTACGTAATCTGGGGGAACTGTGTTTCCACATCGATTTTTCGGCGAGTAGGTTAGGTCAGGTTAGCTTAACTTATTAACTAACTAAGCATCACTGAGTTACGCGTAACTGTCATAATTCTTACTTAATTTTTGTAACGATTGTTTTATGCAACAACTGTCCCTAGCGGAGAATACCCCAGTCAAACCAGATAGATTATGAATCTACAAATCGCTACGCATTTGTTCAATTTCTGTGCATAACTGTTAAGCAACTGAAACTGTTACCACAAAAAGTAAAATTCTGTGTTTCACTTCCGTGTGTTCATACTTGACTATACAGATATATAAAATTCTATAAATATTTGGAATCTAGATAAACCTTCAAGTGGTTACTCTGGCAAGGTAATAAACATGTTGAACTCGCAGATATATAAAATATTTAAAAAAAGAAACTATATTATATTTAGAACTAATACTGTCAACATTTTCTTGTTCTAAACTGTAGAAATGTTATTGTCCCACTTCTAAGTTTTCCTTTGCAATTAAAATTTTCATAGTATTACTAACACGCGAGCCGACTGAGCCGACAGTAACTCCCAATAATATTCGGACGCTCAAAAAAAAGATAACATTTTTAATATTGGACTATACGATTTGAACTTTTGCGAGAAGTTTTTACTGCATGATGTAATATGAATAGAAATAGAAATAGAAATAGAAATTTTTCAAAAATGTTGAATGTATTGAAAATTTTTAAAATACATTTTGTAGATCTGTATCAATTATATGCATTGTGAAAGTTTTAAAAATACTTAGATTTATTGCAGTTGGAGGCTGAAATTCGTGAAAAGCTGCAATTTTTGCAATCTTTACACTTAGTAGTTTATTGCAATGTCGATCTATTTTGATGAAATTTCCAGGATATAATTGATACAGATCTACGAAACGTGTTTTTTAAATGTTCCATATAAGCCCACATGAGAAAGTTTCAAAATACAGCTTCTATTATTTTCTCTGCAATTCCGACAGCTTGCAATTTTCTCAACAAAATTTTTTCACGTTACGTAACCGATTAATTATTCTAGCTTCTCAAAAATGTTAAAATCGTATGATCCAACATTAAAAAAGTTATCGTCTTTTTAAGTGTCCGAATATTAGCGGGAGTCATTTTAATTGGCCAAGCAGTAGTGCCTTTCGGTTCTGTTTGACCCGTGAAAATTTCACAGAACGCGTCACGTTTCCAACGGTTCAACTGGCTGGTCATCGAGTGAAAATCCGATTACCCAGCGAACACTGCTGGAAGTGTATCGCGAAGTTTACATCAGCAAAACATCTCGAATCCAGTAAAGTTTAACTGCAATTCCCGACGGTGAACTCGTCGGAACATACGGAGGAACGCGGCGTGATTCCATTAAACCGGCTGCGCGGCGGCGGCGCATTACCACAAATTTTCAAGACGCTGTTTGCGGTGACTCGAGTACGCCGGAGTGCATTTAAACGTCTTTTCGATTCGCAGGAGTCGCGGCGCACTCGACGTATCGATTCTATTCGTGTGCGGCGATTTTATCGATAATTGGTGGTCCATACATTGGCGAAACTTTCAAAGAAAGTATCTCGGCGTACCCTTTAATTAGCATTCAACTTTCTGCCGTCTATTTATGAACATATTTAATGTGTGGCGGAAGAGGAAGTGATATTCCAATTTCTTCTGCCGTGAAATTATTCGCAGGCTGCCGCGAGAGTTCGACAAATTTATAGGTGCAGACCTTGTTACCTACTTTAGAGGTAGGGGAAAAATATTCTGAAAATTTTTTGGCCCGTAAGTTGTTTGTGCTGCACAGAAAGGAAAGTGTTTAAACAACGCGAACCATTTATTTGTAAGCATTGTTTTCTAATTTTCCTCTATAATTACAAGGTTATTATAATTAACTTTAAGTATAGGTAGGTAGTTTTTAGGTAAAAAAAAGTCAAGTTTATCTTTTATCAAATCAAACATTTTTAAAGTGTCATGAAAGGAATTATAAAAAAAAGAAATAATATTAACCTTTTATTAACCGAAAGAAAAATGAACATAAAACGAGTTTTTATATGTATTCGGTTCTTCCTCGATTTATTTAATATTGTCTTATTTTTTGGAAGTATAAATTATTCTTGTGAATATATAATTATAATTAGTAAATAGAATTGTTTACTACCTAGGAACTGTCTTGGGAATTAAGTCCCTTGAAGTAAATTTCAAATAAACCAATTATAATAGTAGGGAGTAGTTGGAGAGAAAGTTGACAAATAATTCGGAGTGCAAAGAGTTAAAGTTGTGGAACGTTGATACCATGATACCGTTTGAAAACGGTTGCTGGCACCTTCTAGTGAAAAAATATTGTTTGAACCCATGTGGACTTGTTTCTACGATACTAATCTTGTCACGAGGCTTGGATCACCGTGAAAGATTCCGTACACATGCCGGGTATCCATAATCTCGCGATTAAATTGAAGAACCTGTCAAAGCGAGGGTATCCACACTGACTGATATCCAGTCAGGATGACGACGAAGCACGTGCATGCCCCGTCATTTCACGGTTCTCGTTTACAGGCACATCTGGCGTATCCTCAGACCGATGGTTCGCTCGTGAGGATTTTTTAGGATGGCTGAATGTCGTGGGATCGCTTGATCTTCAGCCCGTCAAATTTCTACTTCGGCGAAGCGACGCGCGACGCTTGAAATATGTGACGGGAGAAAGGTGAAAGAGAAGAAAGGAGCGAGATCTCCTCTCGAATGGTGAACGGAGTCTGGTGCAGTATTTCTCCAACTATTGTTCAAGCCGTGAACGCGTTTTGTCGGATTTCGGCGTGAGATGTCAATGTTGAAAGCTGGAATACTACCGAGTTCTACGCAAAAATTCTCGAATATTTGCGAAGCATTCCTCCTCAAACTAAATCGATTTCTCCAAACTACCTACCTCTCACGGCGTGCCTCGGTGTTTCGAATATACGATAGAAACGTGTTAAATCGATAGATCGACAGTACCTATTTTTATTTCTTCATGTACATATACATCGACATTTTGTTCTGCCAACGAAAATGTCGTTCCGATTATATTTTTCTTACTTTGTCCGATGGAACGTCTGGGGCGCAAGCAGATTACATTAATTTCCTTTCTCCTGTGTTTAGTAAAAGTTCGCGTAATTCATTCTACCGTCAAAGCTCAGCGTAGAAGTAGCGCGAAGCCACATTTAGAAGCGCCTCAAAGACTTTTTCACCAGCGTAGAATCCAATGTACGCGGTAAAGCAGGCAACACGTAGTGCCTTAAGACGTGTCTCCGAGCTAGCCTCGCGACAACATAATGGGTGCTTCATTTTGCACTGAAAGCAGTTCTCCCTTTGGCTTTTATTTAGTCGTCGGAATTCCATGGTTCTTCATTTCATGGCTCGCGCTCTTGGCAGCACGACTCGTGCCCTATTGATTCATTTTGCTGTCGCGTCGCGCTGTAGGCATCAGTTTTCAATCAGCAGATTCTATTCAATACGGTATAATTATATCAATGATCGTTTGATTTCAAGCTGTTCTACGAGTCTCATTTAGGAGTTAAAATATGTATACAACTGTTGATAATATTCGAAATCTCCTACGTTTTCTTCAAATAAAATCTTTTTATGTGAATTACAACAAATTTTCGTGAAATAGCAATTTATTTCCTTTCTTAATGTGTTTAATAGGTTGAAAATAATGTAACAGTGTCTTTAAATTTTTCTAATCTTTTTAATGTTTTAAATTGCACCTTCTTACAACACCTTTCTCTATGTATGACCACACTATTATCAATATAACAAAAGATACGTATTTGTGAAAAAAATATGCAGTAAATACCGGAAAACTCATACAATATTCACGAATACTCAGAGACGTAACACACACGAATAAATCAAATCTATTGTGTGTGTATAACGACCAGATATTTCACGACTTATTAAATCACGAGACAACAGGAATATCGAACCATTGTCCTGTTGAAAAATAACATTCTCATTCTCCGAAATTCTTGTGAATATAATAGCAGTTGCACCTAATTCCTCTTATAGCTCTCTTCGATTTTCTGTCAAACTTCATTTTTTCGTTTTTTGTACTTCCGATTACATCTTTTATGATTATTTACGTACGTACATAGCTGATCTTCTATATAGATAAATAGTTAACGCTCTTGTCTATTCTCGCGTTTCATCTTCTCTGAACTATGAAACATGAATCGCATTGCAGTTGAAAATAGTGTACTGTTATGCGATATCACCCTTCCCGATAAGATTCCAAACTAACATTATCTTCGCCCTTTTGCCCAAAGCTGACTGAAATGTTTGGCTGGACTAAGAACGGCAGAGTTACATGTCCGGTGACACATTTGAGTGTAGACCAAAGGTCCTAATAGAGAATCCATATAAGGAACCCTCTCATTGAGCGGGACTCACTTTCGAGCCGTCAGTTATTTTGTAAAGACGTATACTTTCTGTAAGCGCGATTTCTTGTGAATAATCTGTTGGTGTGGCCTACTCAATAAACTTCAAGTTATAAAGAAGAAAAAGGATTACTTCACGAGGGAACCCCCATCTTTTCCTTCTTCACGGCATAACAGTACTATTTGCGACAATAAAACTCTTCTTCGTCAAACTTTCTGCTTTTCCTGTTCTCTATTTCTCATTGTTTTCGTTAAATACGTTACGACTAGGTAATACAAAGCACCTACTTGCAAATTTTCAGTAACGGTTCATTCCGCGACAAATATTTTCAGCTTTGTGAAATTGCATACTAGAATACGAAATTCGATGGAATTTTGTACAATTTTTATTCGTTTTAGATCTACAAAGGGTGTTTCCATTAAAAATAAGATTTCATTTCATTCCACTTCCATAAAGTTTGTCTACGAAAATTGGGAAATGGATAAACATCCGCAATCTACTTATATTACGTTTTAGCTAAGACTGATTTCTTATCGACAACTTTCCCCGGAACAAAATTTATCAAAATTTGCTGAACATAATTTATTGCACTTCGATGCCATTCGTAATTTCGTGTACACCAAGCACACGGTATAAAATACTTCCTCGCGGAAGATCCTGTTGATGAAGTCTGCCGATAGTTGTATTATACACAAGTGTTAGGAAAAAATATTCGTCGAAAATTGCATTCATACCGGATGAAAAGCTTTATCAGGGTAAGAACAGGTTCTCGAGCTTTGAGAAGAACATGAATGTATTTAATTCCTGTGGCGGGTATTCTTTGCTTCTTTATTGCACAGTTCTTTGGGTTTTATACTATTATTCAACACATCGCCGTGAATCTCTGCATTGAATAAGGGAACTTTATATAGCAATAAAGCGACGTGTAACGGACCGACCTGAAGCTCCGCTAATACATCAGGGATAAAGCGAAATCCTTCGATGAATAGCTTTGTCTCGGAGCCCCACTCGCAACTGATCCCATTAATTAAATCTTCAATACTCTTTAAATTGATTCGATTAATAGGAAAAATCCTTTCCGTCCGGATAAAAGCAGGTTTTCGCCGCGGTTCATTATGATTTTAATAAGATTTTCATTATTACAGGCCGTACCGAATCTTTCTCTGCGAATCAAACTGCTCGTTGAAAGAGAAAACACTTGGGATACGACGCAACCCGACGCGGCGCGGCGTTTCTCGTGATTGTTTGTATGTATTTAATATTTTCGAAAAGAATCAAACTGAGAAAGATTCAATATCCTTTTTGCTTTGATCAACAAATTAGTGTAGTAAATCGAAAACTGTATATCTTCATACACTTATTTGCTGTTAGCAATTGCTTCTTTAACAGAAGAACCCTCAAGAATGTAGGACCTTAATTTCCGGTGCGGTATTAGAAAAATTGTTCGTTATCGAATTGGAACTAAAGGAAAATTTGGCACTCTGAAAGATGATGAAGTTTCTTCGAGCTTCAGTTTCACGCAAGATTGGTTTCTTAGTAAAACAAACCTCTTGAGCTAAACAATGCAAGATTGTATGTAACCACCAAAATTTTGGGAGGCATAAAGTGATCAAGAGTCTACTATTTAAACAAAGAGATTGCGCTCACTGTGTACACAATGTTTGAAGAACTCTTTGCGCAGGGTATGCTGATATTGATGGCAAAATTGTGGAGGGGATGATTCTACATGAGAAAATACGTTGAAAATATGGAATAAATGCTTTTCATTTAAGACTTCGTTTTCGTGAAAATGGATTTTGAAAATTCATGTGGACTTGAAGAGTTTTCAAAATAGATTTTATCGAGAACAATGCCTCGAATGAAAAGGTTTGATTTCGTATTTTCGATTTACGATAAAGTCGCGTTTACTGTCCAACAGCCTGTGCTCTACACGGACAGTGATCGCGTACCGACATTATCTTTTTACGACTGCGTCTACCGCGCCGACCGCGTCGAGAGTTTAAAAGACAGCCGAACGTAGAGAAGGATAGCATGACAGTGGAGTGGATAGGCACTGGACAGTAATCGCGTACTCGATCGCGGACAGTAAACGCGACTTTGCTGTATTCTCTTATGCAGATACTGCGCAGTTTTGCACAATTATTCTCCAACTTATCAAAGTTATTTTAGAAGATATATTGGCGGATATCGAGAATCATAAAAATGCGAATCCTTCGGGAATCATAAAAATGACGGCAAGCAGTATGATTAAATTATATCAAAGGCAACGATAATAATAATAAAAAAAAAGAAATAACAGGAGATGAGAAAAAAAGTGGTTGTTGCGTCGGTGGTCGGTCGGATAGACAAGCATGGAGGGATGAGCGAAGTCCTTTCTGGCGAGGCGAACAATAGAAGATGAGGAAACGAGAAAATAAACGGGGGAGCCGTAGGAAATTAGGAATGAGTATCTAATAACTGAAAAATGTGTCCTGGTATCCCGGGCGCGGCGGGCAGAGAAGAACGTGCGGGGAAAGTCAATGAGGGGCTCCCACGAACGACGAGACGGCGCGGCGCAGGAATGAGAGTCGTACGAGAGGAATGACAATGGTACAAGCCATGGAGAGGGTTTAAAACTTCAACCCCTCGTGGAAAATTTACAGTGGGCTGGATCCAGCGCGTCATTAAACACGTTGTTTCATAATTCATGCTACGATATATTCGCTCCCTCGTTTCGCAAATCCTTCTTTCCTCCGAGCTATTCGGAGGCCGAATTTCAAGGCTTCGCGGGGCCATTTCACAGTGAATAGAGTAACTGGTCGATTCCACTTTTGCAATTAGTCTCTCCGCAATAGCCGATTTCCAGGTTTACGTTCTAGTTTTCTTGTTGACGTTACAGAGGATTTTACGAGATAGAAATAATAGAGGAAGAGGCGGTAATTAGTGATGGCGTGCGAAATTACTAACCGTGATTTATCACAGTGATCGCAGAATCACAATCACGGTTGTGAGTTTAACTTCATTCACGCTGTAATTGTGAATTTTTAATCTGAATTTGCTCACTGTCGTCTTAATTCTTCATCTGGATTGAATTAGTTTTTTTTTTTTAAATACGTATAACGTAACCTTACTTTATTTTATGATAAAAATGAAAAATATCCAATTTTATTTTCCGTACCATATTCCAGTATTTGAAAAAGAAAAAACTAATCGCAATTGAGCACCGACAAGACACAACAGGTCAAACGTGACTTATTTTCATATAATAACTGTTACATTTACGTTTTAAGCAAGAAATCAAATGAATTTAAATTGTTCATGAGATTTTAGGAAGCAACAAAAACGTAAGTGGTACAAGACAAATAAAATTGATGTGATAAATATCTTGTTATGATGAACGTAAATGTATGGTATATGTACACCAATATGGTGGCTATTATATACTATAAAATAAGAAAATTATTGGTTGAATGAAAAAGAAAGTGAAGGCGACAGTTAACACAAATGATGAGTTAAGTCGTTTTCCAAAGCAACGATGAACTTAACCTAAATGTAATGGTTAATTGTTAATTACAGTCATCATATGATCAGTGATCAATTACCCATTAAAGACATTAATTATGAAATACTAATCGTTGGAATTAATTTGGAATTTAATTAAGATTCTGTTTGAATGCTATATTACAGAATTATATTTATTATTCTTTTTTTAATTATAATGGAGGAACGGCAGAAACCTGTAATAATTTAATAGTGACTAGTTACTGAAATTGTCGATTAAATAACACATTTGATTGTCAATCCAATACATAATTAAATGCCTATATTAATCATTACTGTGATCAGTCATTAAATATTTCAATTGTAACGGTTGATCCTCCGATTACATTAAATGTTATCTAATACCGCATAGTACCGTAATTGATAGCATACATGCGCAGTGAATTTTTATCTAGATTCATTCAGTTCGGAATGTTCTTCTAAAATATTGAAACGCTACATTTTTGTTACCAATTCTTTTAAGTAGATTAATTTTCTTTTAACTGTATCACCATATTTTACAATTGATTCATTCATTCGTATACGTCCTAACGTTACGTTTGAATTTTTCGTTACTTTATCAAATTATTCACATTGAATTGCCACGGAGAATTTTAAGCAGACAGATTGTGTTGACGTATTTCGCAAGTATTTCACAATATAAACCACATACAATAAACTAACAACGCGACCGTATGTTTAAATTCTTCTAATGTTTCCACCGTTTTAAATTGCACGTACTCATTCTTATCATAAATGCATAAAATCCACTGTCCGGTAATATGTAATTGACAGTGTTTTAAATATAATACATGAAAACACAACCGATATTTGAGAATATTCTGTAGCAACTATCGAGTTGAATGAGAAACTTTTGAAAGATTCCGCGCAAAAATATCTTCCGTCCAATTTGCAATTTGCTTGACGCGGCGACGACGCGACTTCTCAAAAGCAAGAAAATCCGCAATCACGAGGACGGTTGCTCAGCTAAAGCGGCAAAGTGTTTGACTTTGTTTCTAGTTCATGGCGGAATCAATGCACGAGAAAGTTTGCTCCGCCCACAGGGAAGTTAATTTCATTTCATTGACAAGCAGAAACAGAATCGAATACGATCCAAGTTTCGGCTGGTAAGAAACGACTCTTAAGGCGCGGGTATCCGTTTACAGGCTCGTCCGTCCAATTGAATGTTTTACGAGCTTTACCTTGTTAAATGTCTGTCCAGGCACGAGTGAACGTGAACTCGCCATGCTTTTTGCGAATGTATAATTTTCCCCGTTCCCTTCTCTGCTGCAAGGCAATTATATCGGTGTCTCATTAAAATCACTGAAATTGTGTATTGAAAGGAGAATAATTTTAGTACAAGATACAAAATATCATAAACAAATGGCATTGGGAAATGCAATACCCGTACAATGTTTGACAGACTACCTAAGACGAGCCTGTAGCGAAGCGGTCACTGACAATGGTGATCTGTGCCAAGGTGCAGCTGTGACAGCGCGAACGAAAGCGATAGGATACTGATATAGCCATATGTGATACGTAGCATTAGATCATGTTCCGAGGAAATGTACCGCGTGAATCGGAACAGTATTGCACGGGTAAGTTCGCTAATTTATAGTTCCGGAATTTATAGCGACCATTCTCCAGATTGCTCAGCCCCCGGATCGCTGGCAAGATAGACTTCAAAGCGAATAAACGGCGTATAAAAAGTTTATTCAGTGGAGATATGAAGCGCGCCTCGGCAATCCCGTGAATGCTAAGAACCGGTGGAAATAAAAAGTTAATCAACTCTGCGAACAACGCGACGATTAACCGTACTTCGCCGTAGATGCTTTAGCTACCTATAACGAAAGGTGTTTTCGACCAGCTCTTTTATTTCTATATATTGAAACGACAGTGTCGGTGAAAGTGTATAAAATCAGATGAGCTTGTGGTATGTGTAGCGATAGAGTAAAAGACGGAGAGAGGACGAGCTACAAATTGTGCCGATATCTCTAATAACCGTGACAAGGTTCCAGCAACGTTTCAGCTACCGTGTACGATGGCTGCGCAGCTTTGCAAAGCCACTTTAAGGACGATATCGGAGGACAGGGGAGTCCATTACGAAGAAGTTGTGGTTTACATTGCCTCATCAGGAAGTCGTTAACCTAGCCCACCGACACCTTCTGCCCTCCGCATTCACCCGCCCCTCTGATGTCGCTCACCCTTGCACCCTTTAGTTATTCTCCGTGAGTAAGAACTTCTCTCCGCGGGCCTGATAGAGACCATCCAGTAACGTATCCGGTGGAAGAGCCGCCATAAACCGACAGAGGAACTTTTAAGAGACCCCAGATAACTTCTATTTTTTCGGGGGGGATCCAGCTTTTCAGCTATCCCTAAATTTCCCTTGGCTTAATCTTCTGCGAGTTATCCAATTTATCTAAGAGATTGCAAATCCTCCGAGGAATTCAGTTCTTTCCTTCGAATTGCGCCGAGAAGGGAACTTGGAATGCAACCATCTACGTGTCATTAGACCGGGGCATCCACTGTTTTCGTTCAAGTGAAAGTTTCGTTCCAACCGCGGGCAGACTGATCGGTGAAAAGAAGATATCGAACAGTCCAATATATAACAAGAGTTGGACAAATCATTGTTTACGATGAGCGAGCATGGCGATTCTCATTAACACTAAAACTACCAACAGTTAAGACGAAGCTATTTCTACCAAAACCAGTCGCGAAATGAGTGGTCTTTAAAAAATATGTAATAATAACATATTTTTATATTTATTGATTTATTACTATCTTGCAAAAGAGGAATATGGGGCCGAATATGTCTTTGAAAATATTATGTAGTGATAATCTTAGACCCTTCTTTTTTTATTTTTTCCCAACTGGTTCCGTCTGCGGCAATTTCATTTTGTTTGATGATCCTGTTACTTTCATTTTCATCTTCAGAACTTGAAGGCACACAACCACGTCTTCTTTTACGTAAATTCTCAACAATTTCTTTGTCTCTATAATCTCATTATTACTATTATCACTATAAAGTTCAATTTTATTTTCCTTTGATCTACTTTTTTCATGCTCTCATACAATTCCCCATCTTCAATATCAGAGCATTCCATTGGTATATTGTTCACTTTTCGCAACAATTCAAAGATTTTCAATCATTTTGCCATTTTTAGGGCTAGTAATATATCGTTATATAAAAAGGAATTGGGTCCTATTTCAGCGGCTACATCGATAACTGTTACGTTACATCGCAGCTATGTTTATGTTTGTGTTGTGGCGCCAAAATAAGACGTTGCGTGCGATAAAATTTAATAACAAAACATTAATAGATCTATCTAAATATCTAATAAACGATTTCGGGTTCGGTGAACAGATTATTGGATACTTTTCCACTTAGAGAAGTACCAGTCAAACTGACTGGTATTTGTATAAGTAGCCATGATACAAAATTATTTTGATTCTGAATAAATTAAACAAAAATCAAATGCATTATATTACTCCTTTAGTTATCGCTGCAAAAGCCATCACCTCATTGCGGTAAGAGAATGTAACATGAAGTAAGAATTTTAAAATGAAATTATAAAACCAGTCATTCTGATTGGTGTGGTAGTTCTAGTGTTAATTCGGAATGAGATCTCATTAATTTGTGCACAGCAAGCTTTCATCGAATGACATTCGAAGCGCAAATGAAGGTAACAGAAATGAAAAAATCATGGTTACCGCAAGTTTGAATTCACCGAGATCGTAGGAACACTGGACAAATCTATTGCTAAATCTCGATTACAAGCAACTAATGTACAGGATTTGCTGGATCTGCGGCTTTCAAACATCGACGAAGTTGTGTAGTTGATATTCTCTTGATATTCAATTGGCAACACAATCGGAATCCTGTTTAAATGCCGTCGGACCACATGGACGGATATCTCGAGCGAAAGGGGATGAAACTTTCGGCAAAGCGAGCACTATTGAAAGAAAACTTTCTGCCTTTGATCAGCGGCGGTTAAACCGACTGCGCTTCTGAATGAACCGCTGCAACTAATTTAATACGTTTACTGTATAGAATTTCAGTGAAATCTTTCCCGGTTGCTTCTTTGTTCCTTTGACAAATACATTTATCGGTACTGAATTTCACGAATAGATTATGGCTTATAACTCAAGCGTTCGGTCCAATTAAATACGATCTAATATTAGGTTGCTGTATAAATCATGTCATTAGTATAATAAATTGAATTTCAAATACAGATTTATATTTTTACTTCTGTGAGAAAATACTTTCTACAAAACAATTCTTCCTACAACAATAATCGATCTTTCCATAAGTTTTGGATATTGTCCATTGAAGACCTAGTTGCAATTGTATTGTTTAGACAAAATAACAAAAGTAACGATATTTCTCGCAATCTAATCAAAATGTGCTTACACAATCTGCTTACAGTAAAAAATTGGCTTACACGTAATTCATTTTTGTACGAAAGTGTACTCTGCGATACTGTAATTCATTCGGTACAAATTATTTAAAAATGTGGAATTTTTTGAAACCCGAAACTTGGCAATTTAGAGGTTTACATAATATCCGAGAAAGTTGTACGACCGAGATATTCCTGGTGTGCCCATACTGGGAAAGTTTCGCGACGAAATCAACTGCAGGTGGGCCTCCCGGGGATTTACATCAAAGAAAACCAAATTCTCGGCAAGTTTTATCGATGCAAATAGTCTTTTTGATTTAGATGTCGCCGAAACACATCACGTCAGACTTGTTGGGTTTCGCGTACGGGAAACAACTGCCCCTGAGCGTTGTCGGTGCCCATGGGAGCACGCTTCGCAGATAACTGAATTCCAAACTCGTGTCCCCGACTTTCATATTTTTCCTGGCTATCGCGCGCTACCAGAGAAATATTCGTCTTGAACCGTGCCATGAAAGATAAAGAATAAACAACCACCGAGTGGCGTGGAATTTATTGTTAATTTCAGTTTCATCAAAGTATTACTCGATTAGAAATTCTAGGTTCATTGTGGTTAATGTTGTGGAGTAATCATTATCAAAGAATGGCATTGGATTATTTAGCTTATATGAACAAAACCTGAGAAATATATGCTGAACTCTGTCGCGAGCTGTATTATTGTTATAATAATAATAGAATAATATATATATAATATACAATAATAAAGAGAGATTGTTAAATGTGCCGCAAGGATTTTTAAAACTGCATGGGTTTTGTAACTTCGAACTCGTCTGGTGACATTGGAGCCTCGTTTTCATTTAATTTGTTCAAGAAAACAGGCTCAGCCCTCTCATTGAATATATTTTTGTAAATACATAATTTGGTTTGTTCTTTTTTGTATGATACAACTTTCACATTTTTTATATTCCGGTGTATCTATTGTAGATATTAGAAAAAACCATAAGGTGAGGTCCCCGGAGAAAGGAAAGAAGAATCGCGGCGAGAGACGTTACCATTCCTTCCATTCCAGACTCTACTTTATTCCTAAGAAAAAATATGCGCAGTTAAACGATAATGTACAGGATTATCTCCCAGCCCCTCCGCCACTGCTACCACATTAGCCACTACAATCCCTAAAAACCATGTGTACGACTTACACAAACGGTTCTTTCGTCACTGAACCGTGGTAGCACCTGGAAGAGTCTCAAACGGGCGTCCCGTATTTTAATGTCGCAAAGTCAAAACTCACGACGCGGTTGAAGTGAAATAATGCGCGTTCCAAGGTTATTTATGAGAACGCCAGGGAGGCAATGGTGCTGCCAGTACGTCCAGTGAATTGTAGAGGTACCGTCGGAGACGGAGAATTTGCTGGTGCGCCAAAAAAGAAGCAGAAGAAGACGGAGAAGGGAACGAAGACGACGAACAAGACGACAACCACGATGGCAGCAGGAGCAAAAGTCTTTACGCTTTCGGGGCACGACTTTTTCACGGCTGAACGTTACAGTTTCCTGGTGCCAATTCCAACCGACTATTGAATCCTCTTCGTGACTCGGAAAACGTTCCGCAAGAGAAGTTGCCCGTATGTTATTTTCTCATTATTTCCTGGCTTCCAATCTTTCATTCTTACGTTGCTTGATTGGTACCACAAGCTGGACGCGAGAATTACATCAAGATATTTATTATAGAAAATCATGTACAAAGGATTTGATTCCTTGTTTGATAAACTGTTGTAGGGAATGTCACGGTCGGAAGTATCACAGCATTGAAACAAACAAATGGAACCATGAAATTGGGAACGTGGGTATTTACACCTCGTCAAGATCTGGTTCCCACGAAAGTCTGCGACCCACAAGTGGCTATTGAAAACTGTATTCGTAACATGCATTAAAAAGTAGCTGTAACCACGGAAAAGTTAAGCGAACTGATGCAAAGAGCGCCTCGATAATTCGTTTCGCACGGCTCGTTTGGTGAACAAAATACGAATAGGATCTCTTTAGATACTTGAAATTATCTGATACGATTGTATAGGAACGATTCAATTAGACACAAGTAGATCACAGTGTTTCTTCTATTTTAATTTAAACTGTAAATTATATAATACAACATTATGTAATACAGTAGATAAAATTTCAGACTTTCATCGATGTTTATCATAATGCATACGTATATGCCCAAAGAAATGAATTCATTCAATATGAATTCTCCATAAATGCATCTTTATAATCCATAATTTTCATTAGATCCGTAGTTTCGCTGTTGAATACTTCTACTTTAAGCAAAGTCGAGATTTCATTGTACAATATAACATGAAACAAAGAGAATTGTTGTCTTCTTGATCGAATAAACTATCGGCGATTAAATATGTGTTTCTTCTTGTACTGATTCTCTTAGAATATCATTTAACAACCATTACACGACGTACGCACTGTTTTCAACACTTGTATACGTTTAAATAAAACTTGTAGACATTCTAACTCGCGTTCGTTCCAAATCAAACACCCGAGAAGAAACTCTGTTTCATATTTAACAGATTCGTATTCTACTTTGCAGCAACAAAGGTCTGCCATTGTGTTCGAAAAACTTGGAGTCATCCCAGGCATCGTGCAGAGCCACTTTTAGCAACTGCGATTATACAATGTTTGCCAAACCTCGGTATGCGTAATCCACGCTGGCGAAGATACCAGGCAGCTATGACTTCAGCGAGCACAATGGCGTCCTGTCTTCGTGCGGATTCAGAAACGGTCATTGAAAATAAACAGACCTGACGCGGTCTATTCGCGCATTGTTGTACGCGGAGCCAACGCAATTGCGGTCTCGCCTGACGAAAGTAGCTTCGCTTCATGTATCAGGAATACGTCGAACCGACCAAAACCGAAGATAGATCCCCTCGCACAATTGAAGCATCGATCTGTCGAGTCCCATGAAATTATGCGGAATAGACGTGATTAATAGCTACCGCAACACCTCAAAGCTGCTTCGCTAATTATCGCGATTCGGTTCCTACATACTCTTACAACAACTATCGAGACACCAGGCTATATCCCGGAGGACACGATGAAAGGTTTGACAAACCACTTAGCGAATACGTAAACGTTGCTGGCATTAATGCAACACGCTCGATATCTTCTCGAGGTACAACAACGTTATTC
This sequence comes from Lasioglossum oenotherae, assembly GCA_028455765.1. Taxonomy (NCBI): domain Eukaryota; kingdom Metazoa; phylum Arthropoda; class Insecta; order Hymenoptera; family Halictidae; genus Lasioglossum; species Lasioglossum oenotherae. The sequence continues at coordinate 10,415,375 of CM052288.1, forward strand.
ATTTCATTGGGACGTGCCTCCCTACAAGATCTATGCACAAAACAGCGTCAGCGATCGTAATCGGTGAAACGAGTGTTTCGGCATCTGCTTGAGGGAGTAGACTCGGGATGCGCCTTCTTATTTCTCGATAATGCATGCGACGGGGGTTCTCAGTAGAAAAAACGCTAGATACAGGTTCAATGTAGACCGCGATCGCCCTCGAAAGTCCTATTTTTACAATTTGCATTATTGGGCAGCGTAATTTTCATTATTCGGAAGCATACAGCTGCGCATGTAGCTATTTACGTAATGAAATGAGAGACAAAATAAACGATATGAAGGATGCCTTAATGGAGCGATATATGAAAACCCGGAAGGTTCGATATGAAGGTTGCGCGGATCGCGACTTGGGGATGAAATCCGAAAGGTTCGGTATACTGGTTGGCAGTGTTGGGCAAAGTTTATTTTGAATAATAAATAAACGTGTGATTTTAATTGCAAATAATAACTAAACTTTTTATTTAAATAAAAATTATTTAAATAATTCCAAAAATGGAAATTCATGTTGTATATCCTATATATTAGTGGTCCCCAACCCCCGGTTCGCGGACCGGTACCGGTCCGTGGATCAAATGGTACCGGGCCGCCCAAGGAACGTTAAACAATCAACGTCCCTCCCCCCCCCCCCCCTCAGCGGGCCGCGGTAAAATTATCAAAGGCTGACCGGTTCGCGGCGATAAAAAGGTTGGGGAGCACTGCTGTATATAATATCCTATTTTGAATTAACTCGATCAAGAAGAGCGTCACCCATATTTGGGGCCCCCACGGAAGCATACCCGTCTCCGAGATATGGGTGACGTGGCGATCAACGTGTTCAAAGGAAAACTGTTAATTTAGTCGCCTCTCGGGCGAGCAGTAAATATTCTGGTGTAAATTACAAGCTGAAATATCTGTACCCTGGAACACGAGGCGACGCGACGTGACGCGCGACGGTCCGGCATTGATCTTCGCGAGTGGACAGCGAAAGCTGCGTTCCCCAAGAAAGTGGGACGAAATGTATTATGATTCCCCGGGCAAACAAGAGTGTACGGATTCTATTGATTCGAGGAAAGAGAAGGAGAACGGATGTGTGTGTGTGTGTGTATGCCGCGAACGAAGACTTCGTCCCAGCATGTTTACGTAATCTGGCTGTAATCAGGCTCGTAAGTAGAAGTGTTTTCGCGGGGACTTTTCCTTCTCCCGTACGTGGAGACCGTGTAATCCGCGGGAAGGCCAATGTCTCACGTACAATGAACACCGCGCACGGTGTTACGCATACAAAATAAATGGTTGTCGATACCAAGATCGTAGGAGCGAACGAGACGGAAATACGCCGGATAGTTCGTCGGTAAGCCAGCGGGTAAACTGCCGCGGGCGCGAGTCCAACGACGCCTGCTGCACTCGATAAGAGACGTTTACATACGTCTTAAGACGTCATTACTTTAACGCCGATCGTACCTAACCATGTAGAACGCGGAACGCCCACCACGTTATGTACCACGACACCGGTGAAACGATCTTTTTCACGATTCCTGCGTGGTCCACAGAGAATTATCGTTACTCCGACTCTGACACTGACTCTGATCCTAAACGGCCCGGTATCTTCTCTGGTATGTACATACAGTGACTCCCACTAATATTCGGACACTCTTAAATACACTGTAACTTTTCAAATATTGGACTATGCGATTTGAACTTTTTTGGAAAGCTACAGCAATTAGTTTACTAGAGAATGTGAAAAGAACAACATGTTTACAACAGTTTTATGCAGGCCTATATGGAAATATTGAAAAATATGTTTTGTAGATATGTGTGGGTTACACGCATTGTGAAAGTTTCATCGAAATCGGGGTTGATGCGGGGAAAAATGACAGTCATTGAAAGATGTAAGAATTCTTAGATTTGCTGCGGTTATAGGCCGAAAAATCGTGAAAATCTACAATTTTTACCATCTTTAAATGCTTGTAGCTCATTGCAACGTCGATCGATTTTCACGAAATTTTCAGGATATGTTTCATTGAAACAGATCTACAAAACGTATTTTTGAAATTTTCAATATAGGCCCACATAAACAAGTTGTAAAATGGATCTTTTAGTATTTGCTCTACAATTTCAACCAATTGCAATTTTCGAAAAAATTTATTTTCACATTCTGCAGTGAACTAAGTTCTCTAGCTTCCGAAAAGAGTTTGAATCGTATAGTCCAATATTAAAAAGATTATCGCGTTTTTTAGAGCGTCCGAATATTAATGGGAGTCACTGTATGTATTATGTCATTATTATAGACTGCGGATCTTTATGCAAACTAAAAATGTTCTGCATTAATTGTGTGGGAAGCAGGAGCAAAATAAAAATTAATTTAATGTCTGAATGACTTGATTGTATTAAAACCAACATTGGGGTATTCATAAATTTTGCATGAAAATATACGAAAATCCGCAGTCTAGTCATTATTAAACCGGATGGAAATCCGGATTATCGGATGGAAAATGTCGAAAAAATACCACTTCTCTTATCTCGAAAAATATCATAAAGTGACGTATCGCCGCTTCAATATTGCTATTAAATTACTGATTTTCGATTAACAAAGATATTATTAAAAATATACTGCAACGTTTGTCTAAAATATTTCTTCATATCATATTTTTCCAGGTGAAGCGTGCATACCGTACATGCTTATACAAGCGGAATTAATTATATGAAATTACTTGGAATAAAAGAAATAACGTCTTTTAAAATGAAAGAAGACTCTCAGAAGTTCTAGGGTTAAGTAGATGATACAGCTTAATTTATGAAACGGAAAAGAATCGATGAATTCTATGGAAGTACGTTAGGTTTATTTTTTTTACACTGTCTCAAATAGTTCGTCGCACTGTATCCATTACGCACGCCGAAACATTAGGCATCAGAATAAGTAATGGCAACTCCAAAATATCTCTGTTTGAGTTATGACCCTCTGCGTCGTTGCAGTATATCTTCACGTGACAGCGAGATGCGATTTTTACTGTCGTGACACGAAAACGCGTGACTTTTGTCGTAGCGAAAACTAGAAATGGTGCTGTTACGACAGCGGACACATGAATTTTATTGTCGCGAGAGAAGTAGACGACGCTATTGTAAACTTTTTGTTATACATGTTAAATATAGTATCCTTTTCACTTGTATTTAGGTGAATTTGACATTTGTCGCAAGTTTTTGATGAATTTTTTTGGAAAATTCATAATATGAAGAATAAATATCAAGAAGTATAGAGGTATAGAGTGTATTTGAAATTATAGAATCAATAAAACAAAAATGAATTTGTTTTACATAATTGGACACCACTTCATAGTTTATTTTTGTTTCATCTTTCACTTTCATTCTGTTTTTCAATGTGTCACGAAGTCCTTCCTTGCATATCAAATAAATGATAGTTTGTTGATTCTAAACATAGATCAATTTATTTAACCCATATTTCCAATAGAAACCAATAATGAGAACTGGATACAGTGCTGAAAATGCCAAGAATGAGCTCGCGAAGCTTGTGCCGATATCCCTGAATGTTTCGGCGACTATATTTGTGATCATTGTAAATTATTTTAAAAGTATTATGCGTTAATTTACACATGTTTACTATGTCCGATATTAGGGGCCATTGTAGACTCACTCTAAATCAATGACCTATATTAATGTTAATGTAATTTAATTATTATAATAATGTTGGTTTATTTGATAGTTTACTTTGATTTCTGTTACTGTTATCTTGTAATTAATGCAAAAGAAATAAAAATAAATCAATATTCCGTTTATTTATTTAAGAAAAACCTTAAGTGTCCGGTACTAGGGGAACTCCCCCTATATCCTTCCGCGACGGTGGCCGGTCAGGGTCCAGAAATCGTACATTAATCTCTCGCTGTCCACGAGCGGGGTGTCAGACGGCGACAAAAAGAAATATCAGACGAGAAAGGATCGTAGACGGAGATTGCACCGTTAAAGGTGGTTGATTTTAATTTCACGGGGCGCGAGTCTTCGGTTACGGCTACGAACACGACCGTCTAAGCGTCTGGCTCTCGTGCTACATTGTCGGTTCAGACTCGTGCACACGCGGCTGTCTACGATGTGTGCGTGTTTGTATACGCGGTATACACGGTTGTACGTGGTATATACGTGTGACACGGGCATATCCTCGCCGCTATCTGCATATGCACGAGTGTGTGCAAGTCCGTGAAGCTGCGCTCCCGCGGCGCACAACAGCCCTTCCATGGCATCGATCCTGCATAATGGCCCATTATGTTGCCTGATTTGCACATTATCCGACGACTCGTGCGACGTATAAGCCGCGAACTTCAGGACATTACCGATTCTATCCGGATACGATTGTATCGAGGATGTAGGTGGGAACGTAGACCAGCTGATCGAGGGAGGAAAAGAACTCGAGTTCTACCGTTACACTGACTCCATTCTACGGAACGAATTAAACCTCCGCATTATCGGCCGAAGATTTTAAACGCATCCACGAGAACAAACGCTCTCGCTGAAAATACTTCGCTCGGTTTCTTTCTACCGGAAAACTTTCTCCAGTTCACCGTATCAACCCTTCTTTATGTGCTGTTAATGAAACTTGCGCGAATTTACAACGACAGTTGTCAATTTATTCAGCACAGCAAGTCTGAAACGAATCCCATCTTGCTAAAAATTCAGGGAGCTTTTCCGGAAGAGAGCTTCCGAGAAGAGGTGGCGGATCTCCGGGAAAAGTAAAGACATATTTTTACTCTGTACACACGTATTTAACGCAGTGATTAATAAATATGTTTACTATTATCGATCAATTCCCAAAGAATTACGATAAACCAGGTCGTTTTCGTATTTCGTTTCCGAGAAAAACGTCACGGTTAAAAGTCAGACGCGATAAAAAGATAAAAAAGGTAGATGCGGGCGTATTACTGACCCGGTCACCATTGCCACACAGTCGACAGATGTAGCGACTGTGCGAGAATTAACAGTTTCTCTTTACAAACTGCAGCAACATTCTATTTTCACATTAGCTTGGTAAACCAATTAATCAAATCATTTTACATATTAACAAGTGCTGCGAAATGTTAAAACTGATCACAGACACTCGGCTCTTAAATGTTCTGTGGGAACAATACCGAACAGTAACTCTGGAAAAGGTATTTGGTAAACAACCCCTGGTCCCATCCGCGGCAATCATGTATCGAATTTCACGATAAAGTTATGAAAACAGTTAGAAATTGTGTATCGCCTCGTGAATCTCCGTGAACGTTCCATATGCGACGCGAATGATTCACGATTCCACGTGGCTCAGCAAATCACACACACACACACACACACACACACCACGGTGTCTCTCTCCTTTTCCCTCCCGGTTACAAACGATCCTCTTTCCATCGGTCTTTCTCTCCCTCCGCAGCCCACCCTCCTTCGGTGAGGGTACAGTCAGTGAATACACGCACCGTGTATGGTGTATTATCTATAGGGCGGCCACTACAAACGGTGTGGGGTCGGAACAGAGACAGCTAATTATTTAGACACGCTTGAACGCCACCCCATCGATCACTTCTCCAGAGTCACCTCTCTCGCTCTGTTCCGCCCTCGTTCGCCTCTATCTTCTTTCTCGCTTCCTGCCCCTTGCCCTACCTTCTGCTCTTTCTACGGATGGTTACATAGACACGAAGGCAAACGGGTTAAGCGCGCGCGAGCGCGTAACGGGGAGCACTTTCTGCTCGGTTCTACGCTGTACGTACCTAGGAACAGAGGGACGAGGGACGAGGGACGAGGGGAGTAGTCGAGTCGAGTCGAAGAGCACAGAACGGAGAAAGAGTGACACGGCAGAGAGAGGGACATTACGGAGGGACTCAACGGTTGCCAAAACTATCGTTTCCTCTTAGCGCGTCGCCGCTGGGAGGAATAACTTCCGGCATATTTACTCGAATGCCCGGCATATCCCGCTGTCCTGCGCGATATTGCGCCAGTGAGAGCGTGTTACGTACGTAAGCGCGTGAATTACGAGCGGGCTAATGTATGAGCACGTCGTAGAATGAAAACTCGGAGTAAAATACAACGTTGCGTACGCGCTGCAACGAGCGCTGCACTGCCTGATAAATCGCGCGGCGAGATCTCGATATTAAGTTGGTGCCGCGTGAAAACGCGCCCCTCCCTTCACCCCTCCCCTCCCTTCACCCCTCCCCGCGCCATCGTCGCGATACTTAACCCTTTGTTTCATAATATACGACCGAAATGTCACTTTTACTTGACGGTGCGTTGCCGCGCGTCACCTGGCCCCCAACAATCGCCGATCGTGAAATCCGTAACGGGCACGCGGTACCGACACGAATAACACAGTTACATTTGTGAATTTTCAAAAACTACTACCGAAAACGAAGAAAATATCAAATGCGACTTGTTAATCGAGATACAGCACCGGGAGTGGTAACCGCGTGGAAAATTCTGCGATTAATCGGACAATTTATGGTTAGAGAGATTTTCAATGTTGTGGACAGAACATTTATAATTACGACCCCGTCAGTAAACTGACAGACTCTGTCTGTGATATCTTGAATAATTATAGTTACTAAATTCCTGGTGAAAGGAATTATCATCGTGGATGCCTGAAAGGGTTCCATTGAAAGAGATTAAGGTAACAATGATATTTCGAAAAAAATAGCGTAAGAGAACAATCATTTTTACAGCATTGTATGAGCTCCATTAAATTATGTATCTTTAAAAACAATCAAGATATCTGATATAAACGATAATTATTGTTCACGACAGTAAATAAAGGTTTATACTAAAGTTTTAATGATTGGTTGAGCTTTGCTCTTCACCGTACAACTGTGCGTATCTATGCAATAATTAAAAGTATTGTAGGGGGTACAGGATTAAATTGTTATATACTTTTTTAAAGAACTACGTTCATTATACAGATATAGTTATTGAGTTTGATTGAATTTTTTGATTGGATTGAATCGAATATAGTTCGGTTCAGTGTCAGTGTAGTCTAATGTGACAAATTTGTGTATGTTTATTACACATTCACAAATTTATGACGCAATAATCACATACATATCCTTTAGTGAGTTTGCACAGTGACATTTGCAATGTGCCCACGAATGACTCGTGACGGTTAATCATCTGCTACGGATATCAACGATACAGCTAAATTCGTTCAAAGAGTAAAAGAGAATTAATTTCGCAATCAAACTAATTTTTGTTTCGCCAGTCTTTACACGCAAGTCACATATATATAATTAAATAATTTAACAAATGAATATTGAGAGGCGATTCAACCAGAAACCGTCCACTTACCAATTCACTCGCCAATTTTGTTGTAACAATCGATGGCCATGATTCTGCGAATGATGGTCATTAATTTGCTGATTGTGTGCGTCCATAATAAATATTTACATACAACGAGTAACGTCCACAATTTTATTGAGGTTGTGTTATGTGGTATCCCAATATTAACATCTTCATTAAAATCTGTGAGATGTAAGTGGAGCTGATATATGGCAAATTATTTTTCCCACATTATTGTACTATATTTGACTCAATATTTTATATTCCATGTAAATACATTTTTCTATAAATGATTTTTTCAATAATCTCCCATGGAGGTATTAAAGAACAAGTTTTGTTGTTCAACAGAATTGTGTACCACTTTGTGGTGTGATTGCTTATTGCTTTATCTCCAGCTTAATTCTTTCCAGCAACCGTCAGTACTTTTTCTAATTCTAAAAAAAATAGCAGACATGATACATATATTACTTCACACTTTTGTTTAAGTAGATTATATTGTATGTATTATATATAATAAATAAATTGCGGATTTTATGCATTTATGGCAAAACTGACTATATGCAGTTTAAAGCAGTGGACAGACTAAAGGATTTAAAAATTTCAATGTACTCGGTTAATTAATATCATTAGAGAAGAAATTACATTTCTATTTGACTTCTATGTCATACAATTTATGAAGACAATTTTTATTTTGCATACAGATACGCAGCCTAATAATACATAACTAGACTGCGGATCTTGATGCAAAATAAAAAATGTTTGCAGTAATTGCAGGACACAGGAGCCAAATAAAAATTGTATTTTTGTTTTAATTATCCTATGGAGCTGAAACTAATATATTGATGTCCTTAAATGTTTTTCACATGACCACTGCTTTAAATTACATGTTTGTCATTTTTGTCATAAATGCATAAAATCCGCAGTCCATACATAACTCATCAGCAAAAATTGAACTGCTCTTTCATTAAACAATTACAATCAGCAAATTAGTAACTCTTGTACAAACCGCCTGTAGTCGAATTTTCAAAGGGTAAACCTCTCTTATACTAGAGGAGTTCGACATGTCGGAACCTCCATAACTCGAAGATTTTAGTTCTTCCCTTGAGATTAGAGTTATCGAGGTTCGACTGTATTAAATGAATTTCCGCGTTGTATCCATTTTCCTGAATTAGTCGACGAGAAATCGCGAGTCTTCATAAACATCCGCTCTCTAATGATAACTATTACGTGTTCGGCGAAGAATTTGACGCGTGCGTCGAAGAACGAGCGAGCAAATTGCGCGGAAAAGGAGCAGCAGCCTCTAGAATCTAGAACTCTTTCCGAAGGGAACCGGTGCGGTGGGAACGAGGAAGCGGAGGATAGAGAGGACGAAGGAGGAAGTATGTATAGAGCGAGGGAGAGTCTGGAATGGGTTTCTATTGGGCCGAGAATATTGCCGTGAATATTGCCGGGCCGGGACACACGGGCTACGGGCCACGGGCACGAACACGCAGCCACGCGTGCCGTCTCCGAATGTTTTTCAGGGGAGGCTCGAAATACTCGAGCCACCGCCGTAAAACTACACGGTAAAACACTTACGAACTATTGGTCGGCGCGGCATTAAATGCGGCTCACGTACGACATAACCGTCCCGTATACGAGCCCTAGTAAATAACTATTCACGCGAGCGTGTATTCTCGTTTGGACCGAGCCGAAAACGCGACGCGCGTTACGTCCTGTTTGGTTCGTGAGCAAAAGATTCCGCCGTTTTACACGCGCTCGTTGCTCCCGCAATTTCACCAGCTACGCTTCTAAACAAGCGAACACGGAAAAAATGAGAAAACTGATATTTCATCCGGCTGATTAATTAGTTCGATTCGATACGGTTTGCGAGGGATAAGCGTATGTTGCAGTTGTAATATAGTTAGCAAATTCGCGACCTCCACATTTTCTCTAACAGTCATTTATACACGGTGTCCCAAAATTCGTGAACTTCCCGAAAGGGGGTGGTTCCTGAGACCATTTCAAGCGACATTTTCCTTTGCGAAAATGTTATCCGCGGTTTTGTTTAGGAGTTAGTAACGAAAAACACGGACCAATCAGAGCGCGACCTAGACGCGAGTTGCCACAGTCGGCCCGGCGCGGCGCGCCAAATCTCTATTGGCCGTTATATTTTCCACAAATGGATTTTTATCATTTCGATAATTGGTAAATATAGAACCGGTCAATTGACCGTGACAAGTTCAGTGTTAAAGCAAGAACATTTGAACGTAGAGGAATTACTTATGTAGCTGGGGCCAGTGCCACGTAGAAATCCACGAGTTAACGTACAGCGAAGCCGAGCACTTTATCTCGAAACCAGCACACAAATCTCGTGGTTCCGAAAGCAACACTAATTTCTGACCGTGACTGTACATCATGGATACCAGAATCCCGGGGAATCCTGTAAACTGCCTCGATCCTCCGTCCGAAATTGTGCAACGCGAGGAAGTAAAGCGTATCTCGGGGGGATACGGTAGCGGAAGAAGAGTCGGAACGCGTGCACGTATTCAACAGAATTGCGCACTTTTGCGCGCGTGTGGGCGGCGGGGGGAATCGCGGGGCCCTGGCGGAGGGATGAGGGACGTGGATCGAGGGGTGGCGATGCAACAACGGTGGGGTGGCGATGGAACGCAGGGAGGGGGCAGCAGAATTCGAGGGGATAGAGACACGCGAAGGCCCGACCGAGCCGAGCCGGGCTGGCTGGCTGGCTGGCGCTGTGCTACGTCGCGTCGGAACACAATATTGCGGATCAATAAACCTCAATAAAGTCAATTTCTGTCGCAAAAGCATCTGAATACGGGAATTTTGTATTCTGCCGGCTAGGCAGCAGCAGCCGGCTGGGCAGGGATCGTGTCCCGAATACAGATTAAGTATATTTTATACCGTATCTCGGCGAACTCGCGCGCATATGTTTCTCCCGCGCTCTCGCTACAGACATCCGCGCGCCACCTTCAACCTCCTGCTTAGTTTTTCGCGTTCGCCCGCCGCTTCCTCCTTTCCAACGGAGAAAATAACAAAGGAGGGTAGCTCGCGAACAGAGAAGTATGCGGCGCTACCTTGAAATACGCGCTTCTCCGTACGAGCGAGCATGTGTGCGCGCCTTGACGTGCAGCGACGTCCTCGACTCCTCGTGTAATTTGTTTCGAGCGACTTCGCGACTTTAAAGGCTCTTCTCCCGCCAACCACGCACAACTTCGCTGCCTCGATATATTTTCGACGGGAATACCAATATCTTTGCTCACCCTCGGCCATTACTTTTCTTCGCGGAGATGGATTAGAGGATGACGGGCCCCGAAAATGTATAATAAGCTCGCGGCGTGTCGAGAGCATTGCCAATTGACTTACACAGTCAGCGGCAATAATAAGTGGACGCCCTTAAAAATCGCATAACATTTTAGAAATTGGTCCAAAGGACTTGAATTTTCTTAAGACGTTAGACCGGCTGGTTCACCAGAGAATAAGTAAACAAAAATTTATTACGATTGCAATTGGTAGGAATTATACAAAATTTTTTGTCAACTTCTATTATATATACTTTTATATTATATATATACTTATATTTTATTATATATATATATATCTATACTTTTTTATCTGGGCCTATAACGATAATTTAAAGAATGCGTTTTATAGATTTCGGTAACCGATATGCATACTGAAAATTTCGTCGAAATCGGTCAACATTGCAATGAGAGCTGCAAACGTTTAAAGATGATCACGTAAGGGCGAAATGCCCTGGCAATGCTGAGAATCTGCGACTTTCACCCTTAAGCTCTTTAATTAATCGACTGCAGGTTGATTTGTACAGTGAATCGTGTCGTGTATGGATCGCCTGAGATCGTGAAACGTATTTGGATAATAGAGAGAATTCAGGTGTCCACCTTTCCAACATATCTTCAAAATAATTCTTTCCTTTCACGCTGTTATCGAAAAGCTTATCGGATACTAACCAGATGTCCGTTCAGAGGCGAATGTTTCCAGCTGAAGAGGTAAATCAAATATATTGATCAAATTCTTAACAGCGATCGATGAGGAAAATAAGCGGACTGTGTAAATAGAAGACAATTAAAAATGAGCGAAAGCATTTCGGAAATGTCAGTTGCGAACAATTCGCGCGGAGCCTGACGATGAAGGCGGCCGAGCGAGCAAATATTGACGCGTGACCATAAATATGATTTCCGATGGTAGTAATAAACGTCGAATAATCGGCCGCGGAAGGACGTATCGATAATATCAAATAAAATCTGTATCGGTGCGCAAGGCATTTTCATTAATACGATTATCGAGCAAGTTCGAGGTCGCTGAGGCGACGACAAGCAGGCGACGGTGGCCCCGTGCAGCATAATTCATTTTCCTGACGTAGCGGAGAGCTTTGGGTCGTTGGCGCGACCAGCGAACCACCGGGACACCAACTTCCTCCCGTCCCAATAATAAGAAGAAAGTCGAGCTTGCTGGAACGAAACCAAGTGGCACGTTCTCGTGGAGCAGCCACACCACGTAATTATCCACTTCGAAAACTCGGCGCCGAACAAACTGGGGGAGTCTAGTAGCCGGGAAAAGAGCTTCAACTTCCGAGCGAATGACAAAACGCGATCAAGAACGACAACGCGGACAGATTGGAAATATCTTAGATTCAGGTCCCGCGGACCGCTCGCGAAAACTTTTCGATTTCATTCCATCGAGAAACGGTAAGCAAATATTTTCCACGACGAGAGTAACCTATAAACACGAGTACCTCGGAAAAATGCTAATCGAGAAACCTAGAAGTCGGTTTCTCAGCATCGTAATGGCCGAAAGCGAACCCAGCGATCTCTTGGCGTTTCTCCAATAAAATTTCTTCATCTAGAATGAAAGATTACAGTACTCGAAGAATTTGTCAGCTGGTTTTGAATCACGTTCAAACATTTACTAATTGTAAGCCAAGATTACATTTTATATTTATGACATGCCCCTGTGTGTCTTTTCCTATCGCATATCGGCGACTTTCCTATTCCAATTTGTGGATTCGTAAAATGGTAGTACGCCAATGGTGAAGACGACCTATCACTTCTCTCTTTGTTTCTTTCTTGTATGTCTGTTGAAATTTCATTTATAACAAAGTCTGACACAGCTCTTAAATTGTATATACCCTTAGCCGTGCCTAACTGTACTTGATTTTAAAGTAAGGAAGCTTTCTACCAAATCATGTGTTACAACACATTTTTGCAATGGTATCGTATATATCCACATATCCAAAGATATAATGGTGCTGTGTTTTTGCGAAGCGAGTACAACACGAATAATTAAGTCTCTGAAAGAATGATTGATAATACTGTTGCTTTCCGTTGTTCCCACTGAATTATTTTATTTCTGTCGCGCCACTGAAATATATATTTCCATAGTGTTTTTACTCTTTAGTGTAATACATATAGTATTACTACTATGTACTACTCTTATCTCGTGGAATAATGGTTTAAAGATACCTAACATGCAATCGAGTAATAACGCTACATCCAAGGACGGATACACATATTTATGCATACATAAAATAATCAGTTAACGAGTTAAATATGTTAAAGGATAATATGACCACTGGACTGCAGATCTTCATGCATTTATAGGAAAATTGAGTAGATGAAATTGAAAATTGTTGGAGAATTATCAAAATTGAAGAGGTTAATGAATGATTTTTCTTCTATTGAAATCGTTAAGGGAAGAAATAACATTCAGTTCGGTTTCTATTTCCTGTAATCGGTGCAGACAATTTTTATTTTGCACTAGCTGTACCCGGCCACGCGTTGCTGTGGCTCAGTCTGCTAGCTACAGCTAAAGCTACAGCTGTTTAAAAAGTCGATAAACCAAAAACTTTAAGAAAAACGTCACTTTTCGTGTTACAACTCCTAAACTATGCAACCTACAGAATCGGATCAGTGGCCATTTGAATGAACTCGGCGAGCTTAATCCAATGAGTACCTCAAATTGAATATTGCTGCTATCAGCTAAAAGTTATAAGCAGAAACGTGCCCAAAACAGGGCGGAAAGCTCGACTCTCGTCACTAATGACGTCACAACTTTTGAACTAATGGACTTTTTCGAATGCGGATTATCCTAAAACCTTCCCGAAGAAACGCTGCGGCAATGGCTCAAACCCCAGCTTTCTACGTTCAGCCGTTTCGGAGATCTTAGATTATGAACAAACATTTACATTTTTATTTATATAGATAGATAAAGATTCGCAGGCTAATGATCACAATATACATCTCATTTCGATCGAGTGAGAAACAATTGTGGAAAGCGACGACTCGAAAAGATGATGGCGCTCACAGAAAATAAAGAATGGCGTGCCATCATTTGTGCAAAAAGTTGAGAAAACTCGAACCTTGTAATCAGCCGTACCGGCTGTTAACCCTTTGCACTCGGAGTTATTTATCTGGAAGATTAAACATTTCTTCCGATCTAGAATATTTCCATTCCCTATGATTTTTGAAGTTTTACAAATATGAAATTGGTATAATACCTCATACGATACCTAACTGTTTAGTAATTGATTAAATACCGATATATTTAATAATGGAAACAATATTTTGAATAACGGTGCAGCAATTTTTACTGATGCCTTAGAGGGGACACAACCGAGTGCAAAGGGTTAAATGTTTCCTCGACTAACTTCGAATTGTATAATATGTAGCTAGGTACATATGTATACGAAACGTGTAGGCCAGATACAAGCAAGATTACTACAAGCGGAGTACAAGCAACTTCCTGCAGTGTTTACGAGCGCTCGACGTCGCGCGTCGCGTCGTAAGTCGTACGCGCGACGCGCGACGTCGAGATACTTTAGTGGCCGAGAGTTTGTCGTAGCTCGTATGTTCGCGCAAAGAAGATCGAAGAGGCCACGAAGTAATTCCACGGAGGCGTAAAGGAACGGAATAAGGGTGAAAATGGTGTTATGCTTGTTTCATGGTCCCCTAGTCGTGTACACGCCTTCGGGCATTTGCACTAAAATTTGCACCCTCTTGGCTCACGGCTCACAATGCCCGATTAGATATACATATGGCTCGAGGTAATACTCAGGCATTTTCGTGAATAATTTCACTGTGCATGATCGAAACTGCAGCGATCTCGTGCACCATGTTTTCTCGCCTTTTTATCCGCAATCGAATAACTATTTGTTATATTGAGCACAGCATACATATCGCACCCCCGCAAGAATTGTGACACATCTCAAAAATACAGCATTTGTGAAAAATCAACTTAAAGAATACTATAAAACTTATATCGAAATAGTTTAAGCTTCTTCTAAATTTCAGGTAAGCATGATAAATTGCGAGATAGAGATGCGACGCTTTTCGTGCATGTTGGGGCACTTCATACATATTTTTCAATGACATAGCCTCCAATTTGCCATTTTTTCACTTGTGTCACTTTTCTTGCGGTGTGTACATACAGTTGGGAACGATATTAAGTTTTTAAGACACTCTGAAAAATCGCATAACTTTTTTAAAATTGGTCCGAAGGATTTGAATGTTTTTAAAATGTTAGACCGACTAGTTTGTCGGAGAATGAGTGAACAAAAATTTGTTTAGATTGCAACTGACCATACAAAATTTTAGAAATGATGTTCTGTCAACTTTATATCGGAACTTATACTGCATACTGAAAGTTTCATCAAAATCGGTCAACATTGTAACGAGCTACACACGTTTAAAGATGAGAGCTTAAGGATGAAAGTCGCAGATTTCCAGCCTCGTCAGGGCATTTCGTTCTTATGTGATCATCTTTAAACATTTGTAGCTCATTGCATCATGAACCGATTTCGACGGAATTTTCATACAATGTTGATTATTCATACAATAAGTAAAATTATCGTTATAGGCTCAGATAAAAAGGTTGACGAAACATCATTTCTAAAATTTTGTACGACTCCTATCAATTGCAATCGTAACAAACTTTTTTATAACTCATTCTCTAGCAAACTAGTCGGTCTAACACCTTTAAAAAATTCAAGTCCTTTGGACAAATTGTTAAAAAGTTATGCGATTCTCAAGATTGTCTATGTAGAAGTACTTTCCTTCGATCAATAAATTTCTACACCCGTCGACATATGTACTACTATACACGTCTTTTTTCCTAGCGTTGAATTGTTTTTATCGAAAACAAAATCAATTTGAGGAAAGTAATATAAACTTGTAATTGCAAATTTGTAATATCTGCATACAAAAGCGTTGTTACCTTTACGAGTAATTAGTTGGATTCCAGATATTGCGGGTGGACTCAAACAGTGGACACTTTGGTAATGCTTACCTGAAACATAAAAAGGCACATAGTTATAAATAAGTGGAAAGAGTGTTAAGACAATGAAATTTTCATTATGAAACGGGATAAACCTGGACATGCGATGTAAATACACTATCGCAGAATAACTCTGATTGAAAGGAATCTAAAATTTCTTGGTAATTCAGCTCATCCATCACCGAAGAAGAAATCGAATTTCCTATTCTGAATAGAGACTGGCGAGGAGGGGATGGAAAGTAAGCGGCGCAAAATATCTTCTCATCGACGGCCGCTCCCTTAATTCCCAATATTTTTTCGAGACACACCCTTCAGTGGGGGCTCAACTTGTTGCGCTTTACGAGCACGTCACCGCCCGCTGAAATTCCTATTTGTTCCGGCAGACGTGAAGAATACCCAGGAACGAGACTGGCTAGGCTGGCAGAAATAAGGAACAACAGAGGGAGAAGGAAACAGGAGGTCGAGATGCTGAACAAGAATAGGAAGAAGAGGAGCGGAGTGGGGAAGCTGAAATAAAGGGTGGAGTGTACCAGCAAATATGGGGAAAATATGAATATGAATATATACATACATACGAATGTACATGTATATGTATAACAAAATAGAGAGAATAGAAAAAGCGAGTGGTGTTCGAGGTGGAACACGCCTCAACGCGGAGACTGAAACCCTCCTATTGGACACCATTGGCGGGCTTGGCTCGGAAATCGAGTCTCAAGGGCAAATCAAGAGCCACTGGGAGGAAGAAAAAGAAATAATAAGGGCGGAGCCGCCAGGAGAAAGACCGCTATCAAGAGAAAAAACGAAAGGAGGAAGCGGGAATGGGAGAATGTGAGAAAGGGGAAAAGAGAGGAGGAAAGAGTCAGGGTGGTTTGGAAACAGGGGGTCGGAGAATGGCTGTGAAAAACAGAGAAAAACAGATACGAATATCTAGTACGAGGTGCAAGAAACAAATTGCAGCGAAGAGGGGGAGGGGGCAAGGGTGGCGAACGGTAGGGACGTTTAATGACAGAAAATTGCAAGTAATGGCGGATAACGCGCCCTATTTAACACCTCCGCCTCATCTTATCCTATCACACGAAATAACCTCTGCATCCCCGTTAAAATTTTCTTATCGCCGAAGCGAACGTGGAGCCAAGCTGCCTACCTTACGTGTATTACACGTCGAGACTCGACGCTATCTTCAGCCTGCTCGTCCGACCGAATTATTACGCTTCCAGGACATAATTTCGGTGTACTTCGGGATAACGTTTGTCCCTCCAGGCTTAGGCGTGTCTCAGGGCAAGACGGAGGTTGAATTTTTCAATTCTCCCCTGTGCAACGTCGAAACTGCGATTTCTTCATCGCGCCTCGAACACTAATTGCATTGCTTAGGAAGGAAGCGAATGTTCGCAGGCTTTAAACGTGAACGATATCTTCGCTCGAAAACTTCGAATCAGGTTCATCGCTGATCTCGAAATTATGAGAGCGTCACTCGGAATTATAATAAAATCAGAAAGCAACTGTCACGGTGCAATAGATGAACTTCACTAATTGAGCGTATAACTTCATACTTTCTACTCGCAAGAACTTGATTCGAATAACAAACGTATCTGCATGAAACACATTCTGATTTTATATGCGAAGCATGAATTTACTTAACCCAACTGCGATCGAGTTTTTCCTATATAATGAAAGAAACAATGATCCGAAACAGAAATTCCTCCGATTCCGACCGATAAAGTTGCATTCCCTATTCCGTTTCCTGCGGCTTCGTTTTTGCGAGATTCGCCGAGCGAGTAATTAGTTTTACTTGAACGAGCACACGGTGGAAACACGGAGCACGAGCAAATTTTTCGGCGAAACTTTTCAGGCATCAGAGGATAACGAGAACATTTATTCTCGCGGGATGATTGAAAACAAGTCTGGTATCCGGTTATGTCGATTTCTGCTCCGTAGCAGAGGGTC
Organism: Lasioglossum oenotherae; assembly: GCA_028455765.1. NCBI lineage: Eukaryota > Metazoa > Arthropoda > Insecta > Hymenoptera > Halictidae > Lasioglossum > Lasioglossum oenotherae. The sequence goes on from CM052288.1 coordinate 10,432,925, forward strand.
TACGGACGAAGAGTGTCTGGGTAAATCAGAATCTTGGGCCTTCTTTACGAGGCATCCAGCGAAAATCTTTGCGAAAGACTGAAATCGCATTAAGCGGCCAACGCATAGAAGGTGAATGCAAACTCGTCACGAAAGGAGCACGAACGGGGACGTATGAAGCGAAAGGGAGTCAGAGCCGGGAAGAAAAAGGGGCCGGAAGATAAAAAAGAGAGGGAGGAGAGGGCAGGGTGGTAGAGAGGGAGGGGAAAAAAGGCATTGAGGCTTCGACACCGAGGCCCGAGTAGCCCGACGCGTATATGAGTCAAGGCGAAACGAGGTCTGGTCTCGTGAACCTCGCATAAACCAACCTGGTCACTGTCGTTCAACGTGTCCCTCCCTCGTTATCCCTCTTCCTCCCTCCTGCACGAACGAATATTATATTAAACCGTGTCCGCGTAAAATATTTGTGAATTTCGAATTTCTTTCGTCCACACTGGAATTTCACTCTCTGTCTGTTCTTGTAGTTTATTGACTCGCGATTCGTATCTGTTCAGGGAAAGTGAAATCAGTAGACATTACGAACAAGCGCAACATAACCTCATGCACTGTGGAAACAATTGGGAAATTCTTATTAATGTCTTATTAATCTTTGCATCAGCAAAGATGGTGTTTTCAACAGTGAAACGCGCTAGATAAAAGATCGATTTAGGCCGCGATCGCCCTAAAAAGTCCTATTTTATTAGCTTGCTATTTCTTGTCTGTCCGTTTGTTCGGTGCAAATTTTGCAATTGATTTTAAACTAACTTCTAGATGAGCTGGAGACTTGAAATTTTAAACATAGCTCAGAACTGGATGACAATGCAATATTAAAAAAAAACTTTTTAAAAGCCTATGCGTTTAGGAGATATAAACTATTAAAAATTTAACTGTTACACCTCCCCGCGCGACGCTCGGTAGTACCAAATATATTTTGATAGCAAAAGTTTCAGATGTGAACGCACTTAACTAAATACAGTAACCTAGAAAATCTGTAGTGTACATATGAAAGAATCAACGAATCTTGATATAAGGTGAAAAATTGACTCAAGTATCAAGGAAGATGTCCACTGGTAGAAACATGTTCAAACAGATGAAGAAATCACGAAACGTGAAATTGTCCAAATAATATACCCGATATGTCAGTGGACATCGTCTTCGCGACCGAGAAGAAAACCACCGACAACAAGATGTTTTATGACCGCGATTCATCAACGAGACACCTAACTCATTCACGATTCACTTGGTCTGGTAAACGTAACGTGGAATATATCGAGAGAGAAACACGTCTGATAAATGTACCGATCGATGACCCATCGAAACACTCGCAAACACGAAGCAGAAGAGGTTTGTCGCTATCGGCGCACAGGTTAGATGTGACACCGGTAGTTTTTCTCTCTTCCTGACCGCGCCGGGAAAGAAGGGAAAATGCCGTTGAAAATATTCGATTTCCGCAGGAAGAAGGCGGCGAGCGTTCTCTCTGAAAGTAGGTAAGCCCCTTAAAGCGTTCGGCACGTAGTGGTCGAAGAGGGGCGAAACGATCCTCAACTTCCCGCAGCCCGGTCGAACTCACGAGAAAATCTCCAACACCTTCTTCCTTTTCCAACCATTATTCTCATCATATTCCGACAGCCATTCTCGCACATCCCTCCTCGTGTTTTTGTTTCGCGTCAATTCACAAGACAAGGGACGATTTGACGCGCGGATCGGGCGAATCTTAAATAATATTAGAGATAATAGAATCAAAATAATATTTAAAACTGTGCTGGGGGTATTAGAGAGCTAAAGTACGGACGGTGCATGTACGTATGCGTGTATATGTATATTAACAGCTAAATTTATAAAAATAGAAAATCAGAAATAACAGAAGAATTTTGTAAAACTACGATCGCCAACAGATTGTATTTGGTTGTCCCAGAAGTTTCTTCAGGAATGTGTTCCTTTAATGTTGCTAAATAAATACAAACAATACGATAATCTTTATGTTAATATTTTAGTACTTCTTCATATGAATTTGCATTATGTGCATGCATCGAAAACCAACTTTTGGGACAACTTAATATTTATTTAGAAATATTAAAGGATCACATCCCGAGAGAAACTTTTGGGACAACCTAATAAAAAGAAACGATTGAAACGAGCCATAATTAATTGAATAAACCTGTTTTGGCTTTTCCTTACAGTATTATACAAAAAATTGCTTCAAGATTACAAAAGCAAACAAATAATGGGAACTATGTCTTCATAGTTGTTTCTAATTTTAGAGCGACTATTCGGATGGGACGTATTAGTAGCTATTATAATAATCTTTTAAAAATATTGGAGATCTGGTTTCGTTGCAAAATCAACTTATCAAGAAGTTAGTGCATGAAAATAGTCCAGTGGTCTACATGTTTTGGAGCAGTTATGAAGGTAGGAATGAGTACCGCTGGCGAAGGAACGAAGCCACAATGCCATCCGATTGATTTACGTTGCTCGTTACGCGGTCCACTGCTCCGAAGAGAGAAAAATAAATTGATAGAGGGTGTCGGTATGGGGGTAAAGAAAGAAGAAGAACGGGAGGAAGAAACAGAAGGGAGAAAAAAGGTACGAGAAAAGGATCTACGAGAACGGAGGAACAAGAGGAGGGGGTAGGCGATCCTCGCGAACGAGGAGAGTTCTTTTTGAATGAGCGTGTGGAGAAGGGAACCGAAGGGGAAGGGGCGAAGGTAAAGGAGCCGCGTGATGAGAAATGCAAAGTGAAGCAGGTTGGATTTTGCCAAAGATATACCGAGGACTTGTTCGATCCCCTCCGTTCCATTAATTGCGACTTTCGTTAAGATCGATGAACGTGTTCTTTTTTCATTTCCGTACCTAAACGCTGGTTAAAATCATCAGCGGTGATTCGAATTACTTGCAAATCGATACTCTTCACCGATTTCAATGATTTCGAAATGTGTCGTAATTTTACACCGTGTCACATCGGAACCATGTTTTCCGATTATCGTGTCATCAGAGGGTCGAGATTGAGTATACGCATGTATCCATTACTGCTCCTCGGTTTCGGTTTTCAAGATATTCGCAAAAATATATTTGTTCTGCAGTTTGGAGCACGCTTATTGCTCTTTTACATGGAAATACACAATGCAATACATACATACATACATATCCACATTTCTGCTCACCATTTAATAGACTCAACTATCTTTTTTTTTAGAAGATAAATATACGGACTTCATTACTATGCGGGGTAGCATTTGCGTAACCTTGCGAAACATGAGAAATATTGAGACGATAAAAGCAAGTTATGGATTAAAGAATGTGATCGAAGAGGAACAGCTACAAAACTTTTGCTTTTTTATAGTAGTCATTATCAATGATCGAGCAGATCAACTATCGAAACATATACTATACATATTTCTAATTCAAACACAATCTTTCCGACGTCTGTTCCGAATAATAAAAGGTCTGAGAAAAACAAGAAATCGGGCCAGGAGTTCTGATCGAAACAGTCGCGACTAAAAAAACCTAGAAAAATGCACTTCAGATATTCTCTCCGCTTCGCCAAGAACATAGCTACGTATACAGTCTAAACCCTTTTTGCTGCATCACTCCCCCTGTTTCTCCTGGCCCCGAATCGACGATGCAAATTCGCTAGGAAAAAACTCATTCCCCTTTCGAAGCTGTTGTTAATATTGAAGAAGTAGACGTATTTTCATCCGCATCCGTAATCGCGTGCCTGTGAATGTACAGGTCCGTGTATATCGACTGCATCTGCATTTACAATCAGGACTAGCCCTCGGATCCATTAGTCACCTGACGGCGCGGCGCGGCGCGGCGGCGGCGGCGGCGGTGGATCGGTTTCCAAGCGTGCAGGGAAGAAGCAAGTCCAGAAGAAGGATATACCGAAGCTGGCAGTATTAGAGCAAACCGATCGGGACACTAATGACTAGGATTACTTCTTGGAAGATATTGCTGCCTTCTTTCCCCTTTTATCTACCTTCAACCCTCCTTTTTCCCTTCCATTCCCCGTCTCTACCGTCTCTGTTTGGTTTCTCACGCGTCTGCTGCGAATATCGATGAACCGAACCCCGGTTCCATTCGTTTATTCGTCTATCGTCTTTTTGCGTTTGTTTAAGATTGAGAACGGTCGCAGTATCCTGCTAGATTGGACGAATTCAGATAAGGAGCTGATAGGGGGGGTTCGCCAAAGGGGACACTGGTGATTCTGTTCTATTAGACGCGCAAACTTTCCTTTGATTTTCTTATTAACCCTGCGTCAACGGGGTAGACTCGTTTTTACAGGATTACATTTCTCGATCATGCAAATATGAGCTTTTTCAGTAGTCAAAAGCGCTAGATAATCGACCTTAAAAGTCCTATTTTTACGTTTACGAGGCGTAATTTACATTATTCGGAAGCATACAGCTGCGCAAGTACAGTAAAGTCGCGATCTAGCTCCCTGAGGATCTACACGATCACTGTCCCTTCGCCTACCCCTTCCACTGGGGGACATTGCCGCGAGGGACCAAGAAGCTCGAGCTGCCTTCTACGTTCGGCATCCTTTGTACTTTCGACGCGGTCGACGCTGTCATGAAAAAATAGTTTCCCTACGCGACCTCTGCCCCTGCTCGGAACAGGCGATGGGAGCTGGACCGTGACGTTACTGTAGCTATTTTATATGTAATGCAAATTAAAGTTTACATTATGAAAAATTATTCTCTATTTCACTAAGCAAGTAAGTAACATTTGTTCCTCGTGTTTTAAATACACACAAGTTGAAATATAGCATTTATTACTAATTTACAGACGCAATTCTTAAAAATCTTCTTGAGAATGATTTAAAAGAAGATCTAAACGTTGAACTAAAGATATTGTGATAATTTTCAAATAGTGTTATGTATAACAATTGATCGAACCAGTGCGCTGAAATCATCCAAAAAACGTTCTTGATGCAAATTACGCCCCGTAAACGTAAAGATAGGACTTTTGAGGGCGATCGCGGTCTAGAGTCATCCTTTCTCCACTGAAAAACCCTATCTTTGCATTATTGAGAAATGAGAAGGCGCATCCCGCACCCTTGCAATCCTGGAACCGAGTATATCCCTTAAGCATACAGAGGACATGTGTTGCCCAATCGATGTTTATTCACTATCGTATCTACCAATAAAAGTATATATTGGATAGCATGATTGCTGAAGCTATACGCGCAGAGTAATAACAACGTACGATACATTCAGATGTAATTTGCAAATTATAATTACAAATGGTAGTCACAAATGGACACGCGTGGTTCATTTTGGTACACGAAACAATATTCAAGTTTTGCTAAAAGTTCTCCTTGTTGTTTAATGAATTAATAATAGAAAGAGCTAATAATAAAAACCAGAGTTCAACTCTTTCGATACGCATCGTAATGCGATGAATCTAATTCAACATTTATCCTGCACTACAACTGGCAATTTGGAGTCACGGTTAACGAGGAAGAATGGATCGGAAGTCACTTGTTATCGGAAAATGTTACGATCCCCGACAATTCCGTATAAACGATCCGACACTAATAGCAAGTTTCGAGGCATTATAGCTGACATTGTGTGACGCCTTCTCGTTGCGAGTCTTAATCGAATCATATTCATTATGGCCTGCCCCGTCTTTTACAAAGAAAAGTGAACTTCGCAACAAAAACCACGCGCTACACGATTTACTCGCGAATAGCGCAGCATATCCTGTCGTGCAACGAATTACGCCGCGCCCAGTAGCTATCGCGCGCGAACAAAGGCTGTACGGCCTGCCATCGAAACAGGAAATTGAAAGCAGCATCGCGTAAAATTTCAATAGAAGTACAGATAGATATATACATACATCACATACACACACACACATACACGCATACGTATAAAGAGATACATATGTGTGTAGGTATATACATATTGGATAACCAAGGATAACCATGACAATGGGGTCGTTCTATTCGCGAGGTGGTCCTTCGGCTGGATTATGGTCGTCCGAAAAGCCATCGGGCTATTAGTCGCGTTTATAGGTCTAAGGAGAATAAAAAGTAATACAACGCACACGTGCGAGGATAGGGCACCGGAGTGGAGAGAGAGGGTGAGAGAAAAAGAGAGAGGAAGATGGAGAGAAAGGGAAAGTGGAAGAAAATAGAGGGTCTAACGCAATAGAGACAAAGCAGACGAGAGAGAAGGTAATACAGTTAGGCGAGCAACAACCACTTTTACGATGGAGCTCGTATTCAGGGATATGGTTTATCCGAGTAGCGTGGAAAGACGGAGCGTTACGAGGAAAATCGAAGGACATCGGTACAGCTTAGAGTATCCTTCCAAGCCTCGTATACGCGAGTTAAGACTCCCGCAGTCCTTAATTTGAGAAGGAAGCTCAGGGCACAGCCGGCGAAACGAGTGGAATAGCTCGAGTAAGACACCGTTGTGCGGTTTACGAGCAGGACTCCCCGCCATCGTTGGCCTTCTACCCAACAACAGCTTTTTACCATCCATAAATTTAATCAAGCAGCGATTGACGCCTAAGAAAGGAATAACAGCGAGCGTCTCTACCGAGTTGGAAAGGAGTAAGCAAGCTTCGGAACTTTCAATCAATGTCTAGATCGGCCCTTGTCACGAAAACTCACGACCGTAGGTATATACCGGGGAGAAGCTAAAGGGGGAAAAATTGATAAAACGCGTGCCTCGCTTCCTTGAGGCAGGACGATAAAGAGAGAAGCACCCTCGTCACCCTCCACACACTGGTTTCTACCTGCTTCTCATGCTGATAAGACACTGGTTTGTGCCTGCTTTTCATGCTGATAAGACACTGGTATACATATGCTAGCTAGAAATCCCGTATTACCTCGATTTTCGAACTTCTGCGGGGATACGTAGCAGTTTCAAGTGGTCTGGCTTCAAAACGATACTTCTACTAATTCCGCCCCTTGGGCTACGATTTATTTTACGGTTTCGGTGATTAAGGAAGGAGAACATTTATATCTAATGTATGCCTACATGTTCTCCAATAGCTGTACATTAACGAAACCGAAATAGAATTTTATTTCGGTTTAAAGGAAATTAATGACATACATATATTTATTATAGACTCTGTTCAGAATCTTTATCTCAAATTTATAAAGTGAAATCGTTTTAATCATTCGTAAACTTATTGTTCTCAATCTATTAAACATATTTTGAAAGAAAATCAATTTCTGATTCACTCCACTTTCTTACAATGAAGGTAGAAAATTTGTATTTTGCATAAAGATCCGCTGTCTACTTATTAACACTAAACTTACCACTGCCGGTCAAATGACCAGTTTTATATTTTTCATTTTACAATTATTAAAATTGTAAAGTTGCTTGCATGGAAATTGATCGGACAAGTTTCTTTAACCAAGCACATATTGTCATAAAAATTGCACAACATCTAAATAAATATTGCTCGTTTCTAGTGCTCGGTAAATTTAGTGTTAAATATATTCTATTCAGAAACGCGTCTATTTCGAATATTTCATTTTGCGTTTGCAAATAAAAGATCTGCAAACACATATTTTATGATTTTCGCGTGCACCCAGCAAGGTCTACAACGATCGCAGACTGCTCGCGAGCAGTTCTGTCCGGTATGAACCCAGCATTAAGGATCTGAAACACATGTCCGAAGAATTCTTTGGTTCAGAAAACGAGACGCCTGTTAACGGCAACATATACCGCGGCATAAGTAATTTGCACCAATTTACCACGATATTCGTCTAATAGCGACGTTGTTTCTTAATTAGCCGTGCCCTTGGCAGCCAATAATGCTGCCAGTGGGACAACTACTTAGGTATGTAGTTCGCGGGGACATCCCACAATTTCACTGCGCCGCGCAATATCTTAAAATCATAAGATAACATTTATAATATGCGCGGAGATATGAAAATCCGTTGCATATCCACGCACTACTTTACAATTACAGGGGGTATATCGTTTATCGAGGTCAACAGTTTTAACGGTGATCGATTTCACCCTCTTGTACGTTCGAATTCATTTCTAAGAGTGCACGCTTCTCGTTTCGGTTTCATATCGCCGTGGCAAAATCTCCAAGCGGCCTCGTATCCGTCATTATCAACCGATATTACTATTAGCGCGGTATAGCGGATATTAGTATTTCGATAAGCAAGCATTCGAAAAGCTCTGATATCTACTCGTCAGCTGGCTCCCATCGTTGTTAAGTTATTGCAAATTTAATGAATAGAACATAGAAAAAATTTAACGTTGATCGTTTCGTCGTAATAATTTACGTAGCACTCGAATGGTGAATCTGACGCGACACTAAAAATTGCTGTAGCATTATTCAAAATATTGTTGACGTTATTCAATATATCAATTTATTATATCAATTGCATATCGACGAAATTTAAAAAATCCTAGAGAATGGAAATATTTCAGGTCGGAAGAAATGTTTCATTGTTAAATCTCTCGAACCGGATCCCGTCATAGTATTAATCGGTGTGGCTATAATAATTAGAATTTTGATTTGCAAGCTGCAATCGGTTTTTGTTTCTGTTCTTCTTGGGTACAGCAAAGCAAAGCAAAAAAATTTTTTAGATGGGTTTAGTTCTAATAACAACACCTTATTGCTGAATTAATTTTCTAACGGTCACTTTTATACTTCGATTTGTATGAAATCTGTATTTTTTGGTGCTTTTCATATTTTACAATCGGAGTTTGCAAACGTAAAAATCGCAGAGAGATTCCTAATATGTGGTTCGATGCCCGAAATGTCTAAGATTCGTTTCAAAATGAGGTAGAAACTTGGCAGAAAGGATTAAAATCGACCGGAACACGACTTGACGAAAACTTAATCTTTGAACTACTACTACAAAAATAGTGGCAGCGTTGTTTCAAGCATATATACGTAAACACACATCGAAGGTGCTCCGACAAGTTTCGCTTAGTATTGTTCGAAGACTGGGAAAATGTTAACATGACGTAAGGGGAAAATGCCAGCGATAGGAAATCAGATGCAAGCTCGAAACAGTTCGTCTAGTTTTCTCGTCGTTCGATTTACAGTCGTTCGCGATATTCAGGAAGTTTCTCGCGGCATACACGAAACTGCTGCGACGTGTTTCAACGTTTGACTTACTGTCTTACGGACTCTGTTTATTTATGCCCTGGAGTAAATCTGCTCAAAGAGAAATATACAGAAACTCGTGAACACGCATGAACACGTTTGCGTTTAAACTTTCCCCTGCGCGACGTTCACATTCTGCGAGGTATCGCACGTCGTGGACCTCCAAATCTTTCGCTTCCGCGCGTTTGATCCTATGATAGGATTCCTATCGGGTCATCGGTTAAAGTTGAACCATGCGAAAGCTATATTTAACGCTGAGAATTTTCAAAGTTTCCAACTATGACAAACTCGTATAAATTCGAAAAGAATTCCGGTTTGGAATGTTCCATCTAATTTCTCTTTCCTGTGCCGGGTCTATCGATGTACTTACTATGTGAATTTGCTTGTGATCACTTCTAAAACCACTGTATCCTGTTTCATAACGATGGCATTCGTTTAAGGAGAGTTCGCATATGAAAACGAAACACAAACATACTTTTAAAAAATACAAAGTCATCGATAAAAATTGCTGTGCCATTATTCAAAATATTGTATACATTATTAAATATGTTGGGATTTAACCAATTACTAAACATTTAAGTATTGCATGAGGTATTATACCAATTGCGTATCCACAAAATTTAAAAAATCACATAGAATGGAATTATTCTAGGTCGAAAGAAATGTTTAATTTCCGTGTTAAAATAGCTCCGAGTGCAAAGGGTTAATTAACTCGTGATTTGGGTTATCCAATCAACAGTCGAATACACAAAGCTCGCACTTGTATGTCGATTTATACCTCAGAGCTACACGACGAAGGCAACAAGCAAACCAGCAGTAGCCACTACCTTTCTCACTACAGAAAATGTAATATTTATCTGGGTCAGTATATCTATTTTCCTCATGACAAGTACACGCAAGAAACCGCATGGAAATAAAAGGATTCTCTTTTCTGTCTAACATATTCTATAATATCTCACAATGTAGGATTTATTTATGTATTAGCTTTTGCGGAACACAGCTCATCTAGTATAATGTATTATGCTTAACCATGAATAAAGGAAGGTAAAGTTTTAAAAAATTTCACGTGGCACTCTTTTCCGCTATAGACAAGACATATTCTGCGAGTGTAAGGGTACACCGCATATTAGAATTGAGAAACTTTAAGTTTATGCATTAAATGAATTGTTAAATATAAAATTTATGTGTTTATGAAAACATAATTTGTGAGAGCAAATTTTATAGGTCTGAAAATTATGCAATTTCATCAAAGTTCAATATTCAATTCAACAAAAGCGCACAAAATGCGAAGACTACACGAGATTGCGATGGTTACTCGTGTATTTGCTTTTCTATTTTTGATTAAAACACTAGAAATAGCATGCTGCTACATAGATACAAGCGATATACATATGTATACATACATACATACATGAGAGGGGAAAAGAAAAACAAAGAAAAAATAAGGCACTTCTCCTTTGTTTTCTTTAACATCATATTTTATACCTTTTGAACTCCATTCACAAGTAGAAAATAGGTCTAAAAATGACCTAACATCGAAATCGATAAACGATAAATCACTTAAATCGTTTTTCTCTTTCCTTCAGATATATCGACAAGACCTTTATATAGCTATTTAAATTTTTCACTACGACGTCCATTGGGACCGTGCTTCTTCTGAAATTTGTTTTAAAGAAACAATTTCGCTCTTCTAAACATAACAATGTTAATTATCAATAGACAGCGGATCTTTATGCAAAATAAAAATTGTCTACCTGAATTGCAACAAACTGGAGTGAAATAGAAAATTATTTTCATTCTTAATATGCTCAATAGATACATCAATAATATAACAGTATTTATGAATTCTTCTGTTTTTACTGTTTTAGATTACACCTACTTATATTTCTCATAAATGCATAAAATCCGCTGTCTAATCATCAACTATCAATAGATTGCGGATTTTATGCATTTATGACAAAACTGGGTAGGTGCAACTTGTGACACAGTTGACAAATTAAAATAATGTGAGAACATTAATATATGCTCAGCTTATCCAAATTATAGAAAAATGAATATCGCTTCTATTTGGCTCCTGTTCTTTGCAATTGATGTAAACAATTTTTGTTTTGCATAAAGATCCGCAGCGATCAATATAACGAAAGATTCAAAAAATGAAAGTAAAACTTGTGTACGAATTTCTTAATACACGATCGGACGAGCCTTACTGGTTTCCAGAAATAATGGGAATCATTAAAAGAGGAGGAGTACACGCCAAGAAAACTATTCGCCGAGATAACGTACACTATCAAGGGTGGAGTTAATTAAGCGAATTACGCGTCAATCTTCTCTCCATCCAGCTGATTATTTTGTTGTTCCGAGCAACGTGAAATTTATGCGGGGAAAGAGCAACGCTGGTTAACTATGTACACCGAGGAATGAATTATCTCTCGAGGCTGTTCGCAGAGGAAACGATCGAAGAAGGATCGATCACTGACTATCGCTGCGTGTAAGCGGTCGGGTCTTGAAAGTGACTATTCTTAACGGTACCTACAACTTTTTACGTGCCGATAAGACGCTGATTTATGACCGACCTCAACTAAGTAAACAGTGGCCGCAACACGGAGCATTTATCTGTAACTCATTAGGCGTGCCTGACTTTTAATTAATCATTCGTCTGGTAAGGAACCGCGCCGAAAGTGAACAGCACGATCTCCATGACTTCGACTTCTTTCATTTTCGAACTTTTTCTCTGCTCGCCACATTTTTCATCAGCTTTGCATAGACTCAAGATTTATGCATGAAACTTATGTCGAAATCTTGTGAATTTTCTATCGGTAATTTAATGTTATTTTTCGATGTTGTCGTTGTCGTTGTTGTATGCGTCAAATATTGCAATCGAATTTTAAATCACTTCCCGATGAGCTAGGGACTCGAGACGTTTAGCGCTCCACGCTTTTATTTATAGCCACTAATGTCTAAAAATATTAGGTGAAGTAAAAAGTTCTGTGCTTTTTTCGCTTTATTTATAAAGCGAAAACCGCTCAGAACTTTTTACTTCACCTAATATTATTTTCTGCTTTTCAGTGCATTTTAATATAAGCGTGGCTTGTAAAAAGTTTTTTTTCTATATTTTTTTTACTCGACCAATGTGATGAACAGACAGCGCACCTTTATGCACAATAAACATTTTTTACAACAAACTCGAGTGAAATGGAAATTTATTTTCTTTCTTAATGCGTTTAAACATTTCTTCCGATCTGGAATATTTCCATTGCCTCTATGATTTTTGAAATGTTATGGATATATGAAATAGGTATAATACCACATACAATGCCTAAATGTTCAGTAGTTGATTAGATATCGATATATTTAATAATGTGAACAACGTTTTGTGCCTCAGAGGGGACAACCGAGTGCAAAGGGTTAATAGGCTGAAAATGATACGTAATTTTATATTGTTCCAATGTTTTTACTGTTTTAAATTACACCTACTCATTTTTGTCATAAATGCTTAAAATCCGCTGTCTAGTGATGAACATTACTCGGACACACCAGGATAGCCGACCCAAAACTTTCAGTATGAACCGCAGAACACTTTTTTTACACGCCTCTATTCTATCCAATGATTATGTTGTATAACGCGAAAATCAAGTAGGTAAAACGTTTACGTGTTCACAAATATTTTTCTATTCGGTAAAATTTGCCCGGCGCGGCGGTCTGGAAATGTTCTGTGCTAGAATAATCAAGTGAAAAAGCTCAAAAATGCAAGAACGATATTATGCCTCTACGTAGGTTAAAAGTAATTTAGTTTTCCAGAGGCCGGCATGCAGCGTCGGTCAGCGACACTAGAGAAATTCATTGCGTTTTGAATATGCTGAAGCGGCCACTGGGAAAGCTGTTATGCAGCGCAACTTGCCAATTTGCCTCCGCTAAAGTGGCGGAAACCAGGGAAACAGGAGACGCTTTTCGTTATTTTCCATGTATATCTATACGATCAAAAATATTTTTTTTTTATCGTTTATTTTACGTCGCACTTAATCCTGTTAGGATTTTTTCGCGACGGGACCTACAGTTTTTATAAGGTGGGTTCCGAACCACCTTGGGCACCACAGTTTAAATGGCACATGGAATATTTTCAGAGGTGCCGGCGTCGATCAAAAATATTTCGTCCTTATTCGTTCACCTCGTCAACTCTCAATAGCTCGGCACAATGTAATTTTCACTATGCAAATGTAACGTCAGAATTCCTCTACTACTGCATCCTGATTTCAAAGTACCACCCTTGGTAAAAGTTATTCAAGTGTCTCTCGTTGTAATTATTAGACAGCCGATATCTTTATGCAAAATAAAAATGTTCTACCTGATTTGCAACAAACTCGAACGAAATAGAAATTTGTTTCCACTCTTGATCTGTTTAACAGGTTGAAAATCATATAACAGTGTTTATCAATTCTTCTAATGTTTTCATTGTTTTAAATTACACTTACTCATTTTGCTGTCTAGTAGTTATTCATATTTCTAACGTGGAAAGTATCATCATAAACGATAAAGGCAAGTGCAATGACAAAACTCGTTATTAGACTGCGGGGATCGAAGAAATTGGTTCGCTGAAATGTAAAACAGGAAAAGATTTAAAAAATTCGAGATTGCTGTGATGTTTTTAATGTAACGAAGTCGTTAAGGGATGAAATCAATTTTTATATTATTCCTACTATCCACAATCAATGCAAAACATTTTTATTTAACATATAAATCAAATAATAATATCGATACGAATATGTTTGTTCGTAATGTATTACCAAATAGACAAATTGGACTCTAATTTAAGGAAGGGTTTAATCATCCCCGAAACATTTTTCGATGTTCTATCGTCGTTTTCATCGTTAGAAATATTAAGAAGTGTTCTAACGGCTTGTAATAATTTCATTTTCTGTTCCGACCAAATATTTTTGCGAGCGGCGGTGGTTTATTGTTTGACAGAACGCCACGGAAATACAAAATATTTTCATTTCAGATGAAATGTCTACCAAGCGGTTAACTGTTTGTGAATTTAACGGTCAACGTATGCCCTTATTTTTCTATAAACTTTGTGAATTGTCGTACGTTGACATTTTTATATATGTATGTTATTATGCATAAAACATATGAATCCTTTTATTATTGAGATCCAGATGCTTTTTTCATTCTCGTTTGTTCTTCTTCCGTCAGTTTTTCACATTCCACCTTTCATCCCCTATCGTTCTCCGCCGTATTATTTTCCTCGTCCATTCTCCCTTGCCTCATCCTCTGAAACCCCAGTGGTCTCTCACCTCTTGTCATTTCTCTGCACTGAAATTTTTATGGTGTGTCCAATTTCCGGCGTAGCTAATAGGCATTAAAGCCGACGTCCTGGTTTCCGTTTAAAGCGGTCGTGATAAAAAAGCAGGCGCATCACGGCAAAATTTATTGCTTTACTGGAAAAATTTCTGGCTAGCTTTTTCATTGTATATTAAATGGATTGCCATTCAAATACGGCGAATGTAGAAAGATGAACGAGTAGGAGTTAAGTAATGTTTAATGTACGATGCGTCCAAAGCATTCGCTCTTTTATTGTGTACGGAAATAAAAATCTTAAGATGCCACATGAATCAAATAAAAAATTCTTTTTAATCAGCACGCGTAATATGTACCTACTTATTCCTAGAATTAGTTGGAAAAAATAATCTCCTAAAATATAGGATAATAGTTCAGATGTAGTGCTCCAGTCTTGTGCATTTCTTCTCTTTGATAAATGATTTTATTAATGATATTAGGTTGGACAAAAAGAAATCCATTATTTTTACGTTATCTCAAGCGGAGAAATGATGGATTTCTTTTTCCCCAACCTAATACAATAAAGAATATGCAAAAAAGGTGTACATAACTGTTTTCGTTGTCAATAAAAATCCTACCAAAGTCAATCGTAATCAAATGGACCGGGTGCGATTAAATAAATAGCACACTGTAGTCTCACGAATGAACACGATACACAAAAAAAAAAAAATAACACGGTCTGCAAAAATAATTATTTCACTGAAAAATAGCTTTGGTGTTTTCGTTGAATTTATCCAAATTCGAAATAGAATATTTCCGACAATCAAAATATTATTCCATCGCGACGTTACATTCTAAAGCTAAAGGACTCGACTCCGAAATGGCTTTCGGCGACTTCGAACGAGTTCGCGGCCTAATCCTTTTTTAAAACTAATATATGGGAGCAGATACCTACATATCAAGGAAGAAGGAAAAGAGTAAATTTGTCGAGGTGATTGCGGGGTCGGCGTACACGACGAATTTTAGCTTTTAACGTGAGCTCGAGCAGGTCCAGGGCAGTGGCGGCGGCGCCGAAGTAGAGCGTAGAAATAAATGGGAGCTGAAAATCCTACGACGTCGATAACAGACTCCGAAATTAGCTGGTCGTACCAAATTCCCAATGGAGATTGAACGGGCTCGTTGCGCCTCTGCTATCGTGAATAACTACGTTTAGTGCGCTGCCAGTAAATGGCCTCGCTAGTAAATGGGTAAACATATATACAAGCCGGTAGAAAATCCCAGTAGCCTGGAACTGCAGGGAACACGTGATAATTAAAGTTACAAAAATACGACGGTTAAAAAGGTATACGGGGAGAGGGATGGTGATCCGGTGGAGGGGAAAAACCGGCGAATGATAGACCAGGGATTCTCCGCCCATCCGGCAGATGCAACTTTCATTGTAATTATCTTTCTAATTGTTCCCTGTCCACCGGGAACCAAAGGAGAAATAAAATAATACGCGTTTCTCGTATTAAGCCGCGTCTTAACGATCTATCCATCGTCGTCGTCGTCGTCGTCGTCGTCGGCTTCGTTGTCGTCGTCGTTTTCGTTGTCGTCGTTGGCTTTGTCCTTGCCGTCGCTTTCTTCCTCCGACGGACGGTAAAAAATACCTAACAGCGTTGTTAATAATGGAAAAGGAAGAGAAATTTGCTGATAAGTTGTCGGTGGCATAGGCGGACGTAGTAGATATCCTCCTAAAAAAGAATCGGCAATAATTTCCACGCGGACACGAATAGAACTATGTACTTCCGAATTATTCTTAAGCCTTAGCACTCGAACGGTGATTCAAAGTCACCACTAAAAATATTGTTTAGATTATTACATATTTTGGTATCTAAACAATTATCATACTATACATTTAAGTACTGTTTGAGGTATTATATCAATTTCATATGCACGAAATCAAAAGAATTGTATAGAATGGAATTATTCTAGGTCGGAGAAGAAGTTTAATGTTCGAGTTAACACTTTGCCTACCGAAAGCCTATTATGTAATAAGATTTTCGGTTGCTCTTTACTTCACCGGACTCAAAATTTGTGCCTTTCTCCCATAAATCTGTAGGATCAATGGTTCAGGAGTTATGCTTGCTTGAATTTGAGCAATCTGCAGTGTTTTTGACGGGTAAGGGCATCCGCCATATTGGTAGTGACGGTCGCGTGCCGTTAGTTCGCAATGAAAATCGCGGTTGCTGTTGAGGGTACCATTAAAAAGTGTTTAGCCATGAACCATAGATTTTTCAAAATTATGCAAATACGATCATATCAACGAAATTGTATTACAGCAGTTTGCGAAGGTGTTTCGATCATAACTAATTGTAGAAACTGCATGCGAGTACAGTGATACGGTTTTTAGACGTCCTTACAAATAAACAAGGAATCAAGGTTCGAATTACAAAGTGGCGCGGCAAAAATTCTGCGAACGTTCTCAAAATTTCGTGTAAATCTTCGTTGAAGGCCAAATTAACGTTACACGCGTTAATTCAGCGTTTAAAAGGACTTGTTTATGTGTTAAAATCTGAAACCGCGGTGAAAATAGCCAAGAAACGTATTTCATAACTCGCGTAAAATAAAAATGTGGTAGTCTGGCCAGCCGCGTTTAATTTAACCACAAATTATGAGTATATAACCCGCACAGAGGCCGATGTTTACGGACACTATTGCGGGCATATTTCTTTACGCAGCTCGATATCAACGCAAGCATAAAATATCACGCAATACCCATAAGGGAATTTTAACGACGATTAATTCGCGCCGAGAAGAATAAAAATCCCCTTGATAATACATAGTTCCATATTGAATTTGTGTGACTGATCTTCTCTCTCGAATAGAATTTATCAACAGGTTTACATTATGATTCGGTAACACATTTTCGAATAATTTAGTGATACAGCAACATAATTGCGTTGTACCTGTTACGAACCAAATTCCAATAATGATGCTTGTTTTAATATTTCCCAAATTCAATCGTTTGTCCATAAAACAATACGTTGAAAGTGAAAAATAAATAACGAAAATTTAAAAACGAAGGGTTACATATTATTAGTTCGTGGGTATCCAGAGTGTCACGATTTAACAAATTACATTATGAATATTTCTGTTTGAGTGTATATTAGAATCATAGTTAATTTCAATGTTGATGTACCGAAGCTTTGCCTTCTGACTAATTTTCTGGACGACCTACAACGCATTCAAAATGACGACAGCAGCAAAGAAGAAGGGCCACAGAAACCTAGAAATGCTTTGTACGAACACTGATGGAATGGAGGAAACAAATAGAAAGAAAGGACGCAAGAAAAAACGGAAGTTCAAAAAGCACTCGAAGAACTGTGTAGGTGGAAAAATGGATAAGGAGTTGTACTTCTGATGACGTTTCTCAACACAGTATTAACATTAATAAACTGTCAGACATAAACAGACTGAATGCTAGATCAATGTACATACGAATACGAAACCAAATACCCCCAGGTTCGAAAATGTGGCTAGCGAAAGTTTCTTCACCACTTTAACGTACAATAATACCTCCAAAACAATATTACCAAGATTGAGCACTTGAAACAGAGAAGAACATGTTGATGGATGGTCCATGAAATTTTCTAGTGGCAAAACATTACGTTAGAAGTACATTTCTTGCGATAGTCTTGCAGTTCAGCGTCGTGAAGGTTAACCAGCCTAATATACCGGGTGTTCCCCGATTAACTATCAAAACTTCGGGAGCGTGTAGGGGACCGATAAACCAAGGGAAAAAGCCTACTTTAGAGATGTGCTCGCTTAGAAAAATCGCAAATTAAGAAACAAAGCAGTATACTTATGTATCACCTTTAATTCTCTTGTTCTTTACATTCCCATGTCTGTGTCTGCAAGAGATTAATATTTGGAACAGTATTTTTAGTGAATAAGTCCTAGTGAACCTGAATACATACGTGTACATTAAATAAGTGGAGAAACGAAAACTGTTGCGTTTCTTTATTCACGATTTTCCCCAAAACAAAAACAAGCATCTCATTTCAGCAGGACTCCCTGCATACGTATTGAAAATTGTGTACACTTTGAAAATTTCTCCATGTTTAAAATGAGAAATTAGAATTTTTTAAATGTTTTCGAGTGCAATTTAATTATTTATATGGTTTGGAAAACACTTTCTCGCTATTTCGCAAAGCTTTTCCAAGCGAGACTTTTTTTATGCGGTCCCTATCCACCGCATAAAAAGAAGGTTTCTTTAATCTGAATATTTCTGAATATTTTTTTATGTGCGGTTTTTTTTCTGCGTACCCTATCTACCGCGAAAAAACAGGTTTGACTGTACTGTGACGATAACAAGGCGGAACACATGGTGTGCATCTCTGATAGAGAGTGGTTGTTCCGCGGCGCGTTTAAACATTCATATTGCTCGGTATCGTGTCGGCAAGAACGACGACCAAAGAAAAACGATGGAGGCCTCGAACGAAGAACGCAATCGGTGTTTGGTTAGAGACTCGGTTCGGCAAAAACATTTTCCGAAACGGAGGTGCCCAGACGCCGGTTATCGATTGGGAATGACTTTCGCGCAAACGTGTCGGACGAGAAGCACGATAAACGCGATAAGAGGTGAGCGCGGAGGCAAAGAGGAAAGGAGGATGAAAGAGCGAACGGGGTCGGAGGGGGCGAAAGTGTCGACGAAAAGCTTCACTTCAAAATTGCAGTCTTCTGCTCGCGGCAGCGATCGACGTTCTCCGATAAAATAGACGGAACGACGACGGTTCCGGCCAAAACGACGGCGCTCCTCGCGTCGCGCATCCCGTTGCTTGCCAGAATGAGAAATAGGGAGAACACGAAATTGAGAAAATAGAAACTGAAAGGCTGGAAACACGTTTCCTCCTCGGACCCGAATTTGCTGTCGTGAGAGAGCACTGCGAATTTATGACGCAGACACCTGACGAAACTGCCATATTTCAATATTGGACCTCCAGACACGAAACTCGTAGTCTTCTGCGTGGATAGAGGATTCTTAAAAGCCCGGACTAGTATACCAGAAGATATGATATCTGTTTTACGGTTCGAAATTTTAAAATTTTATCGTCGTACGTGTAGATGTCTTTCATTCGGGAAGTAGGGATGATAATTAATAAATTCTAGGTTTAATCGAATCGGAAGCTTTCGTATTTGATTAAATATCTTTAAACGGTGACTTTTATTAAATACTGTATGTAACACTTCGTCACTCGTTCTAAAATAGCATTTTAGGTACCTAATATACAACCCAGAACATAAAATGCGACTGATTTCGCCTGCTTTTTTGGATCGATGACGTTCATCATTCGCCACAGTGACTACCAACGCCACGCGATTGAAAATAACGACCTACGTCTACAGCAGACAGAGCAAGATGGATAGATAGTTTCCTATCTTTTTCTTAGGCATCATTATCTTTTTCTACAACGTCCCCAGGCAAATTCAGAATGCTCTCGAAATAGAGAATGTTAGAAAAGTAACCTTTCGAAGAATATCATCACCGGACCAATCTTTCAACGGAACCAAGAAAAAAGACAATCATGATACTAATATATGAATCCGAATAGTCGATTCCACGAATTAGTGTACATCATCTCGGGAATTGTAGCAAGTCTGTGCCTGTGAATATATGTAGCTGTTCGACACTTACGTTTGGAGAATATAAACACGCGGGGTTCTTGTAAAGAAATTTGGCTCTGAAAAGAAATCTAAACCGTTGTACAGCTGATATTTGGCTCTTTCGACTAATGAGTTTGCCGATCACTGATCTAGGATTAGGACTGAAGGGGACAAAACGCTGCTAGCCGATTCTCGACATGGAAAAACATGATGGTTTCGCAGACTATGTACAGCTGAGTCACCCGTGTAACACTTCCACCAAGATAGCTGCCATCGACGAGCGTGGTCCCGGCTATCAGAAAGAAATCAGTGTCCGATGATCGTCGATACGAGTACTTTTCATCTTGAAAATCGAAGTGGGGTGGAATCAACGATCCTCTGGTCGAGGAAACGGTGTCTACCGATAAACTGCGGGACAAACACCGGTTCCGTTCGTTGAAACGGTTACCATCCCCCCCCCCCCCCACTCCCCACCCCGACTTGTCGCCAGTCGAGAGACGAGAGAGGAGACGACGACGCTACGGTTCTCGAACGAGCGTGTTCACTGTCGGCTACAAAATTCCTGCCATATAGAGGGAAAACGGGGGACACCGGGGGAGGGCTGGAGCGGTTGGATGGAAGGAAACTGTAAAGACTCCGTCGGAAGATTTCTCCGTGCAATCAAGACATCGTTTTCCACGAGACGAGTGAAATCGGACTTGGCGGCGTTCTGCGGCAAGGGATAGAACAGGACAAGAGAGGCGAACTGAAAATAACCGTGGAGCCAAGGACGAACCCAGAGCAAGGACTGGAGAGAAGAACGAAAATGAAAAAAGACAGGGAACGAAGGGAATACGTTTACCGGCTCCGGCTATCTAGCTATTACGACGGAAGTCCTCTCGTGAGTAACTTCCAATTTAACAGGACCCGGTCCGCCAACGTTCCGACGTACCGTCGCGCCGTCCGAGGAACGCCTGGGCGCAAAGGAATTACTGAAAATCTGTTCACCTAGTCGCCCGTAGTCGCCCGCAGTCCTCTGTAGTCTGCAGTAGTCGGTACAAGAAAAACAATATATGAAAAGAAGCTTTTTAAAAACCACGCTTATTGTATTGGAATGCACTAAAAAGCAGAAAATAATTTTGTTAGGCATTAGTCACTATAAATAAAAGGTGTGGAGCGCTAAACTATATTCACGTAATCTTCGTGGGCGCTCCACGCTTTTATTTATAGTGACCAATGTCTAAAAAAATTATTTTCTCCTTTTTAGTCAAATACAATAAGCGTGGTTTCTAAAAAGTTTTGTTATATATATATTTTTATTTTCTACTTTTTAGTCTTTTTTAAATGGAACGCAAGGTATAGTAATACTGGTATGAAATAGTAAGATATAGAAACGCAACATATGGAAATACGCGAGATAGAATGAGAGAATGATTCCGAGAGACGACGTTTTTGAAATTCCGAAATGGAACTGAATGAACGGAACACTACACTGCCTGAGCTCCTTCGATAGGTCAGTGGAGTGGGAACGCGTAGTGGAGTAGGGAGCGCTGGTCGGCGGAGTGGGGATCGCTGAACGCGATGTCGTACTACCGAGTGTCGCGCGGCGAGGTGTGATGGTTAATATTAAAATTTTCTTTTTCATCCAGTCATCCAATTCTGAGCAATGTTTAAAGTTTCAAGTCTCTAGCTCATCGGGAAGTGATTTAATATTCGATTACAAGATTTGACGCGTACAACGACAACATCGACAACTCGGCGAAATAATAATACATTATCAACGGTCAAATATAATTCTACAGAGTTTGAACCGCGATGCTGGTCACGCGCGTATGCACATCCGGACGAAAATAAAAATTATTTCGCGGTTCGGTGAGTATTTTTAACGATCGTTACGACTCCGCTCGAGGAATCGAGCTGCGGGAGGAAGTAGAAAATATATAGCGAACAGGGAATCGCGTTCATACTTGAAGGCGTATGTATAACAATTTGGGCGATCCTGGTTTAATTGACCGCCGCTCATTAGCGATCCATTGATCGATATTTGTTTTTGTAGTAACTGGAATGCGGATCTTTATGCAAAATCGAAATCGTCTGCATCGATTGTAAGAGATAGAAACCAAATTGAATGTTATTTCTTCCCTTAATGATTCTAGTAGAGGAGAAATCGTATATTGACATCTTGAATTTGAAAGATTTTCCAACAATTATCAATTTCATCTGCTCAATTTCCCTATAAATGCATGAAGGTCCGCAGTCTAGTAATGACCTTGTCGCACAAGTTTGCATTATCAAGTAAGAAAACCGTTCAGCAATTCAGTCACTCCCATCTAAATAAATAAGTCTGGTTATTAATCAATTCGATCTTAATCCACTTTAAAAGAATTTTACAGCTATCTGTGTTACCTGTTTTCCAGGGTCATTTTTATATTTGTATATTTTTCTCTTGCCGATTAATAATTGTGTTTTCCCGAGCTGTTTGCTTTCCGGAGACTCGGTAACTCCTGAATTAGTAATTAATTAATTTTTCGAGATTCGAAAATTCACCTCGGAAGTGCTCGCGAATTCCGGGATTCTTACAGAACTGTGTTTTCCTGTTTTAAGTAAAGTGATACACTTGTTGTTTAAATAAGGGAACAATCTTCTATTTGTTTGTCAGTTATAATTATGTTGGAAGTTTAATTGTATTGGAAACCGGGGTCAAAAGTAACGATTTGAGTTTTGACTATTGATTATTAAAGTTGTACACCAAAATTTGCCGAATCTATTCTGGCATTACTGTGTCACAAAAGTTTTGTGGATCGATAGTAACACTATATGTGTTTCTTTTTTATTCAAATATTCATTAAACTAACTCTTCACAAGTAACATATGCGATTGTAAAACATGTAGTCACTTATTAATCTCGCTGTTAATGCGACCAAAATAAAATTAAAATAAATTATACTAGTAAACAACACAGCAGTAAGCAAAATAATTAAATCGGTACAAAAGAAATTCTTTTAGAAAGTTACACGATATTTGTGTTTGATTATAAATTATTCGACTTACGCTTTATAATTAATTATATTGCAAATATTATTGATTTTAATATATTGTAAACATTACTTGCCGTATTCTATATTTTCTGTTTCCCATTTTCAAAATGATCTCAAAAACTATTAAGCTAGAAATGCTTTCGTAACAAACAGTCGGTCATTCGCAATGCTGAACAAAGGATTCCGAGTAAAGGATTTCTCATACCGTAGAACTTACAGGCGGTACCTCGTAAGAGTTTTCTTCCGATTGTTTCGACGGTGTCCGTCATTTGTGTGTCGGTAATAAAATTTCCTATTGCCCGAGGCGACGCTCGGCCCAATCAACTTTGCAAAACTCAAATCTAATTACCGCAGCCTTTGAATCAGGGACAAAGGACGAAGGAAAGAGGAGTCTTTTCATCTAGCGCTCAGGACGCTGCGCGGTCCACAGAGGGCCGCAAGGTCTAGAGAACGAAGGTACCCAGACTCAAAGGAATTCTATTCTATACCCACGGTCTGGGTAGCCGAAACGTCAGAAACTATGTTTCGATGCTATGTGTAACCAAATGATCCATTATCAACTACACACTGTGTAGCTCGAATCACTACGTCGCATAATCTTACGAATTGCCAATCTAGTTGGACGAAAGTCATTTTGCTAATTATCAGAAAATCTTCCAATTTCTCGTGCAAATTGCCGAAAACGGTCTGGAATTGCAACCGATCGTGGCATCCGAATTTTGGGGCGCGGATGGAATTCTGTTCATCGACTATCTTGTGAAAGGCAAAACTATTATTGGAGGCATTATTGGATCGATTGAGTGCAGAAATCAAGAAAAAACAGCCCCACATGCAAAAGAGAAAAGTGCTGTTTCAACAGGACAATGTCCCGTGTCACAAGTCGATGAAAACAATGGTTAAATTGGACGAATTACGCTTTGAATTTCTCCCCCACCCACCGTACTCTCCAGATTTGGCCCCCAGCGACTACTGGCTTTTTCCAGACATGAAAAAGATGCTCCAGGGAAAGGAATTTGACTCAAATGAAGAAGTGATTGCCGAAACTGAGGCTTAGTTTGAGAGCAAAGACAAATCGTTTTACATAAAGGGCATCGAAAAGTTAGAGGAACGTTGGAATGAATGCATCGCTCTTGAAGGAGAGTATGTTGATGGATAAAGTGGAATTTCTAAAAAAAAAATTGTTTTTCTTAGTTAGACCGGAGACTTTATGAGTGATGGTTATTAATATCTTGCAATACCTAAACTTTATAGAAAAATATACAAGCTCGTTACAATCGTGACTAAAACAACTTCGTAATTGCTGGGATAATATGACCTGACGTTACCAGACGTCCGCCGAGAAATTCAGCAGAAAGGAAATGCTTAGAATTTAATTAGAGCGCACTAGAGAGAGAGAGGGGGGGGGAGAGATCCAAAGAAAGAGTCCGGCTAAGAACGAAAGAAGGTATCGAATGTGCCCAAAAGTCGGGAGGGTAAATCCAGGGGGCGGCTTAACTCAGGTGAGGGTACACAGATGAGCGAGCCATGTCAACCGTGAACCGCGATTACGCTTTTCGTGGTCGCTCAAAGTTGGACGGAGTAAAGTGGCCGTGGGCTGTGAGCATTACCGCAATTAGACCCAATGAAGTCGTCCGTCCGGGGACTCTGCAAACACCCTGCATATTTAACCTCGCCGCTAGAGTCCCTTCCCTCGAATATATACTTCACAGGCTCGCCGGAAGCCTGTCTTTCTTCTCTGGAGGCTATCAAGCAAGCGGGGATAGACCGGGATCGATCTCAAAAGATGCCGCCCGGCGAAATGGAAATTAAAGACTCGCCAAATGTCCTTAACTTCATTGTTCCACCGTTTTTCTCCACTTTCGTCGGGCCGCCATTGTTCTCCGAAATATGACGGACAGTTTAGCAATGACTCTGAAAGCGCGCGATTACGCCCACTCGAATTCATGGCACAAAATGGGAACACTTTTCTTCTTACTTTCTGTAGGGATACTCTCTTTCTTCGTTCTGGCTCGGCTATAGTATACAGTGCTTACACGGAGGTTAATCTACAGTCTTTCTCACAAGATCGCATGATTTCTGAAAAACTGATGGTATTTCGGAAAAATTATCTCACATGTGTACAAAATTTAACCCTTTGCACTCTCGGAGCTATTTTAACTCGATAATACCCCGTGCAATACCTAAAGGTTTGGTAATCGATTAGATACCGATATATTTAATAATGTAAACAATATTTTGAATAATGCTACAGCAATTTTTAGCGGCGCCTCTCAGAGTCACCCCTCGAGTGCTCGGATGTTCGAATTCTTTATCGTCTGAATACTTTCCTCAAAGTATTAGTTTGCGTTAAACCAACCCACACGCTACACGATTTACTGCACACTTCAATGAGGATTAAGTTCAGCAGAGCACAGCATTATCCGAACAGTCATGTTCCACTAATTAGCACGGATAATCGAAGTTCTACTGTACAAGTACAACATTAATGGGCTCTTAATAATGGGTCCAATCTCCTTCATTATCGATTATATCTTAGTGACGTTTCGGCTTGATTTCTATTAATTTCTTGTACGAAACTGGCAGTGACGTCTACAGTTTTTTTTTAAATATTGTTAACTAAAGTTCTCAACTTTAATGTACGCTTCTCTTGAAGTTTGTGCCTCATAATTAGCGAGATTACATCCATTTATTGTATATTTGCAATGATATACCAATACACTTTTGTAAAACAGACCGTAGTTCTACAGTTCCGTATTACAATGCTATCAACAATCTTTATACGAATAAAGACACAATAAGCCCTGACAGCCGACGTTTTCAGCCTACTTAATAGTATAAGGCACTCGAAGATACTCAACTCGTGAACAAATATTGAATTTTTATGCATTCTTGTGAATGTTTTCTTGCAATGCTGATGAACTCGATGCAACTTGGATCCAGTAACTTGAGAAAATATATCGAAAAAAATTTACCCAACATTTCGAGCAAGTATTTTCACAATAAATATTATAGTTGTAATATCGAGAGACAAAGGTATGTAGCTTGAAAAAGTTCTAAATAAGAAATCCGAGTTAAAGGTTTAATCTTGAGGGAACTCCTTATGCGCTTTGCTCGAAAAAATACCTCGGCTCGATACCAAAGACGTACGGTCTTTTGAATGAAGTCCTCGAGGAAGAACGGTTCTATCAGATACGAATTACTTGCTCGCCGCAAATTCGACGTCCAGGCATTCCAACGGATTCCAGCGTGTTACGTGGTAGACCGATATTAATGAACCGCAACCATCGGATGCTAGGACGGAGGTGAATCAGTGCTAAATTCCGTTCGGTAATAAATAGCCTCTCCGAACGCGCGGGCACGGTCAGCTCTTGAAAGAAAGAAGGCAGGGAATCTTCGCATTCCAAGGAATGTTAACAGTCGGACCCCGTTCGATCGTTAGGCTCATATCCCGAACGAATGATTAAACAGATCAATGGAGGAACAGTTTCGCGTCCACTGATTCATTGTTCGACGGATGCTAGCGGTAGAAAGCAACGAGACAACCCATGCAAATGAGAGAGCGATAGAGCAAACGATCGTTCGCGCAACCGAAACGGAAGAGGAAGGTTCGAAGAAGACAGAAAGCACCGCGAGTACAAAGATGGGCACGGCTGACGGATTCGAGGGGGTCTAAGGGGGTCTGGGGAAAAGAGCAGTTAGTACGACTCGCTCCGTTGGCTCCTTAGACGAAATACCTTTCCTCGATCCTGCGTCTGCTAGCCGTCTCCGTTACGCTTTGCTTCCTGTTCCCTCTTCATCTTCTCTACGCGATCTTCCACCTTCTTGTTTTCCTCCTACGGCTTCATTGTTTCCATTACCGCTTTTGTTCCGTGATAATTTTATAACTCTCTCTCTCTCTCTCTTTCTCTCTATACTCCTTTTTTCACGATTAACTCGTCGATAGTACAACGGTCCTCCTCATTGTCAGAAAAATTTGCTGCGAAGTCTTTCGAACGCTCTTTGTCTCTTGTTCGATGCCTTTTGCTCTCCTTTTTTCTGTGCCGTAGTCTCTCCTATCGGCACGAGCTTCCTTTGATCTTTCCACTTCTCTTTTCAGATCCACCTCTTATTAGTTACTGCTTTCCGCTTTTCCGTTTTCGCGTCCTCACGTCGAATCTTTATTAGGTCAGCACTTCCGTTCGTATAACTTGAAGTCTTACGATTAGTTCAAGAAAAAGTCGTCATCGTATCACTCGATTTCTTGGCATCGATACTCCGTTGCAGACCAAAATCAAACCTGATTGTTCTTTCGCGTAATTATTAATTGTTCCTACTGATTATTAGACAATATTTAGCGACTACATTCTAACTGCAAGTCACTTTTCCACCAGTCTTATTATTGTATGTATAACAAACATTCTGCTGGATGGAGGAAACATGGAAACAAACTTTTCCAGTTCCCAATTATTATTGAGAAATTATTGGAAAAGAAACGTTTATTCTAGTATTTCCACTTATTGTTCATAAAGAAACTACGAGTCCAATTTATTTTTTGAATCTTATCGAAAGGGACGTAGCGAATAAACATTAATTTTCCCGTGGTTTATATTTTAATTTTCTTCGGTTCCGTCACTTGTTTCCATCTTTCAAGCTTCTTTCCGTTTCATTGGTGCGAATCGTCGTCGACGGCCTCCGGAGACGGAGGCGCAGTTACATTCGCAGTCAGAGGCAGCTCCACAATCAGTCCAGGTACGACGTTTCCCCACTGTCCGTCTTCTCGTGTTTCTGTCACCAGAGGAAGATCCGTCGCAACCAGTTCTACAGCCTACTTCGATCTCCGGAGCCTTCAACTTCGATGGTTAAACGAAATCTTGAGGAGGCGAATCGACAACGCCTGCAGGACCGTCAGACGCATGTGGCGAGATTCTTTCTACTACATTTACCTTCGATTCGACTCCGTTTAGTCTTCCTGCAATTCGCTTCCACCTAACTCTAAACTACCCGGTTCCAATATCCCATTATTTACGCGAAGCATTCGAATGATTTCGAAATCTTTTCCCCGTAATAATCGTGTTCGTTTCACGTAATACGCAGATATGTATAATGAAGAATGTCAGAGTTTTCTACAAAGGCTTTTCTACAAATCATCCTTGATTTTGGCACTGAATTGTAATCGAGTAAGAGACTGTTCCTAAGGTGTCAGGTCTGAGTTGGAAAACGATAAAGGGTCATTCCATGCCGAATCGATCACTTTTTGCAGGCACCATCGTCGATTTTATTCTAAATGAAATATGTTGTAGTCATCATTTTGCCGGTTTCGAATTTTTTTTAGTAATGACAGGCCTTTAAAGTTTTCTATTTTTGCCCGTTTCGGCGAAAACCAGCCTCGCTTACGAATTTTTATCTCGGGAACTGTTTGCCCGATTGAGCTACATTTTTTTTGTTTTATTCGGGAAGGATTGGGCTATTACAAAATAATTTTTTCAACCTCGTGTTTCTTATTCTAACCAAGAGTGGTTACTAATATTGTTCTCCATGTATAAATTGAAATCACTCCGGTCCCTCATCGATAAAAACGTAAAAAAAGAATTTGTTTCCATTTTTCGATATTATAAAGTTGATGTTCGAGTACTTTGAGAAGAGATGGCTCAAGAATCCCCCAGCTCTACCACAACCGAAAACCGGCGGAACGATCAATTTCTTAAAACGGTCACCCTAAAATTCATACATTCGGGACAAGAGATATGATAATAACTTGCGAGCTCTCGAGAAATTGCATATTCAAGTAGAATCATCGAATGTACACGTCCGATCCATGCAGCTGCGGAGCCATTTTGACGGCAGTGAGAAGCGTGTCCTCGTAAGGGGAAGGAAATATCGGCGGCTAGGTGTCTTCTGGGTAACGTCTGGCCCCAAACGACGCCGAGGCGTGTAAACTCGGAAGTTCTCGAGTGCGGCAAGTTCTTACGGGAGAAAATGGAATTCGTTCTCCCCCGAACGATCTTGAACGTCCATTGCAACGGAGACAGGGGACGAACTAAAGGGGCGGTTTATACCGCGATATCCAAATGCGATCGAACGAGAGAACGAAGGAAGAAACTGAAGGAGAGAATGAAATAAAAGAAATACACGGTGATCCGGTATTTCTTGATTCGATGAATAAGTAACTCGATGTAGTTATGTTGCATTCGTCATCAATATATCTTCATTAACAATCCAAAATCAGTCTGCTTGCTCTGAAAATGTAGAAAATAAAAACCGTTTTGTAAAGAATTCGAAGCAACAAAATTTTCATGTTTGAACTATTCTATTAGGTTGTTGTTGTAGTTTAGTTTTTCCATGACAGATGGGGTTGAAGTTGTACAATTTGAAAAGTACATATCTCGTACATGAATTTGCGTGTATAAGATTATTAATATTGTACAGTGTACATGATTCAAAATCGATTTTCGTTCACCATGGAAAAGAGGAAATTCGTATAGTGTACTTGCACGAGTTCAAACTTGGACATACTGTGTCTGAAGCAGCGAAAAACATAAATGCCGCTTTCGGTGAAGGTATAGCAAGTGATCGGACCATAATGGAAAATGAGCCTCGTGAACATAAGCCAGCAGTTATTAAAGATTTCGATTTAGATTTAAAACAGATAGTTGAAAGGGATTCACGTGAAACCATAATTGCTGATAAATACTGTCAGGAAATTGATATAATGGACAAAAACTGCGTGTTCGACAGTCGGCATTAGTCAATAGACGTGGTGTAATATAATATTAGTTGACGATAATGCTCGATCACGTATCGCGAAGGAAACAGTTAAAAAATTAGCAGAGTTGAAGTGTAAAGTTCTTCCTCACCCTCATTATTCGCCTGACCTGTCACCTACTGGTTACCATTCTTTCAAGCACCTAGATGGCTTTTTGAATGGAAAAATATTCGAAGAAGAACGTGATTTCTACCATCGATGTAGATGGGAATGATTTCAATTAATGGAATACGAACGAAGCTTGTTTTGTGTATTCAAAACGGCCATTTGATTTGCAACAACCTAATACATAGATCAAGAATGTTTAAGCGGTCAATAAGATCGGAAGCAATTTTACCAGACTGAAATTTATACCAGCAGAGTAACCGAAGAGGAATACAGCCCTTGGCGGCAGAAATATTGGCATGTAATACGTTATGTAGTACGGTAGTTGCGATAAATTTCCGTAAAGCAACCTTCCGTATTTATTAATTGGACGGCTTTGCCCTCTGTTGTGTTGCTAAGAGTGTATCGCTAAAGTATGAAAGTACACGCGAACTTTCGAGCCACCCTATATTCGCAAGGGGCAAAGAAAAAAAGAGGAAGAGCTTGTCTGGGGTACAACAGCGTCAGCCGCACGTTTCCTCATAGGCTGCAGCGAATCGAGAGCTGGAACAAGTAGAGATGAGAAGAGCGGAGAAGACGGTCTGCCATAACTTTCGATCCTCCGGCAATCTCGGTTTATAGGGAGCTGCTCGCATGACAATGCGGATGGTTCGGCAGGTGGTGTGCTAGAAGCCTAATTCGAGCGGCGGCACATGCCGCTCGTAAACCACTAGGACGAGACCTGGAGCAGCTAGTACCCCGGGCTTTTATCATTTGTACACGTGCTCGAGCCTGCGAATCTAATTTCAACAAATTGCGAGACTATAATGTCGCTTCTCGTGATTGACGAGAAAACTGTCCGCTACCAGGGGATGCGGAATAATCTGCAACGTCGAATAGGAAATCCCATGTAACGGCTCGCGTGGCAATTTTCCATAAACTTCGCAAGCCTCGTTTGCTGCCACCAGTCCCGCCGTTAAACCTTAGCGACAACGTTATGCGGCGTTATGCAGCGATATCGCAGCACACAATTTACTTAGACGCCAGTTTGTCGACGATTCCTTCGCTCGCATTAAACGATTAGGAAATCGAAGTTCCGTAATACGCAGATTCATTTGTCAGACAACTTTTCAAACCAACACTGATATCATTTTCGTAGAATATAGCGCAGTCGAACCTCTCTCGATATCTCGAATCTCGAGGGGAGAACTGAGATCTTCGAGTTGTAGAGGCTTCGACTTATCGAAGTAGGAGAGTAAGAGTTTCACCATTTTTATTTGGCTCCTGTGTCTCGCAATCAATGCAAACATTTTTTATTTTCCATAAAGATCCACAGTCTAATCACAAATTGGCATAGTTGTAATAATGTGAACATTGGCATGGATTATTAGTAGAATACGGATCTTTATGCATTTACGAAGAAATTGGTTGGACGAAATATAAAACAGTAAAGGATCGGAAAAATTTAAGATTATTGCAATGTTGTCTTTAATGTAACACAGTCAGTGTAAGGGATGAAGTCAATTTTTACTTTATTCCTGCTTCCCACAATCAGTGCAAGACATTTTTATTGTGCATAAGTCTGATTATTATTTGTAAAGGGATCCTAGTAAATAATGAATTCTATCTCTATTACCTATACGTTCATTTATACGTAGATTAGTTTCACAGATAAATGGTTAAAAATATAAAAGAGCTTTCTCAAAGAAGAATTTTCAAAAATGTGAGTAGTCGCCGTAGATCAAAGAGTTCCAAAGATATCGCGAACGTGGCTGCTCAAGTATCTCAAGAAGCCATGAATTCGGAAATCAGTGTACTAACCAATCTCCCAACCAGGAGAATCATTCCTGGCGAACGCGATTATCCGATCGAATCACAGCAGCTAATAAACCGATGTTCAATTCCTTGTCTGACTCCGGATCGTTTGCTGACTCCCAGCCACAACCTTTGCTGGGACGATAACGAAGGAGAAGGTCTCGAGTGTCGTTCACACGCACCACAAGCACGATTAAAGAGTTCGTCATCCGAGAGGGAACTAGTCCGGCGACAATTTGACGTGCAAAACTTCAATTTCCCGTAAACTCGACGTCCCTCTAACTTTATTGTCGCGGAGAGTGCTGACGAATGGGAAGGCTAGAAGCGGGGGAACAAGTGAAGAAGGTCGGGGGACGAGAGCGAGGGCCGAGGATGAGGCAAAAAGAAAGACTAGCTACGGAAAGGTGGTCGCTCATTCTCTTCCAGTTCCAGAGGGTGGCGAACCTGAGTCTAAAATTCTGTCACGTACGCGTCATAAGTCCTTCGCGCCTTTAAGTAAGAAGTAACGCCATCCCAGCATCACTTTCCCCGTACACCCTAAGTACTTTAGACTCGATGTGCAACTGAGGGCAGCCCGTGGCCAGTCTAATGTCTCTGGGAAAGTTAACTTGTTAGTCGAAATTACAAATTCTTCCAGGGTCAACTTCGTGTTGTCCGAATGTAACTGGAGTAACTGGAAGTAACTTGCTCAAGTATCTTGAAAGAAACATCAAATTTCTATCTAATGTACATTGTACATATATTTTGGATACAATAAACGAACAGGAACGCAACGATGACTTATTTTAAGTAAACAGAATGGTAAACAGAGACCATTCCAAGCAGGAAAAAGATATGAAAAATGACTAGCTAGTAGTAATCCTTGGTACGATTGTAGCACCAGAGTCTTAGTGGATCCTGGTACATAAATCAAGAAAGAAGAAGCATCCGTTCCGCCAAGACCAGCCGAAAGCCAGTCCCGGTTCGTCCAGTCCGAAGTGTCTGGCTCTAAAATTCCGTCACGTGTGCGACATAAGTCCTTCGCGCTTGTAAGTAAGAAGTAACGACGTACCTTCTCACGTACGGTCGCACAGGTACTCGAGTTCGTAAGTTCTCTAGGCTCGATGGAACACGTTGGTGGCCACCGCCGCCGCCGCCGCCGCCACCACCACCTTTACCACCACCACCACCACCACCTTTACCTCCACCTTCACCTCCACCTCCCACCTTCAGTTCCAGCAAGGGGCTTTAGCGCTCAGGAAGTCGCTCGCGGTGACCGAACCGGCGACATTCGAGGTTCGTCGAGGTTGCCAGAGGTCGACGAAGGTCGAGGGGTGGTTTGGTAGCGCCTTACGACGGAGTTCACTTGACGAGGACGTGGTGTGCGGCGGTCAGGCGTGGCCGGCATACGAAATCCGCGGGGTATTCTGGTCATGTAGCAGGCACGGGGGTGGGGGACCGGCGGCGGGGGGGGGGGGTGTCCTAGCTTTTCAAGGGAGATACTTCCTTCTCCCTTCCGCAGCCCTGTTTTACTCGTTCGTAAGCTACCGCTCGCCCAAGAGGTGGGGGAGTATTAATTGGCTTACGAGGCGACACTCATTAGCACTTTGAGTACGGGGGGCTGAGCGGCAAAGGGGGCGAGACACCCTCTGGAGGCGTTACTCGAGACTGTCCCGCGTCACGCGCCTTACTCCAGATTCTCCCTCCACTGCCGACCTTCTCTATTTCTCTCTTTAATCTTCTCTCCAAGGAACTTCTCGACTTTTCCGCGACGACACGTGAAATTAGAATTACCCAGGTCGCGCGCTTCAGATTACACCCTTCGATTCTTTATCGCTACATTTCGCTCGGGTCGAAATAATCCAACGTGTCCCACGATCGAACTTCATTACTTTGATTAAACACAATCCTCATTGACGGCGTTGTCTAATTCTACAGCAAGCTTAAAGAATGAACTTCCGGTATGAAATTACAAGATTTATTCAAGAAGGAATATGTGGAAAAATTTATTTTATTTTCATATAATAACATTGTTCTAATCTTTCGATTACTCGTTTGTTTTCGTTTCCAGACGTGACCATACACACGTACGTTTATGTCGATAAATCGCGATCGTGTTATAAGTCGACTTCCATATTGAAATGAGGATAATCAAGCTTGAATTATTCCTGTACGTCCATGCTGTACAAAATCTCAGTACAGGAGGTTATACAATGTACGTATATGTGTTTGTATAATCAATCTTCGAAAAATTCTGTTGAAACTTTTATCCCTGACTTCACCGCAAACAAAGCACAGTTTCGTAAACGATCAGCCCCTAGAATCTAGAGCCTAGATCCCTGTAACACGATCCTCGAGTGGTACCACAGAGGGTCGGACATGTTTGATGTGTCATTGATCAATCTTAATTAACTGTGAATTACAGGACGCTCTAAACGCAGGCCAATCCCAAAGAACCGAATGTTCGAAACGATCTCCGGTGGTTCCGTTGCAAGCAATTTCTTTCCTCCTAACGTGTTCTCCCCCTTCTATTTGTGCGGCGAGGCGCGTAGATCGTGCGCGGGTTGGGTCCAGCAAATTGCATTTCGATTCATCGATATTATGTAAAGTATCCTGGGCGTAATGTCTATCGGCGTTTCCCCGGAAAATATCGCGGCAGTTGGTTTGTGGGAATGAGACAGGATTGTGGCTGGGGAATATTTCGTGGTTCCCGTGGATTTGCGCCGCTGCGGTCGACCCGATACTCCGAACTCTCAGTAGATCCAATTTGATCGGAAGACCGCAGCGTCTACGGGCGACCTTCTATAGAAACGGACAATGTGTGTACACTATGCACGAGATTACCACCGCTCTCTCCTCCACTCCCCATCAGCCCCTTTCCCCTTACCGACTCTGATTCGTTTACTCTCGTTTCTGTCTCTACGCTCCGCCTAGCTAGCGCACCCTCCGCTTCATAGACAATGTTGCCTCGATACGGTATTGTTCCATCGCGGTCTTCGACTATACCAGACCTCACCCCCCGGTCACCATTACCTGTCGTCGTCACTCTCTGCAACCCTCGTCTACAATTTGCGCCCTCTCCGACACGTCGCGTCTATCTCGCCCGATAGCTTTCGCGGATGAACATTTCCGTATCGGTATATGTATATTACGCGGATATGCAGGTTGTTGCAAACACTTATGGAGGTAGACTCGTTTCTAGAATTGCAAGGGTACGGGATGCGCCTTCTCCTTTCTCCATAATGCAGAGATGGGGTTTTTCAATATTCAAAACCGCTAGATGAAAGATCAATCTAGGCCGCGGTCGCCGTCGAAAGTTCTATTTTTACGTTCACCAGTAGTCCAGTCAATGAATGCTCGTAAGGGGGGTGTACAGGACAATGGAAGGAACACAATTTTTAACTTTGAGACTTTGTTTGGACTAGTTACGAAGTAAACATACTAAAAATGAAGTGAGCGGTGTACAGGGGGGCACATAGAAGGTCCCCTTTTTCGGGTTTCCGCTTATATCTCGGAAACTATGCGTCCTAGCGATCAGACCATTCTATACGAAATTGAAGCTGACAAAACGTGTCATAAGATTGGATCTATTGAGTTTTTTGCTATCTCGTATGGTTTCCGAGGTATCCCCGCTCAAAATTTCACTAATTTCGTCCAAATCGACGTTGCAATGATCTACAAACGTTTAAAGATAAAATTGCAATTTTTCACGATTTTCGGCCTGTAACTGCAATAAATCTAAGGATTCTTACATCTTTCGATGCCTGTCATTTTTTTCCGCGTCAACTGATTTCGATGAACCTTTCACAGTGCATATAATTGACACAGATCTATAAAATGTACTTTTTAAATTTTCAATATAGGCCCACATAAAAAGGTTGTAAATGCAACTTTTAGTATGTTTTTCTACAATTCCGATCCATTGCAATTTTTGAAGAAATTTCTTTTCATATCCTGTAGTAAACTAATTGCTCTTCCTTTTCAAAAAAGTTCAAATCGCTTGGTCCAATATTAAAAAAGTTATCGTCTTTTTAATAGTGTCGCAATATTTTTGTGACCGACTGCAGAAACCAAATAGGCTGTTATTCCTGAAAATTCTCCAACAATTTTTTATTTTATCTACTTAATTTTCTTATAAATGTATGAAGATCCGCAGTCTAGTGATTAACCATAATTCCAAGCAAGTAAAAAATAAAGAGGCTTCTGACGTCATCTGTGGATTTGCAAACGTATTCTTCGGTTCCGTTTCCGCGCTCTCGATATAAATTCAAGCACCCGCGGTTGGAAACGGTCTCTTGAGTCATCGATGATTGTAACTTGTTGCTGAAGGCCAGCAGGTTCGTACAATACATGCGATATCTCTCAGCGGTCGAGCTCTCGAAGAACAAGCATCGATCTCTAGCAAAGTAATTGTCACGGTGCATATTCGTTATTCTTCCATGATTATTTTTACCGAGCTACGCTACGTAAATGTAAATATTCAGATGAATCACGACCGCAGGCGGGAAAATACCTTTCGGTACAGCTGCATCGATAATAGAAAGCACCTACTCATAACATAATGGTCTTCGCATGGATGGCCGTGTTAATTTCAACTTCAACTTCAGTCGTCTTCGTTTTGTCACCTCTGATTTTCGAGCCGATGTAAATTGTCTTTGTTAGCGAAGCTAGCGGTAGAATGTAGTTGAACAATGATAATTATTTACTTTAGCGATTCTTCGCCGATTTTCATGGCCGCCATCTTCGCCCTATACAACTTTTCATATGCAAAAACTGTAATCGAATAATTGTTCAGCGCGTATTGAAATTAGAATGAAGTATTGATAATTTTAGATGTCAGTTTTATTTATCTCCTTTCGTAAAGCACAAATGATAACTTTAGAAAGATTTCACGGTACAGAATTCGCTTGCAATGGCTGATTTGAATTCGGAAATGGTGATGACTCGGTGAGATTGCAACTCTAATGTCTCTGGATTAGTTATTTTCGATAACTTGTTGACGATTTCTGTGTTGTGTCGCGGTTCGAGGTTTTCTACGATGACTAATACGGCTGTGAATGCTCGCAATTCGACTTGGAGATAATGAGTTGAAGCGGTCAAAAACATATTGCTTTCAGTATAAACAAGTAGTGATTCAGCTCAGTTGATATGAGCTATAAATGGTTAAAGATAGTGAGAAGTGCAGTTTTTCTTGATTTTCGACGTATATAACTGTAATAAATTTAAAGATTCTTGATTTTCGTTGCTTGTCGTTTATATTTAATAATAAATTGGTTAAACTATGTGAATTTCTTGAAGATGTTAGACCGACTAGTTTGTTAGAGAATGCGTAAACAAACATTTGTTTAGATTGCAATTGGTAGTTAGCATAAAAAATTTTTTAAATGCTTTCTCAACTATTTTATCCGGGCCTGTAACGATAATTTAAAAAATGCGTTTTGTAGATTTCGGTAACTTGTACGCACACGGAAAGTTTTATCAACATTGCAATCAGCTACAAACGTTTAAAGATGATCACATAAGTGCGAAATGTCCCGACAAGACCGAAAATCTGCGATCTACTCTTAAACTATTATCAAGATTATTCTAATCCTGCCGAGTCCTTAAAAATTCAAGTAGGTCGGTCTAATTTCGAACAAATTACCCTCATTTAAAGAGTGTGAAAATATTGACGAGCGTGACTGTATAAATAAATTTTGAAATCGGCTGGAGAGTCGAGAAAAGTTTCAGTCTGTGGAGAGGCACCGCATCGCTAGAGGTGGATCAGTTCGCTCTCGAAAACAAACAGTCTCTGTGCATCGGCATGCGCATCGACACGATATTTATTTTACAATACCAGCACGGCGGACCGAAGCCTAGATCTTTGACTAATTGAGCCATTCGTTCCAGAGACACGGAACGTTGCCTTATATAAAGAAAATATTTAAGAGTTTCCGTTGCCGCAGCTTGGTTCACCAGCATCCACTGAAATATACAGGGTTGGAAAGAATCTTCAATTCCACGTAGAACGGTATGACGAACATGTTACAGGGAACAGCAGTTTCGAACATTACATATTGACGAGACCGGGTGCTGGGTTTTGCGGTGTGCACGAAAGAGGAAATAAGAAAAGAGACGAACGGAAAGCAAAGGAGAAAGAAAAGTCGCTGGGTCGGAGAGAATCTTCCGTAGTGCGGCCACGTAGCCGCCGTTTGTCGATCGTACCGCAATAATTCCTTATTGCTCCTCCAACCCCTAACCTGACCCTAACCCTAACTCCTTCCTCATTTCTTCTCCCCTTTCTCCTCCTTTCTCTTCGTCCTCTTTCATCTCGGTTCGCTATTTTCCCTTGCGATCACTGCCGCGCCGCGCCGCGCCGTCCCCATTCCTCTCGACTCCTCCCCCCCCCCCCCCACCACCACCACCATCACCGCCCCCAATAATCTTCCACTTCCGGAAGGAGTTTTCGGAGATTAACGGGAAACTATTAAATCTAGCTCAACCGGAGGATCAGTCGAACAAACCGATAACGTGGTTCCGATTGACGCATAACGATCTACTGAATGAAACCGGTGATCGCTATTGTCCTGGATTCTTGGGTCTGTTGATTTTCTCTGCTGCCTTCTTCTATTCGTCCAAGTGATTTTATTATGAGAAGACGACAATGGTATCGTGTTCTCTCCGTTGTGGTTTATCGACTTCGTAATCATCGTTTCGATATCTCCTCGTAGCGCAGGTATTGTGCAATCAGCTGACTGTCGGCTTTGCTTCGAATTTAAAACCGGACAAAGCAATACGGAAGTAAGCTATCAACCAATAGAACGATCACAGAATCGTGTCCACTCTTGTGCAGTAGAGGAGCAAAGGTACAACTGTGAAAATGTTGAAAGGAGGATACACGTCTATTTTCGTTGAAGCTTCTTTTAATCGATGACATATTTGTCGAAATCGTGAAAGCTTATTTATTATACTGCACATGTTTATGCAATTTTTTCAATATTGAATATCAAATTTATAAATGCTTTCGGCGCTACCGCAAAATTGATATATTAGTAATTGATCGAAACTGGAGCGCCGAAAGCATTTATAAATTTGATATTCAACATTTACGATCGATAACTGAAATTATTTTATTTTTTCAATATTTGTAGGCCAAATCTTAGAATCATATAGAATCTTATTTTCAGTGGTACATGGAGTAGTCTTTCTAGATCTGAAATAAATCAAAATCGTA
The DNA here is from genome assembly GCA_028455765.1 of Lasioglossum oenotherae. NCBI lineage: Eukaryota > Metazoa > Arthropoda > Insecta > Hymenoptera > Halictidae > Lasioglossum > Lasioglossum oenotherae. The sequence continues at coordinate 10,471,803 of CM052288.1, forward strand.
CTAAATTTTGTGGAATTCTATTTTTTAGCATTTTTCGATCGTTTTTAGAAACCACAGATGTATAGAGATCCACACAGTCCATTTATTATCTTGCTATTATCTTGGAAAATTTGTCTAATGCAAATTGTCCGTTCCGAAGTCTTAACTCGAAGATGAATTGTCCCGGCCGATTAATACGTTGACTGGGTATGAGGGTCACTAATAACTGACGCACGACTTGTCAATGGTTCATCGGGGTCATTGGCGTCCGGCAACAATAAACTCGTTTATATCAGTTAATATAATTACACGATTTTCGTGGAGTTTTCATTACACCGATGGCGCTGCCGATAATTATTAGGTTGGCAAGAAAGTAATTTCGGTATTTCAAGGTGAAATAAAACCGAATTTCTTTATTCAAGCGAGATGAACTTTAATCAATAAAATGTTCTGTTATTTATTCTTTTTGGCAAAACATTATCGAACAAAAGGGAGGATATCTTATTCATCAAAATTCATTGCTTGAATAAAAAATATTGGGCTCTATACCTTGTTTTTTAAGGAATATAAACGTTTTCAGCCTATTGGTACCGAAAATGACTCGTTAGAATAATTAACTCCATTTTTTACCACGAAATTGAAAGCCAGACTTCGTAAAGTTGACTGTACGAGAAAAACAAAGTTGAGATAGAGGCTGTAATTCAGATATGGTTTCGGGACAAATTGGGACAAAATTCGGGACACTTGCGTTCACACAATAATTCGCAGTCTACTATAAGCGTTATTTTAATGAACGTTATAATATGAATGTACAATATGTATAGGCATTCCATATTAAATGTTATTGAAATAACTACGTACGCGATGCAGTATGTACTTTGCGTAATGAAAACATTGTTGTTGTCGTTATTAACCAAATACATATAGGCAAATTATCGACATTCAACGGGTTAAATGATTTTCTAACTACGCGTCGTATTGTGATTCGAAAATCCGACGTTTCAGAGGTCGTAACTCCATATGCGTCAGTCCTATTTTTCAGCAATAAACTCCGGCTATCGAACGAGAATTCGTATCGATAGATCCGCAAGCTTATAACCTTCAACCTACCACCTTCGCGCGGCACAGAGGAATCGCAAACGAACCAAACTGTTAAAATATTGGCAGAATCCGAATTCGACAAAACACACTATTTTTCTATAGACGCGTTCGATTTCAATCTGGGTTTGTGATTAATATCGCAATACATAGTCAACGTTCAGAAATACCTAGCGCGTCGTCAGCAAGCGTAACGGGATTTACAAACCCGCGAAATTCGGCATCGGATTGCGGTGTTCGGGATGTAACACCATTATTGACGAAACTGATACTAGAACTACTATTGTCTGGTATCCTGTGTACCCTAACCGAAACCTCCGTGTTTCCCACAGAATAGCAAATTTACAAATACGTGGATCTCTATTCCCTTTAATTCGACGACGGAGAGAGAATGCCCGAATAATTACGACACGAGTTAATTCGCCATATTTTCGTAATTGGAGGAAACGTGTTAGATTAACTGTTGGAAATCGGTCGGAAATGAGTTCCGTGGACGAGCTAGACAAAGACGAATGCATGAAAATAGAATTTTTATAGCGGTTTCGACTAGAAATCACGGTTTTGGACACGTGTACTAATATACTGGCTGGTTTATATGAAGTTGGAGAATGTTTATGCATATCTACATGTCTCGTCCCTAGCATCGTTTCTTCGACATCGTAGGAACGAGATATCTCGTCCATTGCAGTGAAAGGGTTTAATTACACGTGTTACTTACACGGGTTTATTACACGTGTATTCTGAATACACGTGAAAAGGCTAGCTCTTGTTTGGACGAGCTGGTCTTCGTTATTCAAAAGTTTCTAAATGAATTCGATAAGATCATCTCTCGCCAAGTATTCCTTTAGAAAAGGAATACTCAGCAGCGCCCAGTGGGCGAGAAACCGATCTTTTTGGACAAAAATCCGCCGACAACTCAGTTTTTCATCGATTTAATTGGAATTTTTTTTAAATGTTCGCGAAGGACTATACTATATAATGTGTAGCACTCGAAAAGACAAATATAGATATTATACGGCATATGTTATTATTATCCGGTCCACTTATAAGCTCTGTAAGAATACAGGATGGCAAGCACAAGGAAGTTCTTTCTCAAGAAGCGAAAACGCGCTGTTGGATCATTAAATGAATGGCGAGTCTCATAAGTGCCGAATGTAATTCTATTCAATTGGTAATTCTCAGGGCCAGATTCACAGTTTAAAATTTTGCGGTTCAGGGTTTAGGGTTAAGAAGTGTCGGCAACTCAGCTGGGACATGCAAATTTATGGTATGGGCGGATCAAGTATCGGAGTTACATATTGGGTTTTGTAGGTAAGGATTCTTGATTTCTTGTGACAGTTAACGATTTAATTTAAATTTAAATTTAATTTAAAAAAAAAATTCCAATTGAATCGATGAAAAACTGAGTTGTCGGCAGATTTTTGTCCAAAAAGATCGGTTTCTCGCCCACTGTGCAGCGATTCATATGGGGATGATAAAGACATCTCTTCCCCAGGTCCGAGTATACATTTTTTTCCTATTCTTTTTCACGGAACTTAAGTGGAGCTTGTAAATTAAGGAGGCTCCAAGACAACATACGAATCGTTCTCATATGAAAGCTCTTACGCAACCGCTTCTTCCCCTTCGTGGGCAGAAACCTACCCCTACCACAAGCTTCGGACAATTTACGATTGCGTAACGGACCGAATCTGCAGATATAGCACATTACGAGCAGTATTCGGACCGAAACATTTTTTGGATCGTAATCGAGTTACACCGGCCATTTAAAGGGCCGCTAATAGACTGATACGGTAATCTAAGTGACCCAGAAATGCAACCAATTGCCTGTAGGCGAAAATTCACATTAACCACCCACGCGGCGCCGCGCCGCGTCAATGACGTCCAATACGGAGAACAAGTCCGCCTGACATTGAATACAAATCGACCACTTGACCAGCCTCGATGATCGTTAAGCACTGTTATCATGCTAAATACTTTGTTGCTGGTATGATGCGTTCTACAACCTCCTTGGTCGACAACAATAGGCACGTTCACCCATAAATATGCCCATGAAAATGACTATGAAATTGGAAACACTTCCACGAAGTCTTTCTTTCTGATTTGGATCGCGTGGAAATTACCGACACAGTTTTTACCGACTCCAGATTGGACCGACAATAACTTTGACTGACAACGTCTTTAACCGACAACGATTTTAGTCGACGGCAATATTATTCGATATTAAGGGGTAGGACTCGTTTCTAGGATTGTAAGGGTGCGGCATGCGCCTTCTCATTTCTCGATAATGCAAAGGTGAGCTTTCTCAGTAGTCAAAATTCCTAGATAGAAGATCAATCTAGGCTGCAGTCGCCGTCAAACTCCTATTTTTACGTTTACGAGGCGTAATTTGCATTATTCGGTAGCATGTAGCTGTCACAGCTTTATGAAACTAGCTACACGCGCAGCTGTACAACGTAAACGTAAAAACAGGACTTTTGAGGGCGACTGAGCCCTAGATTGATCCTGTTCTAGCGCGATTGGCTACTGAAAAACCCCATCTTTGCATTATAGAGAAATGAGAAGGCGTATCCCGCACCTTAGCATTCCTGGAAAAACGAGTCTACCCCCTTAACATCGTTCGATAGCAACATTAGCCGAGTAGTCTAATTCTTCTTATAGTGTAATAATTATATTCTTATGCAAAACTAGAAGTATCAGTGCAGAATATTTTTTTCATTTTGCAATTACTGATATAAGGAAATCGCTTACATGGAAATTGATTCGATCAGTTTCTTTATCGAAGCACATATTGCAATAAAAATTGAACTGAACAGAGCCTTGTCATTTTTGTAAGCTGAAACATTTCAATCGCTTTTAGTGCTCGGGGTTTAGGGTTAAAGAAACAAATGTCAGCACCATCTTTAGAAACGATGTTACTATCGGATAATATCCGATTAATTCGTCGACGTTGTCGAAGTCGTTGTCGGCCAAGTCTGGAGTCGATGAAGTATTGTCGGTGAAAACTGTGTCGGTGATTTTCATGGGATCCTTCTGATTTATCTCTCGAGCACGTTTATTCGATTCTAGAGTCGTAGAGGATTTTAATTGCCAAATAATGAAAGTATGCACGATATAGCGTCTCACTTACGTTAAGGGAGTTTCGCAGATTCGACATTGACTTACCTGAAACAGACAATAAGAAAGCATTTATTAAATTGTTACAATGGACAGTGTTCTATGTATAAATATTGAATGCTGCATACAAGCAGAAACAATGTAAGTAACATTTTCCTTGTACATGTATTAAGTGTAAGTATTATATGTATCACACATATATCTGAAAACATAGCTACCAGTATCTGTCGATCGAGTACGATGCATATTACAACATTCAGACGAGATCTTCTGCTAATGAAAAGAGATCTTTAAAAAAGATTACTTCGACATACAAGTCCAGTGGAGATTTACTTTCCACATTTCGAATTTTGCAATGTCGTCCACCGTTTCGGACACAGTTTCTGAATTATCCGGAACTCCGAACCCCAATCGAGGAAACAGTATCAGGCATCGTTACGTAATACGTTCCACTGATTGCGCTTTCGTGTTCGCACACTTAACGCTACGACGAGAAGTTATTGCAGGAGAAAAAAGCCGGTTCATCTCGTGAACCGCTCGTGGAGGAGCGTGAGTGCTCCTTATCGAGGTTCCATGCAGACAGAAAAAAGATTCGAGATACCTTATCGTGTGGAAATGATAATGAACGATTATGCGAGAAATGATAATCGTGTCGCGTTAGACATAATTACGAGTCAAATGGAAAGAAAAAATAAAGAATGGTAAAGTATCTCCATTCATAAAAATTTTCATCGACCTCGAGGAGATTTGTATTTTTTTTTTTAAACTTTGATAGCGATATTTTCGTGGAAAATTCTTCATACGTTCAATAAATGTTAAACGACATTCAGAATTGACAATGATTCGTTATTTCTATGATCTTCTCGACAGAATTTCTCGAAACAGAGATCGAGCATATTTTCGGATTGGAACGTGCATATCTCTGCCATCGTGGAAGAAAGAAATTAATTCTTCTTTAGTCTGAATCTGACCTACATATCTCGAGAGAATCCCAAAATGAAGATCCGACGGGCGTTAACGAGGTAAAAATAAGCTATTCGGAATACAAAATAGATCAACCAGCGAGGTCGCGCGTTCGCGTTGTTCCGTACATATATTGCTGTCGTGTACTCGGTCGAATACATAAACGCGTTTTGCAACCTGTGCAAGTAACGGTGACATTGTCGTATAATGCTGGAAACGTAGATATGTTGCTATATTAACAGTCGGAACTACCAGCTAGAATTACGGCGCATGATGTGACTCGTTACGATGAAATAGATCTCTCTTGTTCCTATTCATGCTTCTCTTTCTTTTTCTACTACGGACAATTGATTTCTCGATTTCCCTTGACTTTTAATCAGTATAAATGATTACTTTCTGTATTTGGACAAGTAAAAGTCAAATTACGAGTAATTATTCGACGCTGTAACCAAAAGTGTGTACCACGAACTTATTAACAACCTTTGCACTCGGTTGTCCCCTCTGAGGCACCACTAAAACTTGTTGTACCATTTTTCAAAATATTGTTTACATTATTAAATACCGGGTGTCCCAGACCACCCGTGCCACCCATTTATAATCTAGAAAATAGGTTATGTTCAAAAATTTAAAGTGTTTCTTTTATAAATCAGCCGCGCTCTATCGAATGGTGATATTTTTAACATCCGGTTTCGGCCGGAAATAGGCGATCGAGACCAGAAATTTTTTATTACTGATTCCGATTCTAGGCGAAAAAACAAGAAACTTTTGTCTGAAACATTTTTTCTTTTCTCAAGAAATGTCATTTTATATATCCTTTATGTAACCTTCAAAATGAGTCTTGGCGAAATAATGTTTTCACTATCTATTTTCAGTTGAATGACTACAAACATAACTAGAAATCAATAGTTAATTGATTTATTTAGAAGAGCGATGCATACGACATTTCAAAATGTTTACGGTTTCGGAAAGGGAAGAATGAAAAATGTAAAGCGAAACTAACTATTTCTAGGGATTTATGTCGGTTACCGTTATTTGGTTAAATGTTCAGTTTAATAAAAAGATATCATAATGTTCCAGACATTTTACTGTCTCTGGCAATTAAATTTTATTTTCTCTTTTTTTTTGTTCAACGGCCGTACATCGTCAATAAAACAGGGGGAGGATATGGTAACGGCTCGGTATATGATACATTATCAAAGCAAGAGAACACCTTCATGCCATGCGAAACTGCGCAGAACACGGGCAAACTTCGCCATAAGCTTCATTGCGTAATCCTAAAACATTTTATTGCGCGTGGGAACGATGTACGTCATGTGCCGCATTGGTTTTAACAAGGATAGCGCTAACGTAACTGTTCGCCGCGTCCGCGTGTGTCTTTCAATAAAACTGTTCTGCGATTTATCCTAGGTATTCGAAGCGAAGCGAACTGTAAAAACTATAATGTACCAACCGCTGTACAGTAAAAATTATACGCCTGTGCTATTGTACATTTATATATCACTATCAGACGTCCAAACCAAACACGTTTCATTACAAAGAAGTTATTTATCCATACGTCGAAACATACAGAGTCTGTCCGCAAAGTAATGCAACCACATTTTTTAAAAAAAATCTATTAAACATATGGGTAGAAGCTTTTAAATTTCTTCAAAGTAGGATCCTTGGGCATCGACACATTTTTTCCAGCGGGATTTCCATGCTTCGTATGCTCCCTGGAAGGCGTTATCTGCACTTCCAACCACAACTTTTCCGTAGATTACGGGGAAAACAGTAAACGGTACTTCTTAGTTGGATCACAACACTTCCTCAACCCCCATACAGTCCTGACTTGTCTCCCGCCGACTTCTTCTTGTCTCCAAAAATTAAGAATGTGCTAAAAGGATGCCACATTTTGAAAGCGTGGAACGCGTCAAAGAGGCTGTGACGAGGTTACTACGAGAGGTTCCAAAAAACGCTTTCCAGGGAGCATACGAAGCATGAAAATCGCGCTGGGAAAAATGTGTCGATGCCCAAGGATCCTACTTTGAAGAAATTCAAAGGTTTGTACCCATATGTTTAATAGATTTTTTTAAAAAATGTGGTTGCATTACTTTCCGGACAGACCCTGTATGTTTATCGGAAAAATTTGATAAAAATGACGATAAATTATAGCAAAATTGCCACTCGCAATAACACTGCGTTTACTGGAGCTATGTCTGACTTTGAACTCGTATAATAAAAATATTTAAAAATGTCTGCAAATATTATAAATCTACAAAAGTGAACGAAGTAGTACGAGTAATTTATAAAGAGTAATAGAAACTTTATACACTAACACTTTGTATACTAACATACATCAACATGCAATCGGTCAATCATTGAAGCAATCAAGTTGCTGGTAATAATCCGAGATTCGACATTTCATATTACATGACTTAATAGCGATAATATTAATTTACTGTGTTTATACAATTGCCGGATACGATTGATCACCTCCACTATAATTTATGTACATAAATGGCAATAACGATGGAAATCTCATTTAAATGTTATCAATTAAAAACAAGTGGAGAGAACATATACAGGATGTCCCCCATTTAAATAAATTCACTCGAACATCTGTCAAACAGATGATACAAAAACAAATGTTTCAAATAAAAGTTGAGTGACCTTACACGCCACATAATTAGTTGTTTTGTAGACACAGCCGTGTACATACTCTAATATCTAATTATAAATATTATACATTATTATACATACATATAGCCTCTGAAACCATTCAATTATTATTCGAAACATTGTTTTGTATCGTTAATAGTTTGCTAGATATTCGAGTAGATTGATTTAAATGGGACACCTTGTATATGATGTAGACTTGCACCTCAGAGTCACCACTAAAAATTGCTGTAGCATTATTCAAAATATTGTTCACATCATTAAATATATTAGAATTACTAAACATTTCAGTATTTATGAGGTATTATATGTATATCAATTTCATATCCATGAAATGAAAAAGAATCATAGAGGAGAATGGAATTATTCTAGGCCGGAAGGAATGTTTAAGGCTCAAGGACACAAAGGGCTCTAATTAAAAAGTCTAAATAAAAAGTACAATTCTCGTCTTAACGTAAATGTACGAGGCATAAATTGTTATCCCGTTAGAATCAATTTGAAACAGCAGTATGCATTTAAACTGCAGTATCCAAATAAATTAGTTGTGCATAAAGTACTCAATTTCTTGTATCGAATAACCAAAATAAACCGAAAATTTAATAGCTTTTCGGTAGTAAAGGTTATTTTAAAATCTACTCAAATATTGTCACTAGACTGCGGATCTTTATGGAAAATAAAAATTGTCTGCATCGATTGCAAGAAATAAAAACCAAACTGAAAGTTATTTCTTCCCCTAATGATTTTTCTAATCACACATTGGCATTTTCAATTTTTTTAATTTTCCAACAATTTTGAATTTCATCTACTGTATTTTTCTATAAATGCATAAACGACATTCTCATTTTCCCTCTATCCCACTCTATAATGCTGGGTCCACACGTTTTCCACGAACAATTCTGAACGTGAACGCTGCAATCGAGGAACATAAACAACAGAGAGATATTTCGGTACTCCCATTTAAGTGCTCCACTCAATGTGTGCGTGTGTGTGTAAATTCTATTCGGATGTACGCGATGAAAACCGTAAACCAAACTTTCTATTGCTTCCAACTATTAATTAATCATTTGGAACAATCTTACGAACGAAGATGATGTTCGTTCGCAATGGAATACTTTCGGGAAAGATCGAGAAAAGAAGCGATCCAGCAAATGTCTTGTCACCGAGTGGCTTCAGCAGCAAACAGAGAAAAGATAAAAAGTAGAGGGAGAGCAGGATTTACGGAGACAAAAAGTAGGGTCGGAGTAGGAGCGAATGGAAGAGGGAGCTTGATATAGCGATAATGGCGCGGTACTGGAGTGCCGTCCCATTACAATTTGCAATTATTGCATTTCCCGGTAAATGGGTTGTGCTTCTGGCGAGCAGCGCCCTATCCTCCTAGAAAGGAAGAGCTACGAACGTGATTGCATTGGGATTCCATTGAACGACATTAGAGGGCTGGCTATGATCGGGGCGAAAAAAAAATTCACTCGGTAGCTAATGATGTTGAGTTAAGAATCGAAGGATGCGTATCCACGCGACACGTTCTTGTCAACAAAATAACTTTGCTCGGAGATCTACAGTGACTCCCATTAATATTCGGACGCTCTAAAAAAAGCGATAACCTTTTTAATATTGGACTATATATGTAAACATTATTTTAGCACATGAATGTGTTAGTTTCAGCTTGATAGTATAATTAAAAGAAGAATACAATTTTTGTTTAGCTCCTGTGTTCTGCAATCAATGTATAAACATTTTTTATTTTGCATAAAGATCCACAGTCTAGTGATTAGATTATGTCCACTGAATGTAGAAAATAAAAGCGTATGCAGATTGACGCTGCTGCCGAACGTTGAATAATAGTTGCAGGCATATTTTTAATCCTTAAGTGTACCTTCAAAATCTATTTTAATCCTTCAACCGTAATGCATTCGGTTCTTCCTTTATTTACTCTTAAGTAGTATTTTTTTGTTAAAAACAAATACAAGTTCCATAAATATAAATTACAGTTCGAGAGAGCTGTATTTAGTAAGTAGCAGTCAAGGAACTTGAAGAAGAAACACAAGAAAGACTTGAAATAGTTGGGTTAAAAATGCAATGATTCGATCAAATTATATTTAATATTCATCTCTATCGAAATAGTGAATAGAACGTAGTGAGATAGTGAAATTCACTTAATTAATAGCACAAATTAGTCGGCCGTATCGGTCTCAATAGTTCACGCAAGGGTTGAAACGTACAAACGTCAAGTTTGTTTTTCCAAAGGAAGCATGTGAAATATGTAAAAATGTACGCAAGTATTAAGTGCATTGCTGCATTTTAATTATGTACAATACTATTTTATTCTGTAAGTGACGAAGACATCATTTAAAAACCACCAACACCGAAAAAGTCAGATGGTCATTATAAAAGAAATTGAAGAAATTCGATTCTTCTTACTAAATTTACGAATTGGTCGATACTATGGCTCATAATTCTCTATACATACCGTATAAAAAATTATTAGAATTACTAGAATAGTTCTGGTAAAATTATTTCATAGATTCAAAAATGTTCATAAAACTTGGAATACTCACTAACACGCTGTCTCTCTTTTTCTTCCTATTTCTATCTTCCTTTCTCTTACACTTACACATCCTCTCGCTCTCTTTCTCTTTCCCTCCCGACAACTTATCCGCTCGTACCTTTCGCTACTTCAACTCCCGGTAAATTAGATTAGCGTGAATTAGCGAGCCGTATTCCATGCCGACGGCCAAATTCCAGCGCGAGTCGCACAGAGCAGAAAAGGGGTGGTTTGGTTACAAGCTACCTATTGCCGGCAAGCCGGCTCTTACTCCGCCTGGCTGCTATTATTTCCGCTGTTATTGAAGTGCTAACATACCGTGTACAAGCTGATATTGGGGAGGAAATTTTAATCGTCGCGTAGCACCGTTGTCCGAAAGGAAACGGTTCCTGTTGTACCTCACTCGACAAGAATGTCTCAGAATTTTGCGAAAATACTTCACCTTTCTGATCTGAAGAAATGCGGTACGTAGATATGTACCATTTACATTCGCGAGCGAAACTATTATCCTGTTCTCACATGATACAGACTTTGCGACGTCGGTCTGCACACAGGTAAACGCGAATGTGAAGCAAAATGCTGAATCTTACCCAGATGCTATCCATTCTGAAATACCTACTCCTTCAGATTTTACATCCACACTGCTATCTAGGTCTATAAATCTCGGTAAAAGAGATCTCTTGATACGAACAACTGACGAGTAGATCAAAGTAGTAACTTAAGTTAATTAATTTTCTAGTTTGAAACAACTCGCGCCTCAAAATATAACTGGATTTCCCATTATAGTTGAAACAACATATCAAATTGTCTTTGTATTTATAAATAATTAAGAATTAAACTTGCTGTTATAATAATGCAGATCAGCGTTCAAATGACCTTTAAATGAATAACATACGAAAACATTATGAAAGTATTTGAACAAGCAATACAGATGTTTTAACATGCTTGGAATTCTGTTATGAAGTTCTGCGTATTACGTATAATTACGCTGTAATGGAGTATGTAAGTTTAACTATTGTTCTTTTAGTGGAATTATAATTTACCGCACGTTTCATATTACCGTTTCTCCTTTAGTTTCTCCGTTCTTTGAGGAGAAAAGCTTCCTTTAGTTAACATAGTAGACAGGTTCTCGATTACAATGTAAAGTTGAAATTTTCTAATTTCTTAATTTTACGATCTTTGAGATCGTGTACAGTCAAAAATTTCTTTCCTCTTTTAATTATCTGATTAAGCTGAAACCAATACGTTCATGTCTTTAAATCTTTTTAATATGTCCCCTGCTTTAAATTGTGCTTAACCATTTTTGTCATAAATGCATAAAATCCGCAGTCTAACTATGACAAATGTTTTATTGATAGATCGAGATCATTCCTTATTCTGATTTTTATAAAATACTCCATTAAGGTTGGAATGTACACAAAGATTCGCAGTCTCTTTATAATAGTTGGAACTCTTCAAACTCATATTATGAAATGATGAATGGATCACGACACGAATCATCAGCTCTACCATTGTTTTAACAAATAAAAGCGATGAAAGTACACAGCCGCATGAATAAATAAATGAACAAACAAATATGACAATAGCTATACAATATTTGCTGAAGAAGGATTAAAAGAAGCGCGACAGGGAGACTACTGAAAATTCACAGGGAGCAAAAATCAGGCGAGTAAATTCAAGTAGCTGAGAAAGGGAGCGAAGGAACGAAGCGGGGGAGGTGGGGAGGAATTCGTTTTGCTGAATCAGTTGATGGAGCGCACGGAAATGGGAACTAGGAAGCACGACTCTTCCTAATAACATTTCCAGTGTTTCCAGTGCGTTAAACGACCGCCGCGCTGTGATTTTTATCGCGTGGGTGTTATTTCTTTCGAGCGACGAGCAACGTTTGTTCGCCAGCAGCCAAACGGGAGCACTAATTGCTAAAGCTTCGCACGCTATTTTCTCCCTACTCTGCGAGCGAACGATCTTCCTCGAATCGCGTTAATGAACGACCAGGAATGTTTGTTGCCAACTCTGATCCATCATCGAACACTGTCGATAATATAACAGAAGTTCACTAAAAACTTCTCGCTCCTGAACGTTAATTCAACAGACGAAGCTATCGGAAGCTAAGAAGAAGGATATAAGTAAGAGATTTATATCAACTATTATATTGGTTATATGAATCTCATTCCACATGAAAATAACGTACTCCGTTTGAAACGATGGCAACTTCCTGTTCAGAAGAATTAGAGAATGTGGCTTATGGATGAAATGATCCAGTCTTCAGGAGCAAATAAAAATGAACCGTCGACACCTACTGCGACATCACTTAAACAGCAATGTTACGGTCTTCTTTCTAAATAATATAGAATAAATTTTATGATTTCGGCGCTACACCCACCCATTGTCTAAATTACTTTGACCTCATCTGTGAATTTCAGATATTTAATGTTAGTTTGACAAGAGGAACTGTGAAATTAACGTATTTATAGCTTCTCATTCGTGTCTATTACGCAACTCTATCTTAATTGAAAAGACTCTGCGAAATCAGAGAATGAAATTCTGTCTAATTTTACTTTTCTATAAATTAGTCTGTGAATTGATGCATTTGCATTAACATGCTCAGGCTAGAAATAAAATTAGGTTTCCCTCTGCTGAAAAGCAACGGCGAGGTAATATCAGCAGACATTTTCGAAATAATTCGCAGCGGGGACCAGGCAGCCTCGGTATTTATTATTCAAAATTTTCATTAGATTTTCCACGTCGCCTTTGAATAGCACGCGCCTCGATACACCAGCGCGGTACGCGTGCACGGTCGTTCGGGACCGTAAATATATGTTCCGCTCTTTTCTCCGTCCCCGTCTGGCTTTCTCTCCTCCACCCCACCGTCACCCCTAAATGCACGTGCCACGTAACGCAGCTTCGCCTCCCTCTTTTGTGTACAAATGACACCTCTCGCATCGCCTCCTCCGGCAACACCCAACCTGTAAAGGGATATACCTCGTAGTCGGTGGATACATACCATGAAGTGACTTGCTAGATAACCCAAGAGCGGTCTCCGCGTCCCTCGCCCTCACCCTTCCACACCCCTCGCGAATCCCTCCCACCGTGCTTGCTCTCGTTTCTCGTCTTTTGTACTCTTGCTCTTTTTTTTTTACTTTTCGCCACTTTCTCGAGCAAAGGACCGGCCACGAGGCGTGGAAAAGAAAATCGAGGGTGAATCCCGTGTCGAGAGACCGTGCTCGCACTTACGCCATTTGTTCCCCGTCCGTTCCTCCGACGTTCGTCCTTAGCCGTGATTTCATAAACGCGCCGACTTTCGTTAGAGTTGACAGCAGCTTCGCCGCACCGCATCGTTTCGACAAGTGTTATACATAGTTTCGTTCTGATAATTAACGGAGGTTCTTGTCAGCCTTCGCAAGACTGAACAGTCATTTTTCAAAGAACAACTCGCCGCATTCGAGGAGGAATTTAATTGGCGGTCTTTTCGAACCTACTTCTTATAATTCCCGCTACAGAAAGTGCCAGGAAAGATGAAATTATCCTGACATTGTGGTGACATTTAATTATCGAAACAGTGTAAAAAAATAAATAAATAAATAAATAAATCGTAATCTGCAAAACTGTTTTGCAACGACGAAGCAATTTATTTGTTACTTTTGGAGAACATCGGTGAGAGTTTCCTTAATTTATCGACGCTGGCACGTAGGAATGTCGGTGAGATCTTGCGAGGTAATTTGGCACATCCATTACGAAGCACGCGAAGATTAGCGATTCAATTTTTTCCCTAGTTCACGCTCGTTCGGTTTCAACACCGATTGAGCCCTGAGATTATTGCCGGACGAGTGAAACTAAACCTAGTTAACCGACATTAATTGCGGTGAATCGGAGAAGATTGATTCCGCCTAACATATAATTGACTCATTAATTTCCAGCTGTTGCGTCACGCGTAGGCGCGATACTTCCAATGTTTCATTAGCTCCTAATGAGATCATCGGCGCGGCGCGAGAAAATAGACGAGAAGAAAGAGGCTCGGTGCCTGCAATTTTGTGAATGTTCTTTTCGAAATTGCTGCGCCGATAAAAGAGTACTTGCTTCATTCAACAGAAAAAATACAGGAGAATGAATCGTGCGGATTATTAGGCTTTCTTTTCTGCTGGAATTCAAATCGTCAAAACTAGATCTAGAACAGAGGCCACACGAACAATTATAATGCATTCCTAAGTGACGACTTTCTTTCTTATTTTAGAAATGTCATTAAAATCACATATCACCAATTTTAGATATGTACACGTTGCAGATCTAATTTAACACTACTAGAAAAACACTAGAATCAAATATAATACAGTCTTTCTCTTCTTTTCTGTCTCACGTGAATGTTGCTTCGATTAATCAGAATTTATTTGAAATTCTTTGAGGGGAGTTGGTGGTTGCACAGTATGGTAACCATCGTCTCCCCCGAAGAACGTTCATTCCAACACCCTCGTTCGCATATAACCAAATAATTGATGCAGCAAATAACAACTCAGAAATTTAACGACGGACAGGAATGACAGTAAATTCGTCGCGAGCGTCGTTTCGAGTTCGCTGTACAGCGGTCGCGAGTATGCATACGAAAAGGGGAGGTATTTTCTGGCACGTTGTTGCCCCGGATTATGGTACGCGTCTTCAACCCCGAGAGGTTATACGGCCGGAAGTTGAATGGTCTCTACAAAAGTTTCACCGTCGTGGAGCTCTGTCCTCGTTAATTCCAAAGTTTCGTGAATCTCTACCATCTCCGCAGCATTCCCTCGTACTTTTTCTTTTTTTTTCTTCTTGTTGATAGGAAGAGTAGCGCGGGGGTGTGCGCCAGAGAAAGAAGAAAAGACAGGACCAGAAAATAAACAGCGAACGCACCCTTCGCAGTTTGCTTGTTCGTGGGCTTCCATTCGCGCGAGAACGTAACGAAGAATGAAACCGTCATCGTCGGTAATAAGATGATGGTCGGAAACCCGCGTTCCGCGTTTGAATAATCGCGCTCCAGCTTTATTAGGAGCCACGCAATTACGCCTAGCGTGATAGGTGTTTTCTAATTGCGCGAGAACGTGTTCGCGGTAACAAACAGAATACATTCTACAGCATTTGTAAACTCACTGCTTCGATCATTTTGCTGCTTACAATTCTGCTTTAAAAAACCGATCAAGAGAATAATGTATGTATACCGGTGATCACTTGGAGACTTGAATGTCAAGCATTTACCAGCGTAATCGCAAGAAATAAAGCTTTTATAACCCTGTCGTTACATCGTGCGACTCTTCATTTATTCGAAGCACAGTTCCGGAACAAGAGAAACGAACATGCAAATACTGCGCATACATTTCAGAAACTACATTAAATAATAGAAGCGTGCTTTTGTCATTGTGGTTTTTCAATTTTCTATTTTTAAAATTAAACATTTCCTCTCCGACCTAGAATTATTCCATTCTATGATTTTTTTCAATGATATCGTACCTCATACAATACTTAAGTGTTCAGTACTATTTTTTTTAGCACATTTAGTATACTTAAATGATTAGCTAACAACGTATTTAATAATGTGAATAATACTCCAAACGTGGTTTAAAGCATTAAATAAATAATAATAATAATAATAATAATGTAAATGGTACACAGCCATTTTAAGGGTTAAAATATGCTGGCACAATTTTCATGACGAATTGGAGAATAAAAAATAAGTTATTACATTTTTATGTATAATACACCTTGAAGTTTCCCTTTCTTGGGTTTAAAATGTCCACATTTCACATGAAATGTTAACAATTGGCTAACGTAACGCTGCTCATGCGATTGAACTTTAATAAAACTGAAACTGGCTATAACAGTTTTCTAAGCGATGACCTAATTTCAATATTTCCGCAGACAGACAGAAGAATCGATTTCAAGGAGATATAGTCAGACGATGTATAGGTCTCGTTTAACCACTGCAGCTTTTACTAGTGTTACTTAGAAAAGAGTTGTAACTAGGCTTGGTTCCTGGAATCACGCGACATTCTATAAGGTGACCCGGAACGAAAGAATCGCGAAAGGATCAAAGAGAATGAACACTTGTTTTATGTATACGTAATGTGAACGCGCGCGCGCGCGCGTACGTACACTCATTTTCATGCGCGATAAGTTCGTTCGATTATTATCTCAACTATCAATTAGATACAAAATGTCTATCGATGTTTGCCAATCACAATAATAAGATCATAAATCTGTGGTTGTCAGGACGAACGCCGCATGTCACGTAATTTCACTTTCAAGATGTTGCCGTTTAAAGTTGTCGCCACTAATGCTTTGCAATAGGATATAGGTTCACAATCGCATTATGTTTTTAAGCCTTTCGAATTTATTTTCATGACTTTTTTTCTGATAAAAACGTAAATCCTATACTATAAATCTCAATTAATGCGTAAACTGAAATTTTTTGAAATCGTGACATGCGGCGTTTTTCCTGGCAATCACAGAAATAGCACGAGAAATCCCTGTTGATCTTAGAAAAACAGTGTGCATAAAAAGGACCATCGCTTGCCATACAAATTTTTGCTTTATCCCCGGAGAAGGTGAAAACGTGGATCACGGATATGTGCACATATAACGAAGCACTTCATCCCCGTTCAACGACTGGGCACGTGGAGGGAAAATTTTTTTTCACCCGACAACACTCGCGAAACTAGTTATTAGTCACGCGGCGAGAGGCTGCAAGGGGAATGGGGAATGAAAGAGAGAGAGAGAGAGAGAGAGAGAGAGAGAGAGAGAGAGAGGGAGAGGGAGTGAGAGAGGGAGAAAGCATAGTGAAATAATGTGGCGCGGACCGTGGATCGGAGAGGGGCCAATAGGGAGAAATCTAAAGGGAAGGGGGGTCACAGGACGCGGGATGCGGGGCCACGTTGGCTCGCAATTTGCGTAATTGAGCCCTGAATTATTTACACTGTCGGGTGCGTCATACTTCTGTTCGGTAATAACTGACAGGGCCGCGTAAATGCGAAATCGGTTGACACTTAACACGATTCAAAATTACGGACGGCAACCAACCAACCAACGACATCGACCATTGCATGGATTACGGGATGTAACGAGATGAAAATAGGATTTTTGAGAACGATTGCGGCCTAGACTGATCTTTTATCTAGCACACTTGACTACTGAAAAACCCCATCTTTGCATTATCGAGAAATGAGAAGGTGCATCCCGCACCCTTACAATCCTGGAAACGGGTGAGTTTCATTCAGAAGTGGTCAAGACGCTTCGAAAGATGCTTGGTAAGTAACTCGAAACGTTCGAATACTTCATTATGTTTATTTTTATTGTGTTCTATATAGGAGAATACAATATACCTTCAAACTAGTGGATTAATCAAATCATTTCAACGAAACAATGATTTCATTAGTTATTTTTTCACAAAAATCGATTTTTTGCAAAATTCTGAGGTGGTGGGCAGAAAGCCTGAAAAAATCTACGGGAAATGGTGTCGCAAGTTAAAAAAAAATTTTCCGCGCGTGATATAAGAAAAATCACAATTTTCTTTAAATTGTGCAAGTTTAACGAATTCTTTCAAGGTTAAAAAACGTTCGTACCATAATCTCCATAATTATCCCATATTCTGCAAAGTTTCAGCTTTCATTCAAAAAAAATTGTATCGCTCTATGTCATTCCTATCGAAAGTTCTTTGATTTTGACGCAGATTTCATCGATTTGTCCCAATGTGCGTCGCTTCGGGCTCAAGAGCCTTCGACTCTTAGACTAATTTATTTCCTCTAGTCAGGTGGTCGAAGTCGAAAGACAGTTTCGTGGGTCTCGCAACAACACGTCCAGCGAAGTACATTTTATTGTTTCCACAATGTCGGCGTTCAGATATCACAAACCGATAATGTTCGTCGTCGAAATCAACCTCTATCGACCACCGTCCAAGTTTACATGCATACTATTGCATACAATAGCATATAGGCATGTACCTGCACGAATATACAAGGTGTCCCGAAACAGAAGACGAATTACCGTATCGATTTGTCAGTGAAAACAAGACGCCCCCCGTGCGACGTACGTTCTTGCGAGATTACATCGACATATTTGCAGAACGGATATAATGTTTACGCGCGTCCTCGAACAACCCCGTGTACTTAGCGATTCACTTAACAACTCGCCGAGAAGTGACTTCGCTTTTGCTAATCTGCCTCCGAGTGCGAAATATAAGCTCGCGATAATGCACTCGACAATCCCGTCGCGAATCAAGATTAAGGTGAGCTGCGGACGCTAATATTCGCGACGAAACTAAATATCATTCCCCTCCCGTCTGTTTTCCTCTCGACGCGGCAGTTTCTCTGCCATTTCCGCGGCTCTAATCTCTGCCAAACACTGTCGATGTTTTTCAGCGGCGCGGCTAGGAACGGCACTCGAAAACGAACATATTTGTATATTTCGAAATAGAAACACCTCCAGGAATATACACGTGAAGTCTCCTTTCCCCTCTGAACAAAGGGGAAATGAGTTTCCCGTCTAGAATATTCATCCCGCCTCATCTCGAGTCTACGAGATACGCTTCGCGGAGATATTTCGGCGAATAAGGAGATAGGAGGCAAATGAACGGTGAATGCAACGTAGCTACAATCACACCGGGGAAATCGAAGAGGCACGGAAAGAGGGATTGGCGTGAGCCCGGGGGGAGGGAGGTCGGTTGGTTTCGGTGGAAGGAGGGGAAAAACAACGCGAAGAGAAAGGAAACACCGGGCATGTTGCTATAGAACACCTCATTTGCCGGAACGATTCGAAAACGAAGGAGGATGGGTTTGATAGCAAACGAGAAACGGCTTCTGCTGGCTCGAGGATACAAAGAAATCGCGTAGATCCGTCGTTCTGGAAAATTCGTTTCCGCGCGGGATGAACTTCTCTTTTTTCCCCTTCGAGATTACCAAGTAAACTAAACAAGCGATAATATGGTTGCTTTTAAACGCTTCCGATTCGAACGATTGTCGACGGGTTCCTACGTCCAGACAATCACTAGGATTCGTGGTGAAACCAAACTTGGAAAATGTACGCCAAGTTTACGGTTGCATCTGCTTCTAATCGTTTTTCATTGATGTAACACATAGCGCGAACCGCCGAAACTTTGCATAAAGGATGTTCAAACGATGCTCTACTGTACAAGTTATCAATGCATGCTTAATCGAAACTAAAATATTAAAATAAGTTGATGACTCCAGACAACGGATTTCATGAATTTACAGAAAAAATGGGTCGAAAAAAATTGAATCTTTTTAAAAAATTGTGTGTTCTTCAATCGGAAATGTAGTCGCGCAAGAAAATTTTAACAAAAGTTTTTTGTTTAAACAATATATTATAAATTTTATTTTTTTTGCGGATTCCAAGATTCTTCCTGGAGATTCAAATTGCATTAATAAGAAGTTGATGTCCAAGGAAAGAATTATCGTGAAGAATTAAAAAAAAAATTAAATTTCAATGACATTGGCGACACATCTGTGTTATTAGTGGTTCTTAATGAATCAAAAGTAAGAGGTAAGCGGCAGTGTCCAGTCTCAAAGTAAAAGAGTAGGGTAAAGACGATTACTTTTCATTAGGGTGTCCTCGACGCAAAACGCAGAGAACGAGCGGACAACCGAGGTCGGTCAAAATTGGAGATACGAATGAAAACGCTCCGGCGTTGGATCTTTAAGTGGACAGTTAAATACGACACGTGAATTCCCAACGAGTCGGAGCCGTCAATGAAAGCGAAAAACAGAGAAAAAAGATCGGCCGATTCAAACGTCAGTCGAAATGCTGATGAAAACCGCACCAACAGGAACGAGCTCACTGCAAATGGCGTAGGAAATTTGTTTCTGTTATCGCGCTCGGCTATCGCGACGTCACTCCTCGATGCGTTGTCAAAACGAATCACTGTCTACAGTCTACGGGATCGATAACCCATTTCCTCAACAGGGCTTCCCGATTAACCGGCTACGGACCAATGTTTCAACGGATCCAGGAAAAAGGACGATTATCATACTAATTTATGAATCGAAATAATCAATTCCACGGATTAGTGAACATCTCGGAATTATAGTAAGGCTATACCTGTACATATATGTATCTGTTCGACACTTACGTTTGGAGAAAAATAGAGAATTTTCTTTAAAAAACGAGACAATAACAAGTGTCAAAAATATTGGCTTATTTATCCCGTGTTCTCTTCGCTTCTTAAATTATTTGAAAATATAAAATAATTTCTAAGCTGTTTTCTATTAACGTACGTAAGTCTAGTGGTTCTACGAATGGCGATATTTTATTTTCATTTAAGGTGGAGGTTTATTGTTTTTATTATAATATGAACGAAATTTCTCTAGCTTGTATTAGTTTTACCTTAAAAGATAATTAAAAGAAGAATGAAATTTTTATTTGCATCCTGTGTGTTGCAATCAATGCAAACATTTTTTATTTTGCATAAAGTTCCGCTGTCTAGTAATAAAACTGTTGCAAGAATTTGAACCAAGAACGTTAAGTTTTTACATACCAGACTGAAAATAAATCAGTTTAAATTCCAACTTTGCAAAAACTAGGGCGGACTTACCCCACTCCACTTTACTAGTATTTTAATTCAATTTTCCAATTAGTCAGTATGCTCATCATTTATTTTATCAATAAATAAGATTTGGTTTTATACTAAGTGGATCTCTAGTTTTAACCGACTTCTAACACCAGGGTTCTCGTAAAGAAATGTGGCGCTCAAAAGAAATCTAAATCGTGCCGTGTTAGTAGAATGATGTTCTTTCGTTGAAAGTTTAGAAGACAATAAGAAAATCCTGATGTCTAACGGTAAAAGCAACTGCTCTGGAAAACCTCGAACACACACACACACACACACACGTCAGCTTGTCCGATTCCGCTTGCAGTTTTCCATCTTCCATTTCAGTTTCAGTACACTAGTATGTACGTGCTACCGAACTTCGTAACTATCGTTAACCAACGTTAACGATTATCGACCCTCGATATCGGTGTCCACATAACTACCAGCTCACAGATACGTGTGTGCACTACGTATTACTTGCTTGGAATTGAGGCGTAACGTCATTTACAAACTACCTGTAATACATAGAAGTTCCGGAACTCTCCTCGAAGATTAGGTTACACGAGTATACTTGCTACAATTTTTTTCATCTCACTTACGAACCAACGTTCGACTACGTCCGACGGCCATATTGATCACCGCACAAACGTGAATCAATTTCTATTCACGACCCGTTTAAATATTAATTTGCCGATTCTTTATTTTCGGACGAAATTTATCGTGCGAAAGGGCTCGCGGAATTTTATACAGGGTCATCCGTTTTTAAACGGCCAAACGTTAACCAGCTATAGAGGACCCCAAATGGAACAACTTTTACCACTATCACTTTGTTTGTTTCGGCCTTGATTTCCAGATAATTGCAAAAAACCATCATTTTTTGAGTTTACATACAATTAAATACCTCAGGACTCCAATGATGAATCTTGATGGCTTTTCCTTTGTTTAGTTTAAAATAAGTAGGGGCATCTTTTTTATTAAATAAACTTTTTTGTATGACCACCGCCACTTTCCAACTTATTTCTTTCAGGCTCAACGGTGTGCCCCACGCCAAAAAAACCATGATCCGAAGGTCATACAAAAAAGTTTATTCAATAAAAAAGATGCCCCTACTTATTTTAAACTAAACAAAGGAAAAATCATCAAGACTCATCATTGGAGTCCTGAGATATTTAATTTTATGTAAACTCAAAAAATGATGGTTTTTTGCAATTATCTGGAAATCTCTCTCTCAAGGCCGAAACAAAAAAAGTGATAGGGGTAAAAGTTGTTCCATTTGGGGTCCTCTACAGCTGGTTAACGTCTGGTCGTTTAAAAACGGATGACCCTGTATATTCATGGGCATAGAAAAGGTTTCCGGAGAACCCTACTAGTCAGGTCTATCCGCCAAATATAAAATAAGTCTTTAAATTAATTGAGGATGGATAGTAGAGGAGGAGGGGTCGATCGTACGAACACCTGGTTTCGACCTTATTCCACCATTTTACTATGTCTCTGTTTCACTCTCCCCTCTCGTCGCACCCCTTTCCGCCGCTGAGCAAATGATTTGATTAGAGAACAATGGCTTTCCATTAACAATCTCCCTTCACCCTTGCTGACCATCCCTCCTCCCCGGCTGCCCGTCAGCTGACCAACCCCTCGGCCGAACGCTCTCTGACATCGGTCGCGGAGCTCGGAGAAATCTGTTTAAATATGTACCGGCTAGCGGAATCGTGTGAAAATTGTGTAAAAATTCTTGTTATTTGAATGTTTAAAATCATGATAGAGTAAATTCCATGTGCCATGTAAACTGTGGTGCCCAAGGTGGTTCGGAACCCACCTTATAAAAACTGTAGGTCCCGTCGCGAAATAATTCCGGAAGGAGTTCACAAAGCGACGTAAAATAAAATAAATAAATAAATAAATGATAGAGTAAAGATAGATTTTGAAAAGGTCTATACCGATTCGAAGAATGAAATCACATGATTCGATATGAAATGCGGAACCGTAGTGCGAACTATGCCGGCGACGTTCCTAACTACGAATCGCTGATAACAAGAGCGCCGATATCGGCGAGTCGATAATCGTTAGGCGATGCTAACGGTGGCCGGAAGGGTGGTCTAGCGTCGTCGAGGAGCTGTCTCGACGTGATCGAAGCGAAAGGAAAGAGGTTTCGAACGAGACAAGAAGAGACAGGGCAGAAAATGGGCGCAAAAGACTCGATGGGAAAAGGTGTGGCAATGACAGCATGGAGGATGTACAGTTGATGATGTGAATTCTTTTCGGAGAAGTCGGAGGAAAATAGGAGTCCGAGCAGTTTTGACTCCGTCAATGATATAATAGGTCGATGTGCATGAAACGAAGAGGGGAATACAATTTACCCCCTCTCCGCGATGACCAGAGTAATATGTGACCAGTCTACAATCTTAGTAAGGGATGTGGAGTATGCTCATGGTGCTGGAATGGAATAGTGGAAGGGGAAAAGGAGAGGTAAAACGGATCAGTTTGGGTCGTTTCTGGCGACACTGGGTATGCCACAGTTTCCTTATTTATCACAGGTATATACAGTGGGTGTAGAAAGTATTCGCACACTGATAAATTTCCAACAAAACTGTGGAATTGTTGTTCATTAACTATTTTTTCTGTAAACAATGAATATGTACATATTCTGAGAAGTCTTTCAGTCGATTTTTTGTGTTTCATTATTACATTCGCAAGTTAATCAAGAAATTAATTTTTTTCGCATTGTATCTATTCTATAGACTTCTCAGAGTATGTACATATTCATTGTTTACAGAAAAAATAGTTAATGAACAACAATTTCACAGTTTTGTTTGAAATTTATCAGTGTACGAATACTTTCGACACTCACTGTATATTAATTATGTACATAATAGGATTTTCAATAATTGTGCAGGTACCAAAAGAAAGCATAGAAATTTTCTTTTATATTGCAATCTTAAATGAAACTATTAGATGATGTCATTAAGGGTATCTTGTTAGTTCATAATGAAAATTGTTGTTGCTATTGAAGGTTCCATTAAAAAGTGTTTAGCCATATATGTACCATAGATTCTTTAAAATTATACAATAATCACACCGGTCGGTAATGTGTTAAGAAACGTTGGAGCGAGTATTGAAGCGTGACGACAGATAGTGACAGATCGTGTAAAAAAAGAGCAACGAATATTAGTATGTTGCGTAGCCACGTGTTACACGAACAACGCCGCGTAAACTACGCAAACGACTATAATTAGTTCAGCTCCGTTAACCGCATTCACTATAAGTCAACTTTTCATTTCACCTGGAATTTCAGTGACCTGTTCAGCTATCCACTGTGTTCGGAGTTAACATATCTAGAAGAGAGAGCATTAGGGGTATCATTTTTATCAAAGAGCTCAACGGTTGACGTAAACGTGTAAATGATTTGAAAGATTATCCTGTGTATATCACAAGCTCACAGTTAAAGCTACGTTTTCAATAAAACGAACAGTTTCGTTGCTATTAATCCTCAGCACTCAAAACATTGTTTAGATTATTAAATATATTAGCATCTGTGATCAATAGACTGCGGATCTTTATGCAAAATAAAAATGTTCTGAATTGATCGCGCGGGATGCAGGAATGAAATAAAAATTGATTTCATCCCTTAATGACATTGTTACATTAAAAACAACATTACGGTATTCTGAAATTTTTCTAATCCTTTATTGTTTTATATTCTTTCCAACCAATCTCTTCCAATCAATTACTAAACATATATTGTATGAGGTGTTATATCAATTTCACATTTCATACAAAGGAAAAAGTTAATATAGAATGGAATTATTCTCTAGGTCGCGAGAGAAATGTTTAATTTCAGTGCAAAGGGTTAACTGATTGTTCAAGTCTGATAATTCGACGAAAAGAACTGATTTCTTTAAACGTGAAAAAAGCAAGGTACTCCTCTTCGACGGGTATGTAAACTCTTGGCCTAACTACATACACATAAGAGTGACCGTATTATACATACATATAGCAGACGTCAGCGTTGTCGACGCTGCCGCCGCGGCGCCTTGCGACGTTGTCGTAGATCGTCGCAGTCGTCACTCTTTCTCGCCAGCTTAGCGTGGGAAGCCGAGCAGCACTCTTTAACGATCGACACGCGCACGCACGTATTTCGACGAGCTGTATGCTCATGCAAATGCAATAAAATGCAGCAGGACGTTGAGCGTACCACGGGGTGAATTGTTTCAGCGCCAGCTACGTTCGTGGGCCGACCTGTATACGCGCTCTACGTATGCCGACCATTGGCCGCTGACACGTACCGACCACATCTGTCCGATAATCACATTTCGTTCGTGGATAATTATCATAGAATCTCGATGTAGATCGCATTGATTGACCGTCCAGCCGGCTCGTTTTAAATATTTCATTGGCCGGCGCATTATTTATTCCAATAGTGCTCGTTTCCCACCCAGGATAGTGCTTTCTGTTTGTTATACCTCCGTGAGAGAGTTGTCAATCATGTATGCAACTTTTTCTGGCCAATCTCTGAATGTAAACGTAGTTCTGTTTGCGCCGAATGCATTTTTCCGCGAAGCGCATTATAAAACTTCATCTTCGATCATGAACAGGATCGCCGAGAAGTTGAGAAACCAATAAAACCAAATTAAAGAGTCCTTCAACGCGAAATCAATGACTGAACGAGTCACCTTCGGAATCTTTTATAAACGATGTAAAATTAATTCGTTTATTAGCAGACTGCGGATCTTTATGCATTTACGAGGAAATTGATTCAGCGAAATATAAAACAGTGAAAAATAATTCGAGAATGTTGTACCGTTGCTTTTAATACAACAAAGTCGTTAAGGGACGAAGTCAATTTTGTATTTTATTTCCGCTTCCCACAATCGACGCAAAACATTTTTATTTTGCATAAAGATCCGCAGCCTAGTTATCAGGGATTCCGTCTCTCAAACTTAACCTCAATCTCTAAGTAACCGCAAATAGTTGTCATGTTCTACGAGACCCGTAGCTACCGTTCGAGAGGCAATGAAATTTGATCCGTGAAATAATTTACGCCGGTCTTCTGTTCGATATTTGAAAGCAAACATTTTCGTGAGATTCCGTGAAACGATTTGGAGCATGGGTTCACTGTACACCGCGGTACCGATGTGGCTGGCTAAATATATGCACGGTCGGTTTACATCGGACCATTCGAGTTCTGTTGCACGAACAATTTACCGTTATTTTTCGAGCGGATCAATGACGCAACCAACAGCTGTCGACCTGATAATGTAAAGCGTTCACCGAGCCGAAAGGGATCGTTCTGCGATTCGAGCTCTCAGATTCGCGACGCGATCCCTCGATCGCGTGAAATCAACTTTCGAATCGGTAATATCATTAGCGCCGCTGCCGAAATCGTTTATCACCAAGAGCGAACGTGATTAATCTCTCGGTAGATGCGGCTATCGGATCGTGGCGGCGCGGCAGATGGATTGGTATCTAATCAGTCACCGTGCGATGAGTCATAGCGTCCTCGAAATGCTTATATGTAGATCCGATGCATGGTAGTCGACGCAACGCGACGCCGATGCTTTCCGCCAATCTCTGCGTTCGGTTCGAAGTAGAACGGAAACGTATTTAAATAGGTGAAACGATAAATACTAAGTATGTAGAATATTCGTCTACACCGATCGAAGAAACCTTTCAACCAGAAATCACACGAAAATGATATTTAAACATTTAAATGGAAATTTCGGGGGAGATTTATCTACCGCCACTCAATTATTGTCGGATAAAGGTTGGAATTTCGATGGATAAATCGAGGGCTAAAGGGTATCGAATCGTTGGCCATGACCTTTTCCTTCAATTCCCAGGCGTACCCGTCGATTTAAATTCAACGCCCAACACCGCCACGGAAGAAATCCCTTTCGCGCCTCATATTCCTCGAACTTAACGCTTCACAAAGGCGGCTTCATCATTCTTAACAGACGGAGCGTGAGATCTCCTGGTGTAGCGCCAGTGTCCTCGAAACCCATTAACCCCCGCCTTCCCCCACAATAACTCTAGTCACCCACCTTTGCCGTAGTCCCCTCTTAATTCACCCTGCCTCCACCCCCCGCCTCCTCCATCCCCGTCCCCTCCTCTTTCTCCTTCTTTCCTTCTACTCTACCGATTCCGAAACCATTCCCCGTTTATGAAACGACCGAGCCAACTAAAATACACTCGGATATATTCTAATTTCTATCCAATAGTCGACGGAATGAATCCAGCGAACGAGTACTGCGATTCCCGAAAAGATTTTGCTATTTCCCTATTCTACCTTTAACCTTCTGCACTCGGAGCTACTTTAACTCGGAAAATAAAACATTAGACAGGGTGTCTCAGCTGAAGGAAACCACCTAAATATATCTCGTTTATTTTTGATGGCACAAAAAGAAATATTTACGGCATAATCTAAATAGTATCGAAGGAGGAATATCATAGAAGAACAATTTTTATTTGTCCGGTAATTTTTTCATAGTTTTTTCAAGGTTGTCGTAATTTTTTTTATCGCGAAAACTTTTTTTTCATTCCATCATATAGCGGCTGAAAAAATACACTTGAATATGGTCGAGTCATTAACAGGATGGAATTAAAAAAAAGTTTCCCCAATAAAAAATAACGATGACCTTGAAAAAACTATGAAAAAACAACCGGACAAATAATAATTGTTCTTCTATGTGATATTCCTCCTTCGATACCATTTAAATTATGCCATAAATATTGTTAGGTGGCCTCCTTCAGCTGAGACACCTTGCATAACACGTGACAGACAAAGCGTTGAAGCCTGTTTTCAATCCTTTAATATCAACGATGGCATATGAAAAATGTATCAAACATTTTTGTTACGAAATCTTTCACCATTCATCAAAATCGGCAGATGTCATTTCAATGTTATCCTTTATCGATGCTACTATGACTGCTTATCGGTCTGCGAATACTGGGCTGCTGCCAGAGTTGGGCATTAATCGATTAAAATTTTAATCGTGATTGATTGATTAATGTATACGATTAAGAAAAGAAATCGTCGAAAAATCGGCGATTGATTCAACCGATTGATGAAGTTAATCGTCAATCGTTGATTAAATGAAGAAATCGTCGAAAAATCGGCGATTGATACAATCGATTGATTTAATCGTCAATCGTTGATTAAAAAAAGGAATCATCGCGAAAAAAAACATAAAAGCACGTAAACAGAATTTTTATTATGGACCAAATGACAATACACCTAAACTCAGTTTACATTTTTCTTTCAGTATTTATACAGTTCTGATTACGTATTTCATTTCGAAATTTCAGCAGTTAATCATTAATCAATTATCCGATTGACGATTAATAATCGTTAATCGCAATTAACGATTAATAAGTATTTAATCGTCAATCGCAATTAACGATTAATACGTATTTAATCGTTAACCACAATTAACGACTAAACGAGGAGATTAATTGTTAGATGCGATTAACGATTGAAGTAGAAATTCAGTCGTCAATCGTTGATTAAATTTTTGCCCAACTCTGGCTGCTGCGCATTATTTCCGTCTACATCACTTTGGTAACTACACCGCGGATCTTTGTGCAGAATAAGAATATCGTGCATTTATTGTGGGGGAAGCAGGAATAAAATAAAAATTGATTTCATCCTCTACACTGGCTTTGTTACATTCAAAAGAACATTGCAATAATCTTGAATTTTTCTAATCATTTACCGTTTCACATTCACCCCCCACCAATTTCTTCATAAATGCATAAAGATCCGCAGTCTATTGATAACACTTAAACAAATTACCGAAGTTGCACCACATCAAAAAGTTTTACTTTATACGTAGCAGTATTTCCTGGTTTATGAACGGAAAGGATCCAGACGCATAGCAGTTTGTCGGAAACTCAGTCCGTCTGGATCACAGACCAGACACGACAGAAAAAATGGCACGAGCGCTCGGTTTCGTATTTGGTGTCTAGCAGTCTGAATACATTGTTAGCCGCAATATATCAGCACGGTATAAAACGACGCTATTATCCTGGCGATATCTCTTGGCGTCGCGCAGCAACATATCCGAGCGGATCGCCCGAAAATTTCGCCGTTGCTCCCTTAAATGTTCCCCGGCGGCGTTCCAGGGAGGGTTTAACTGCGATCGTTTGCTCCCGAAAATGCTTCGTTTACGGTGGGCGAAACGACGATTGTAAATCTCCTTAACACTGCCTCGGAAAGTCGGCGACGAGGACTGCGACGAGCGGCGACAATGTTAGAAACTTGACGCCTCTATGAATTGGAAAATTGGTCTGGCAAAGTTTCGCGTATACTCGCAATGTGCTCGACGATTCTTCTTCTAAGAATTACAGTGCACCAGTTTCTTAGGCAGTAATGTGTTCCACACATTCGACAGGTCAATGCACTCTTACCGCTTCGCGTTCTCCGCGAATTAACCCCTTGCCGTACCATTTTCTTTACAGTTACAGCGATTAATCTTTTCGCACAAATGTTATTTCATCTGAAAAGAAACGCGTAATATGTATTTGTCAGGCTTTGTTAAAGTCTTCATCACGAGTCTGGCTCGCCGAAATACGGCAAGGGGGTTAAGACAGAACTTTGACACTAGTCCTAACGCATACTTTAAACGAGGTGTGCTCCAAAAATAACGGGAATGTTCATTTTTCGGAAAAGATTCTATTCATTCGTCTACATGAATGTTGTCACGAATGAATGTCCTTCGCGTCGAAAACTTTCATCGTTCATTACACAAGTAAATATAATTGGAATTATATCATATTTAGCAGCATTTTCATTAGAAAAATGCCACGAATATGTTGGTCAAAGTTCCATAAAAAAATAATGAAAAATAAATAAGTTTTGTTTACATTTCTCGGCCACTACGATCTATGTCACAACACAGAACCGAGAATCGGCTTAGATTGGGACTTTACTGTACAATCCACCGAAGAACAAGAATTCTTCGTCCACTTGCCAGATTTCAATGCCTTTTTCCATTGCCCGTCAGTGCTTCGATTGTGCCCAAATTTTCTCGCGCAGGCGCGAGGAAACAGTAACGTAGCTACTATTGGATAGCAGAGCGGCCAGAGTCCTGAGGCAGTTATATTGGCGGGGATGTACCGAAATAATCTTGCCGAACAAAAAGACTCCAGGACGTGTCCTACGAGTTACAAAATATACACAAATATACTTGTTATACATTCATTTTTCAGAATCAAATCATATAAAATTTTTAAAATTCTGCTGGATGCTTAAGGAACCCCATTTTATCGAGAAGCTTACGTTACTGAGGTTGAAATCGCCGCGCATGCACAAGAAAATTTGGGCACAATCGAAGCACTGTTCCCCGTTGCGATCACTTGACTTGACAATGAAAATATACCAGTACTGTTACAACATGAATAACATTCATGCCAATTCATACCGGACTTGACCGGACACTTCTCGTCACGCATCGCGCATACTCCATTCATCCGTCATTACGCGGACTATCGTCGACATAACTCCAAGACGGGGTCTCATCGTTTCGAAACATTCGAGTTCGTGCGTATCCATTTCGCGAAACAACAAAAATGATGATAAAGGGGTGAAAAAGGGGGTGATTTCAACTAGGTTTCCCCCCACCTCGATTTTATAATAACAGTATAACCCTGTCCAGGGGTCGTTACAGTTTGCAAGAGAGGGAGAGAGGGGGCGGGAGGTGTGTGTCGGTGAGCGAATCGATAATGAAAATACACGACCGAGAAATTTCGTGGCTCGGATCGAGCCGCTCGTAAACCCTTCTTTTTCACGGGTATCGTTCAGCGGCGGACTGGACAATGGGTCGTTATCGACGCGAGAAAAATTTCTCCACGGCTCGTCGCCGCGTCCCCGCCTTTCGCGATCTTTACGACTTTTGTCGATGTAATAATACCCGACCGCGTCCTATTTTTAGTAAAAACCTTCCCTGTAACGCTTGCTCGCTCGCTCGCTCGGCCGTTCGCGCTTTCTAGTTCGAGCTCTCGCGGTGACGCCGAGCCGGGCCGAGCCGAGCCGAGCCGCGTCGCGGTTCGAGGACAGCCAGAGAGGGGAAGAAATGAGTGCGACGAGCACAGGGTACGACAGCGGCTACAGCAACGGCTACGGCTACGGCTACGGATACGGATACGGCTATGGCAACGAGGCGAACGACAGCGAACGCGGCGCACACGGAGGAATCGCGCTCGTCCGTGAAAGCAAGCGGCTTACGCCGCGCAGGCATAACAGGATTTAAGCCACTGTGAAACCGGTCCTCCCACTGGATACCGCCGCGAGAGCACCGATGGCCAATGGCGAAAAATCTGCGCCGTTTCTGTTCGTGTCGCGTCCCCGAACTTTCCTCGCAAAAACGAGGCATAGCGATGGGACTAACGCACGCTTCGATATGCGGTTCACTATAAAAGTATCTCGTCTTTCCTCCATCGCGGAAACTTCGATCGTAACGTAATTTCAATCATTTTTTTACCGATAATAAATTTTTTAATGTTTTCGGCGCAACGGTATCGATCGTTTATTACGAATTGTAAAGCAACTTTGCTAATTGTCAAACAAAATCAAAGTTTCGATCCAAGTTTGGATCTTTCTCAAGATTGTGTGTGTGTGCGTGTGCATCAAGATCTGCAGTCTAATAAGTAGACACCTTTTAGGACTATGAATGCAGTGTGGCACCAGATTGCAGATCTTCTTTATGTAAAATAAAAAATGTCTACATTAATTGCAAGACACAGGAGCGAAATAAAAATGTCTTTCTTCTTTTAATTATCTGATTAAGCTGAAACCAATACACTGATGTCCTTAAATCTTTTTAATATGTCCACTGCTTTAAATTGTGCTTATCCATTTTTCCCATAGATGCATAAAATCCGCATTCTACTTATCGGTGACAAGGTATGATTCTGGATTGTACCCATCGCTACACGATGCACCTATCCCGCTCTCTCATTCCTGCCCTCCATTCTTCCTTCAACAGCCGGTCTTCCTACCCGTCCGTCTTCGGCGCCGGAGCACCTTGCCGATGTAACGAATCGATTGAATTCTTCGTTAAACTTTGATTGACGGTTTTTTAATTGCGAAGGTAACGAGCCGAACGTGGTTTGAATCTCGAACGAATTGAAATCCGCGCCTGGAATTCTTTTTTCTGATCGAATAAGTTTCCGTGGCGATAGTGATCGCTGGAAATCTGGTAAATCAGTGCGGCGCGTCTGTCTAATCTGAAAATTTATAGTTTTCAATATGCATAGTTAATATGGCAACTAATCAAGGGAGAAAAAGGGTGGCAGTATCAGTTTTTTATTTGGGTGGCGTTTTTTCAAAGTCATTTGAAGGTCAGCTTTTGTTTTTTTTTTTTCAAATGGAAACCTATATTTTTTATTATGGGATCTTATCGTACGTAAAAAGACCAGCAATTTTCGTAGGATATTGTTTATTTTCATGCGCGCACTATAAAAAATATAGGTTACTATTTGAAAAAACAAGGTTGACCTTCAAATGACCTTGGAAACGCCACCAAAATAAAAAACTGATACCGCCCCCCTTTTTCCCCCGTGAAATCCTTGGACAGGTGTTTTACACTTTTTTTAATATCGTTCATACTTTTCGAGATGTTCGGCTGGAAAGTTTTCAAATGAACACCCTGTATAGAAGAATTTTGGAAAAGAGCTAAGCGTGACATGGCACGAAAAAGGTTGGGAAACACTGGTATATCCGATTACCTAATTCTCCTGTAAATTATCCCATGATCACGCATTGGTATCCACGGTCTAGCAATAAATAATATTTTACTGTCTGATCGTTTAGTCTATCGGGGCGAGAAACGAGGGGGTGCTTCCACTTCTTTCGCTTTTTCGCGAGGTCGGAAAAAATGAAGGAGCCGTCCGTCGAGATCTGAGAAAGCGATTGTGCATCGGTTACGAGGAACAGTTGCAACGGTTGCCAGTGTAATTTGCGTGGCTAAGCGCTGGAATCGAGGGAATCAGACCGTTCTCCTCGCTCTGCCCGATATATTTCAAACTCCGCGAAGAAACTATCCTAGTCTGCCCGTCTCAATATAGCTCGGGCTAGCCGGGGATAGAGTTCACGAGCCGTAAAAGTCTAGAGAACTCGTGGGTTGCTTCCAAGGGGGCAGCACAATATTGCATGGTAACTGCATAGCAGTGCTCTGCTGCTTGCTGCTTTGAAGGTCACGAGTCGACGACTTCAAGAGAGCCTCAAGACCGGTTTCCTCGCAGGCCCACGTCGTCGTCTACGGTCATACAGGGTGTTCGTGAAAGTACTCCCGTGGTTTTGGTAATCATCGAACCTTGCGATCGATCCATCTGCCAAGTATATATGATAGTAACCCTACTCTACTGTACCACCGATCGTTCGTTTTTCGTCAACGTGATATCAGTTTAGATTCACTCGAATCTTAACCCCTTGGGAATTTCCGAAATCCCGAAAATCATCAAATCTCATCTTAGGCTATGGCAAAGGGGAGACGAAATTTTTAGGGATTTACACTATTTGCTGCATCCCATTTGTATTGGTTTTAGCATCCTAGACTGAGAATCTATGTTAACAGTAAACATTATAACTAGACTGCGCATCTTTGTACAAGATTAAAATGTTCTGCATTTATCGTGGGAAGCAGGAATAAAATAAAAATTGTTTTCATCCGTCAATGACATCGCGTCACGTTAAAAACAACATTATGGTATTCTTAAAATTTTTTGATCCTTTGCAGTTTTACAACGAATCCATCCCATTTTCTACCATTTGATCTAATTAAATGATTATATGAAATATTATAGAATTGTATATAAAAAGTGCACACACACAGAGATATCTTCATGTAGATACTTGTGTCCTCGCAATAAAACTAAAGGCACACGTAACCAGAAAAAAGGTTAGGCTGTGTAACAATATTGTACCGTGTTCTTTACATAGCAACGAAGTAATAAAGTTACTGTTATCTATTCGAAGTAGACTGCGGATCTTCTTTATGCAAAATGGAAATGTTTGCCGTTGATTGTGGGAAGCAGGAATATAATAAAAATTGATTTCACCCCTTAACGACTATGTTACATTAAAAGCAGCATTACAACATTTTTGAATTTTTAAAATCGTTTACCGTTTTATATTTCGCCCCACCAATTTCTTCATAAATGCATAAAGATCCGCAGCCTAATTCGAAGTGATCGTATACCTATTTAAATGAATGTATTCGATAAAGACCCACCAACAGATGACAATGAAAAGCCTGGTTATTCAGTTGAATATTTGATTAATTTTCGGCTCAATTTCTGGACGAGTCAAGTCAGAACGATATGTACCAGCGGTCGGATTCCATTTTTTTGTGCAATATTTTTTTAGAAGTATCGCCGTCGACAGACGAGCCTTTTACAGAATGCACTATCCGACGCAATCTTCTCGAGCTTCGGAAGCAAAAAACCCTTCAGCCCTTCGTTAACCATCGCTTCACAGTCGGCGCTTCGTAAATGGACAGTTTTCCAAGTGTAATGTTCCGCACCTTTGCAAACGGCCCGCAGAGTTCTGCTACACGGTATTGATTAAACTCGTTTTCTCAAAACGAGACGCTCCGCGTTGCACATTTCGTCGGCGACTACCACGGGTGTCGTAAAAGAGAAGGAGAGGCGTGGAAAGAATGCGATTAAAACTACATCTCTCCGCATCCGTCTAATTTCCTATTTTTACCGGCAACAGTAATCGTTTTACAAGTAAAGTCCATCAGTAATACTTAATGCTGACGGCCATACTTGATTACAAAAAACGAGGAAATGTAGTTTCAAATATCAGGTCGTTAGGTATGAAACTTGACAAATTTGTTTAAAATTTCTGTTTTATTTGTCAAGTTTCATACCTGACGACCTGGTGGTAAAAACATTAGAGGAATTTATAAATACCGATATACTGTCCGACAGCCTGTGTTCTGCACGGACAGTGATCGCATACCGACATCATCTTTTTATGACTGTCTACCGCGCCAACCGCGCCGAGGCGCTATGGACCAAACCGACGAAATCTGTGCCAAAATCAAAGAACTTTCGATAGAAATGAGATAGAGCGATGAAATTTTTTTTAAACGAAAGCTGAAACTTTGAAGAATATGGGATAATTATGGAGATTGTGGTGCGAACGTTTTTTAACCTTGAGAAAATTTGTTAAACTTGCTCAATTTCAAGAAAATTGTGGTTTTCCAATAGCACGCGAGGAAAAAAATTTTTTTTAACATGCGACACATCATTTCCCGTAGATTTTTTCACGACAATTCTTTCATTAGCGACAAATTTCTATGGTGTTTTTAGATATTGTGGAGGTGGTTGATTTCTTTAAGGATGTTCTGGAGGTATATGAAAACGCAAGAAAATTTTTGAAAATTTTACAAGATGTAATTCTTACTAAATTAATGCAATTACCAAAGTTTGGGTTAGATTCACCGCACCGTTTAAGAATTAGAGCAACTTAAAGTTTGCACATTTTAACACGTCTTCTTATGGAGAATTCATAAAATTCCACTTCAAACCCTACTTAAACCTTGAAAAAAACGCAACTAGAAACACTCGAAAACAAAAATATACTCATGAATGGCTTTCATTGCCAATATATTGATGGATTTCGAATTTCTTGTACTTTCGTCTCCCATTGTACCTCCAGAACATCCTTAAGCAATTCGATAGTGTTTGTTGTATGCTTTTTGGATGTGTGGGCCGTGTTCGGGTTGATTCCGGTTTTTTGTTTGCATCTTTTGCTGTCTGATTAGAATTTTTAAAGACGATTTTGTTAAACACTGGACCAAGAGCTCCCTGATATTCTCCATTTGTCACGTCAGTCCGACGAACACATTATCACCGGACTGATTGTGTTATCGTTTTGTTCACCAATGAACCGATTAGTCCATTAACCATAATTATTACTCCACGAGCAAATCAATTATTGTACCCCGACAGCTTAGGCGATATCGTCTTTCCACTGTCTGTCACATCGTCTACTATAATTACGGTGAATTACAATCTGTAACGAGGATCAAATTCTAGCTGAATTTATCGTACACCGATCGAGTTACACGAGTCGTCTGCGTATATCATAAATATTTTTTTCTGCAATCTAGAATACATACCAAGCATAATATATGCAATATTTATACACCGACAGTCGAGAAGGAATAAAAGAGGTAAGGCTGCAATGTTTCCACATTTGAATCACCTACATTTGCCCGCGTACCTCTATCGTTAATTGTTTAAACTATTTTCTGCATCATTAACAATATGAAAATGTAACGTAAACGGAACTCCAACTTCAGGTAGAATCGCTGTTCTTTCTCTCGTTCAAACTGTTCCGCCCTCTTTAATTTATTTCTCAAACGAACGTTAAGAAAGTTTTCTAAAGCACCCGGCAGAACAAACGAACTTTCGCGCACAATTGAAAACTCTAAATATGAATAAGTACTTTATAAAAATAAACGGATTCGGGAAAGTGACGAGAAGTTTTGTTACAATCAAAACCAGCAGAACAGATCGTTTTTGAATGGCAAACAAATAATTGAAAAGTGGTTCCCGTGCAACAAGATCCGATCCGTTTTCCCGATTCAACGTCATTCAGAAAATTCGGCTATTCGGATGTTTATTTCACGTGTTATAACCTCTGTAATTCTTCTGTGAATCGACACGATCCAAAGCGGTGCGATGAAAGGAGGCATCCGCTATTCGTTACAGAATACAGGATACAGAACACAAGAGTACAGAATGCAGAACAAAACCAAAGCCCCGAAATCCTCTTTTGCCGATGAGTCAACCGTAAATAATCGCCGATGGGAGCGTAATCGCTTCGAAATAAATGACTAAATTTTCACACAATCCGAACACGGTTTGTTAATTAGGATCCGTGCATGTGTCTACGGCTAGCGGTAAATTCATCGAGCGGGATCGTCGTGCATTAAACTACATTAAACTCCTCCCGAGGCCGAAGGTAATTTTGTCCGAAAAAGAAAAGAATAGCGTGCCGGAAAAATGTTGCTGGAGAAAAATGGCAAGAATCAGCGAGAGTATTGTATAAATCGAAATTAAACAGTCAGAAATAACTGGAAAGATCGATTCCTCCGATGGAACTCGGGCCGCGCCGTAAACGGAAGCTTTTACAAGCCTTCCCCTGGCAACATAAACCCTCTAAATCCCACACGGACGGAACGTTCCCGTCGTCGTCGTGTGCTGCTGGCTGCACTGGCGAGTTTAGCAGCGTGGCTGCAGTCAGGACTGCAGCTGTGACTCCGATCCGTGCTACAGCGGGCGCTCGTTGCAACGAATGGCGGCGTGCTGAGCACGATGAAATTTTCAACGAATTTTTTCGCGAAAACCAACACCACTCGGCTTCCCCCTGTGTTTCGACCGAAAAATTTGTAAGGAAACTTCGTTCGACCACTGCGCAAACAGTACTGCCGTGGCTACGATATACTCTGGAATGTGATTACATGGGAGTTGTTTAACAGGAACCTTTAATATGTGAGACCAAAGTCTCGGTGCTTTTCGTTCAAGATGAAATATTCAGGTCTGGGCCGTTTTGTACGTTGAAATTGGTAAACGGGTACGTTGTATGTGTACAGCGTATTCCGCACGACCGAGCCAAGCTATAAATTTCAAATAGCGGAACGTAAATAAAATGTTGCTTGGCACAATTAAATAACTTCGAATAATATGTACATATACAGGGTGAGTCACTTAACGCGTTGCCACCTCAAATATCTTTGTTGTTTTTAAAGCTCAAGTATGAAGTCTACAAATAAGGTGCCTCGAAAATTAGTGAGTGATTAACGAGTAGACTGTGAATTTTTTTAATGGTTGATGCAAACTAATAAGGTTCTGTGCCTGTTATATGGACTAGGAGCTACTTGGAAAGTTTATACGTGCATGGGGGTAATTATAGTCACCGAATTCCCAACGAAAGGGACTATCATTGTAGGTGTTTAAAAAAATGAAGGTGATCATCATGTGAGCCCTACTGAACCATTCAACAACTTTGTCCTTCAGACATAAGGTAAAGTGTTAAGAAAGTGGACATTGGTCAATACTTGACCGTGAATGCAATCAATAGTTGACCATGTGGTCATCCTCTAAAACACAGCATGCTACAAAATTTGGAATTATATTTTGCACTCCTAACAATCGTAGATGTAAAATGGATACATTATAAATCGTAAAAAAATTTAAATGAGTCACGTCTGTAACTGACCACGTCTGTCAACTTCTGAATATTGTTCAAAAACAATATTCAGCATTTGACCACCTAATATACTATTGTTTTTCAAGTTAGAATAACAAAAACAATGCATTTATCACTTATAAAACTCTGTGAGAATTTAAAGAGCAAATAATTCAGTCGCGAAAAGTTCACACACCGTATGGATTTTTTTACCTGAACCGTACAGCTGTCCCTAACAGAAACGTTAAAGGAAATAGAAATATATCGGCATATTACTAACCTTAATGAATTCATACGTCTGTTATCACTATGCATACTTCACTTCGCATGCAATTGTTTTGAAATTTAACCAACAGATGGTATGGCTTATAAAAATCTTATTTTTTATGTTTCTCTTGTAAAATGGTCAACTACTGGTACCTTTACCTTATGTGTATGTATGTACATACGACATGATAATAGGAAATCATTGTTGTATATTAAACAGTCCCTAACTAATGAAAGCAAAGACGAAACAGCTTCCACTGCTTTCGAGCGTCCTGCCGCCCTTCTCAAATTAGAAGGCGCTACAGGGGAAATCCGGATAATGTACTGGATAGACCATCTAAACGGAGATATCTTAATGCAGAGGGGGTACATTAATTGAGCGTGGCTCGAGATCATATCTGGTCAGCTATCAAGAAAGATAGTGTTCTAGAACTTCTCAAGTCTGTTTTTCCTGCATTGAGTGCGAATCAGATACAGGAATCGGTCACGTTTGTTTATTTTAGATACGTAACGCTAGGGGCTCACTTCGCGGAGCTGATTCCAAGAACTAGGGGAAATAGCGATGGTCACCCACAAGGCACGAGGCAAAATCACGGTCACTTAACGCAGCACAAGCTGTATGTATCTCGTTATTGGAGGTCGCGCGCAAAGATCCCTGAAAAAGGAGTAGATATTCCCCCCTGATTTTATGTCCATGTTTCTTCTTCCTCTTTTTCTTTCATGCTCCGATTAATTTTCACCCAATTACAAAAATGACACGACTACGATTATTCGGATTTTTAACACCGTTTTTCTTCGAACGTGCACAGATCTTTCCATAAAAGCGACTTTCTAACTTCAGTAATCGTGAAATGGAGAATTTAAATTTACCGCGACTGATTTGGCGAAGAAGATCATCATGTTAAAAATCTATCATTTGAAGATATACATTTCAATTTTAATTTTCAATAATATGCACCAGCTTGTCTTTTAGAAACACAGACCCACGTCGACTACGTGAACTACGCGGACTACGCTGAAAATTTATAATAATTAGACTGCGGATGTTTATGCAACTTGCAATTTGTGTAGACGAATTTTAAGGAAGTGGAGTCAAATGAAATCTTGTTTTTTGTGGTAGTGTAATACTGTTGTATTTTATATGCTAGCAGTTTTTGAAAATTTGCCATAATTGCATAAAGAAACGCAGTCTAGTAATAACTGTCTAGCTTGCCACAATCACTTTTGGAGAAAAACAATTTGGTGCGATCTCATAACAGCTTATTGGCACAAATAAATGTTTGTCATCATTACTATGAAACGTTACATTGAATACTTTCTGACGCCATTCAAAGAGTAGCAATAATTTTGAAATTCAATGGAAAAAATATCCCTGAAAGCCTATCGTTCGATCGCCAACGACGTAGACACGTAAGTGTTTCTATTTACTAAGAACTTGGGTAAACGAGAACGAGAGATATTCGAGGCAGTGGAGGGAAACTAGAAGTAATGCAGGGAGCTAGTAGGAAAATCCTAAATGCTGAGGAGGAAGGCAGGGTTATAGCGAATTTACGGCGTGAAAATGGCGTAGAGTGAGTCTATATAGAAGATTTATGAGCGACTATGCATACTTCGTACCGAAATCAGACTGGAAAATGTGTGAGACGGTTCCAGAACCTGTTAGAAGGGAACTGTTTTCGCGGAAGGGGTTGGTTAACTCCATTGATAATGGTACATTTGAAAGTCTATGGCGCAAGCTTGGGGAGTGGCGGTGTTATCAAACGAGGTGGGTTAAAAATAGGCTCGGTAGAGACTTTGCTGTAACTCGAAGCATGTCCCGAGACAAGCTTACAGTCTCGAGAAGGGTAGAAGAACACGGAAGTCTCGTGATCTCCTCTCGTCCGACCTAAACCTCCGAAATCCTTCTGACGAAACGCCTCTGTCGTCCCTCTTTCCAATCCTCGCTCATGTTTTCTCACTCTCCTGTCCCCTCGCCTCTCGGCGATTCCTACCTATTCTTCCTCTTCTTATCCTCCACCTTCTCCTACTACTACTCCTACTTTTACTCCTACTCCTACTCCCACTGTTACTCCTACTCCTCCCACCTCATTATTGTTTCCGTCTCCTTCGCACGATTGCAATTTGAAGAGAACCGCCGATTCTTCTAGAGATACTTCTTCTTCTTCTTCGTTCCTCTACCGTGAATGGATCGAGTTTACTGCCGCGGCAGAAGGCAGAAGACTCTTACGTCAGAGCTGAACTGATGCAGTATTCACAACGAAGACTGCAATCGGCACGGTAAACTCGTGCCGGTCGAATAATCGTCGAGCAACGATTCGACGACACCTGAATATTTCGACCGTACACCTTCCTTTGGTATCGTTTAAGCGAAACATTTACATATTCCGTTGGCTTCCTTTCAGTCGCGAG
Organism: Lasioglossum oenotherae; assembly: GCA_028455765.1. Classification (NCBI taxonomy): domain Eukaryota; kingdom Metazoa; phylum Arthropoda; class Insecta; order Hymenoptera; family Halictidae; genus Lasioglossum; species Lasioglossum oenotherae. The sequence continues at coordinate 10,512,591 of CM052288.1, forward strand.
TCACTTCGTTACGTTTCCTTCCAGATCCTTTCCTCCAAACTTTCGAGCCCCCCGGACAAGCTTAATTACAACGATTATGAAGATAGATACAGAAACGACTAGTTGATCATAATTCATGAACTAATTCACGCGTCATTTCAGTTCACTCGAATCCTGTTTCAGTCAAGTGTTTCCGAACCTTGGCAAGGTAATGCGGGGTCTCGGAGACCCCAGCTTTAGATTTTTCAAAAGAACTTTTTATGAATAAAATTAAATCTGTTTGTTTACTTTTTATCCTGTGTTATTCTTCATCCCAAATTTAGTAAAAACGAGGTTGTTTAGGAAATTCATTTTTCCTCGAGGTCTAAGAGACCCCAACTTACTATTTATGTGTTATTAGACCTTACCTTGCGAGGGTGAATGAAACCTAATCTTGTTAGAACCCGCGGCGACGTAAATATTGTAATATAACTGCAATAAATTCGTTTGCTCCATTTTTGTTCGATCAAGTTATATTACAATATTGATCGAACAAAAATGGAGCAAACGAATATATTGTAGTACGGACATTTACTCATGAAAATTTTGAATATATACTTTTTCTACGCTTCGAGAAACATCTTTTTTCAAATTTCTTTTGATTCGTGTACTTTGCCCAGTTTAGTGATAACGTGGACTTTTGACAACATGTACGTGAATATTTTCGTATGCAATAACAGAGTCAGTTGTAGGGGAATAACGAATACCTGAGAAAAACATAGAATAACACAAAATACTATACAGTATACTATACAGTATACTATAAATACTATACAGTATACAGTAGAACATAAAATTAAAATCGACTTTGTACGAAAGTAAAACTCTTAGTGTTCGCGATTTAACCCTTTGCACTCGCAGCTATTTTAACTCGAAAATTGAACATTTCTTCCGACCTAGAATATTTGCATTCCTTACGATTTTTGCAATTTTATGGATACGAAATTCGTATAATACCTCCTACAATAGCTGAATGTTTAGTAATTGATATAGATACTGATATATTTAATAATGTAAACAATACGTTCAGTTCAGCAATTTTTAGAGCACCATTCGAGTGCTAAGGGTTAATTATAGGTTCTAATGGTTCGCTACAATAGTACTACATAATCCTATTGTTAATTGGATGCTTTTAAAATAGTGCTTTTTATTACAATAGACACATATAGTAATGTTGTTCTTTGTCGTTCTCAGCATCAACTTTTTCTTTTTGTTTACTCTCTTTCTCTCCATTGGTGTCCTTGGTGTAACAATTAATAAACTGGCCACTATCTTTAATCAATATTAATTACTAGACTGCGGATCCTTATGCAAAATGAAAAATGTTTGCATTGATTACAAGACACAGGAGCCAAATAACAAATTCGTTCCTTCTTTTAATTATCTTATTAATTTTATATCTTATCTTTTTATATCTTTTTAATAACTTATATCTTTTTAATAACTCCACTGTCTTAAATTGTACGTACCGATTTTTGTCATAAATGCATAAAATCCGCAGTCTATTGATTACTATAACATTCCGTAGATCGAAAGACGAAACAATCACGAACGAGAAGGGTTAATGTCAAACGTTGAAAGTTGGAGAGGTTGAAATACTGGAGGTTAGGTGAGAAACATGGAATAGATAATACATATACTAGTTCTAAACATTTGTATTTAGGTAATTATAAATACAAAAGCTACACTTAATTTAATTTGTCAAAGAGTTACGTTAATACGAGCAAAAGATTGTAATTGTTTTTACAATTCGTGTCTACTTTCTTGCATTTGCTATCCGTCATTAGTCGCAGCACAAGCTGTCAGATGTCACAAGCAAAAATGGTTCATCCTATTATTAACATGACATAATATTCATATGTATTCGTAATTGTTCCACATTCGTGTTTGCCTCGCTCTCCCCTACATATTAATATGATTGTTCCCAGAATTAACACCCGAGGGAAGTATACATATTCTACTGATCTCATTCGTGGAATATTATACAACGATATATCGAACAACGCCATTTTTCAACGAGATTATACGTTTACATTCGATAACATTCGCACTAATTATCTGAACAATAAATTAAGAAATAACTGTGTGATCGTAGGAACTTACATTTAGTGGATACTGTAACGTGCGCTTGGTGAAAACATACCTAGAACACAAAATTAAAATTTACGCGTTAGACAGGAAGAATAAAGAGCAGATTAATGTTTTAGTGTACAAAATATTTCGAACTATCGATTTTACTACAGTACCTAATTAATTTATAATACTATAATGTTATGCAACGATTAGCATCGATGTAGAAACTGTTCTAGTCGCGTATTCTTCCCTTTGAAAGACGTGATAGAAATTATCTTCGGTAAATGCGAAGATAAGCTCAAACAAACGTAATGATTGCACTGCGAATGTTCCCCGCTGTTGGTGCACACAAGTGAGTGAAGCAGGAGAGAAAAAGTAACATTTATAATGTCCAAACATGATCAAAAATTGTTTGTGTAAAATGATTGGGGGAGTTTTCTTAGAGCGGGGCACTAAAAGTTTTTCTTAAATAAATGAAGAAGCATAATACCAAGTAAATAACGGAGAATAAAAATACTAATCACTAGACAGTGGATCTTTATGCAAAATACGAATGTTCTACCTGAATCTCAACAAACTGGGGTGAAATAGAAATGTATTTTCTTTCTTAAAATGTTTAGCGCGTTGAAAATAATATAACAGTATTCTTAGATTCTTCTAATGTGTTTGCTGTTTGAAATTACACCTACTCATTTTCGTTATAAACGCACAAAATCCGCTGTCTTCTAATCACACTAGAGATTGTTGTTTGTTTTTGTTCCTGTACAATATACACGGTACAACAGCTCGGTAAAGTTTTAAACGTGAAAGCTCTAGTTACCGTCCGGCATTAGACGTAGTTCAGCGTTAGGGGAACTCCCCTACTTATTGTACCAATAAAAACTGAATGCTTCGATGCAATAATAAACTTTTTCAAGCAACCACCATCAAACATCTGAGCATTTGTCGCGGTTCGAAAGAGATTCCGTCGATACAATGGGATAGAAATCAGTGATAAATCTTGGTTGACAAGGATTAGATCCGCTCGGCAGTAGCGACAATTTATGTTGCAGTTTCGCGATCGTTTAGTTCGCGAGAGCCGGTCCCTTGCGTCGCATCGCGTCGCGTCGCGTCGCAATTTCAAGAGGAACCGAGACGTCGTCGCTCGCGACGCGAATGGACCGAGTTTAACGCGGGAAAAAAAGAAAACTGTTACGCCCGGCTCGAACTGATACTGTATTCACGTCAGCAACTGCAGCCGGCGAACCAAGTCCCGGCTCAATGGCTGCCCTGTAATGGCTCCGACGCTCTTTGAAACTTTCATCGGTGTGGAAAAACGCTCCGAACCCGAGGCGTACTTCTCGGGTCGATCAACGAAATAATTTCGCGGATACCGGGGGTCCACGGAGAATCCCCCAGCGCGTTCCTATGTTCTCGGCGCTGGAAAAATCGTACGTGAAACCTCGAATTTTCGCGTCAAGAGAAGAAAATTCCCCGTGAAATTTCTTTTCATCCGCGCTCGACTCGTTTCCGCTACGAGAATAGAAATGCTATGTAAATTGGAATATTTCTCAGGGTGCGATGCATTTATTAGAATAAGCTGTAGTTATACATAGTTTCTTCGCCCGGAACTTTCGACGGTGCTTTCACCACCTTACCCCCAACTATACAACGCCACGAAAAATACAGGGCGTCCCAAAATTCGTGAACTTCCCGAAAGGGGGTGGCTCCTGAGACCATTTCAAGCGACATTTTCCTTCGCAAAAATGTTATCCGCGGCTTTGTTTAGGAGTTATTAACGAAAAACACGGATCAATCAGAGGGCCAACTGTCCATTGGCCGACTGGAATTGTAAAATGCAACTTTTAGTATTTCTTTTACAATTGTGACAAAAAGCAATTTTTGGAAAGATTTCTTGTCACATCCTGTAGTAAACTAATTACTCTAGCTTCCCAAAAAAAGTTCAAATCGCATAGTCCAATGTTAAAAGAGTTATGGTGTTTTTAAGAGTGTCCGAATATTAGTGGGAGTCACTGTAAATGCACACTAAGTCAAGTCGTTCAGAATTTAGGAAACCAAATTTTTTTGCTCGAGCAGTGAGTCATAGAATAAACCGTATTAAAACAATAGCCTCGTGTGAACACACGCTGCCACGGACTTCCGAGGGTTAAAGCAAGCATTAAATGTGAAATCTTATTAAGAGATCTTTGTCTCTCTGCACCCATGATTAATTATCAAGATATCCCTGTACACAGAGAGACTTTAGAATATGGATATTTTTAACAAAAGGTATTTAGATTTTTCCGTATTTCTCGAAAACAGAGCCGTGAGTATTTCATTAGAGCCGACAAATAGAATGGAGAATGAACAGGGTGGTGCGTGCTATTGCTTCGCGACCTTAATTTCCGGAGCCCTCACTTTCGCCTCGGCCAGCGAACGTATACACACACATACACACGTGTACGGGCTCGCAGAGGCACACAAACGCGCGCACACACAGTCGGACGCAAGCCTGTTTCTTTGCCCTTCTTCGTTCCTCTTCGTTTTCATCGTAGCACCTTCCAACGCGAGCAAGAAAAGAGTTGTAAACGGAGGTGGGTCGAGGGTATTTTATTACCCCGTTCCCGAGCATCTTAGCTTCAGGTCCAAAGAGAATAGGAAAAGATGGCGGCGGGGCGCACTATAATTCCTAATTTGGACGATTAGGCGCGCGCCGCTTTCCTAATACTCGCTACCGTGAATTGTGCTGGTCTTCCATTCTCTGAAGATCAAGAATATATAAAGAACGCGCGATTCTCCATCTCTCGACGTTTAAACGAAAACGTAAAAAGCTGGGCTTGAGAATGTTGCGCGAGAAATGTGAAAACCACGTTCAATTTGCTTGCACGTTACGTTACACCTCTCGGCGTGCTTTAACGAGTCAAACTCGTCATGAAGATTTGAACAAAGTCTAACAAATGTGAACGTTGCGCGTTAGACTTTGTTCAAATCTTCATGACCAGAGCGCACTGTGATGAACCTTCCTCTTTAGAATGAGTCCTCACCCAGCCCAAAATCTGCTCAAATAAGGTCAAACAACCGAAGCGCGCAAACCCATGTTTCGACATGGTTTCGACCCAAAATCTAGTAAGATTCTAGTCCCTTTCTAGTTACAATCCGGGAGTATACTACCGCCTTAAGCATCAAAATAAATGTAGCCATACAAGAAATATAAATTTTCTTTCTCCTTCTACGACATTTTTGGGGATAAAGACGTTTTAATCACTGTAACTGTAAACAAAATGGTACGGCAAGGGGTTAAAGCTGTTCTAAAACATTTTATGTTCTACTCCAGCTTGTTAACGATGCATAAAAGAGCGTTTAACATTTCAGTCGACCATACATGGAACATAGAATAAAACCAATCGAGACATCAAAACAACCGAAAGAAGCGATGAAAACAATTCCGCTATCACTAATCCGGGGTAAATCGGTGGCTCTGACCCGTGCCAAACTGTTCGCATTCTCCCCAAATCGCAGCGATCGGATGACAACATACAAACTGGGAAACTCTGGAAATAGCGCGATTTGAAAGTTAATATTTGCCGTATCGGACAAAGTCGTCTGTCGCACAATATCGGTCTCCTATACTATCCGAAAACTCGTCGACAACAAGTTTCTATCGCGTGGCAAAAAAATCTGTCGCGCATTTTCCACGATCGAGGAGGATCTGAACGTGCGCGGAGATGGGCGGACGAAAAAAAAAGCGAGGGAAAAAAGGAAAACGGTCGGTTCGAATTCGAGGAACCACCGCCGAGCGCTCTCTGTTTAAGGTTTGCTTTGTGACAACGCGAGCGCACCGGAAGTCTGGATATTCGGCGAGGACGGATTTCCGCAGGGTAATCTAGCATCCCCCTGTATTCCCGGCAGCAGTGCCATTTGCCTCGAGCCCGTTCGAATAGATAGGAATCGTATAAATGGGTCATTCGTTTGCAAAGGGACGCCGCGCGCCTCGCCTCGCCTCGCCTCGCTTCGTCCTGCAGCATGCCGTCCCGAGAAAAGAGGAACGCCACCTTTTCATTTCGCAAAACGAGCATGAGCTTCTGTAATTGTCTAATAGACGAATCCCGATAAATTCGATTGTCTTCGCGTTTCATGAATCCTCCATGAATAGGGTAATCTATCCGTTTGAAACACACATTTCCCTTTCCTTGTCATTTAATCGTAAACAATCGTCGCGGCCACGAATACCAGTAAAATACGTATTCAACTCATTCGCAGAATACATAAGATAGGTCATAATAACTGTGTCGGGAAAACGTTTGTCGTGCGGAAAGCTTTTGTCACTAGCAGCTCGTGTATGTCCCACATTTTAGTATTCGGAATACATATGTGCGTTTTTTATATTTCCTTTATCCTTCTGCAAATTTCTTTGTATTCGAACGATCGTTTTATATTATTTCCTGGTGAAGCATTCGGTACTTCTTCGTGACCTGTGAAAACTTTGCTCATAACATAATTTTCAATGTGTACGATAGCAGCCTGTCCAGATCCACAGGTTTTGTTTAACATATTTTTCGACGCGGTAAACAGTTTAGAAGATATTCGAGAAAAACGATTTTATGAGCATTAAATTAATTACCTTAATCCGATCAAACTTTGCGCAGATTTTCTTGTTAATTATTTGGAACAGCTATGCGGGGTGCCACAAATGAAATTCGAAAGTCGAAAATAAGAGCCACCCTAGTGTATAAAGAATAAAAAATGAACTTAATTGAGTATCCAATACCAAGTTGAGTCAACACATTTCGAAATCCAATTATATGTTTATCGTTTCTTATCGATTCGACGTAAACAATTTCAAATGTCTTAATTTTATTCGAGAAGAATGCCGATGACACTAGCTCCTTCCTCGAACAGAAAAGGGGTTAATTGTATTTTCTTGGAGTGTAACGTTCTAAAAAAAGTTTTTATGAAACTCCCGTTAGATATTCAACGGGCCGGTGGTGCGCCGGTGCTCTTCACGGACTTAATTAAAAATTAAACGAGCCCTCCGGGAGCGTCGCGACCGCCGAAATTCGTCGGCGCTCGCCCCATAAAGCCGAGGATCGAGCGCCGCTCCTCACAATGACATCCCTCTGCAAACGAATAGTCTATCCATACGGATCCTACCATTTGGGTGGTCGAGACTATCTCAAATATACAATCTGTCAGAGCTATCTGAAAACGCTCAAGGAATCGACAAAATCAAACCGATATTGAAATCTCTATCGGTATTGTACCTACAATAGAAAACAAATCACTCCAGATCGTTGCATCTTTACGCTCGTTTCCTTTTGCGACATTCTATTATACTTTCTCCGATTTACTATATCATCTAGTGTCACTAGATGATAAGTCAGATTGTATTTTCTTATGCTCAGTTATAAAGGTATTATAAAGGTAATTTTTGTGAGAAAGTGGAATGGCAAAATCCTATTTTTAACGGAAACAGCCTTTGTAGGTCTAAAACAAATAAGAATCGTACAAAATTCTGTCAAATTTTATATTCCAGGCTTTTTTGAACATTTTCATAAGCCATTAATGCTTAAAGATCCGCAGTCTAGTCATTATTTATCAACGAAAACGAATATTTACGATAACTTTAAAAAAGGCAATTCTATCAAGTTTTATGAATGTTCTAAATGTTTCATAAGCTATACATATAATACATGTATAAAATCGATTACTAGACTGCGGATCTTTAGCCAAAATAAAAAATGTTTGCATTGATTGCAAGACACAGGAGTGAAATAAAAATTTCTTTCTTCTTTTAATTATCTGATTAAGGTGAGACCAACACGCTGATGTCTTTAAATCTTTTTAATATGTCCTCTGCTTCAAATTGTGCTTACCCATTTTTGCCATAAATGCATAAAATCCGCAGTCTATTGATTACATACGCGTTCTCGAACATCACCGAAGGATAAATGCCAATAATTCTTTTTAAATATTTGACACTGTTCAAAAGTGTATTAAACATTACTAATGATTATACTTTAGAGAGTATAGATCTGAAGAAATTGGTTGGGCGAAATATGAAACGATAAAAGAAGTACAAAATTCAAGAATGTTGTAATGTTGCTTTTAGTGTAACACAAAGGCATCAAATCAATCTGTATGTTATTTCTGGTTCCGACAATCAATGCAAAACATTTTTATTTTGCATAAAATATAAGTTACATATTCGCAACGTCCCTGTTTACGCTGCCCGAACGGCGATAAATGAAACAGTGCAATAATCTTTGGAGAAATTCAGCGAGTAAGATTCATGTTCAGCTGTAAAAGAAGCGGAAGGCTTAGGAAGTTGGTAATTTTAATTACGGTAAGCTGTGATTAACATATCAAATAAATGCAACACAGTGGTATCTCGATGAAACAGGCATTCGTGTCGCGGTACCAGCAGGAACATGGCGTGATCTACTAGCCTCCTAAAATTCCCACAAATTTCTCAAGACTTCCTGGCCGACACGCGAAAGTATCCTCGACCGGACACTTTCAGCAACTTATCGGCCGGTCGTTCTCGTTTGTCTACCAAAGTTTTCCGGGTTGTTCCGTCTCGACCACGGTGTGTCTACGTATAGAAATATCGACCTTCGCCGCGCCTTAGAAGCTAATCGGATTTAGCATCGCGCACCGCGTGCGGACATGATCCACGGCCGAATAAAATACACTTTCAGGAAATATATAAGGCGAAGTTTTGTAGGAGAAACCGCGGCGCGCGGCGCGTTCTATCGATCGTCGAGGGTTCGCGGCTCGGTTTCGTGCTTGTTCGCCCATGGAATCCTCCTTTCTCCCCGGCAACTTCTAAACGCGTCTAATTTCATTTAACTTTCGCCCTGGCGAATCGTTCCGCGCATGGTAAAAACAGGCGCGCGCTGCCGCGCCGCCTGCCAGACAATTTTCGTCGCTGATTACGCGAGCCGCGCAACACAACACGGTGAATATCTTTGCGGCCGTGAAACAGATACCTACGCAACGGTCCGTTTTCCGCGTACAACCGCTGGGCGCAGGTTACGTTCCCGTACCGTGGAACCGCCGACGATGTTTCGCGAGTCAAGCCCGGCGAATCCAGCGGTTTAGCCGGTGAAAAATTTCTTTAGGATGCAAATAAGTTCGCCGTGAACCTGCTCCCTTCGCCTCGTATCTGCCGCCGACACTGATTTCGCGTGCGGGCATGCAGAAGTTGCAATGTCAGCCAAGAACGCGGTATCCGTGCGCGCATATTCCATCGGCTCGGAAAGCCAGATACCAGAAACACACCGCCCCCGAGCTGTATCCCTCTCCACCACCACCACCATCACCCCCCTTCACGCTAACATGGACTGGCTTTTGTTGTTACTACGTGAATCGACGACATTAGGAACTCAGAGTCAAAGAAATAGTGGAACGGGATCCGATGTCTGATCGTTTGTTCCACATTAAACTTTCTTCGGAAGCAGATCGACCTTCGAAATTTAGTAAAATAGACCATTCTCTCGTGTTTCAATCTTGTAGTCGTTGATACGATCGGTCGACGAAGCACTCAAATGGAAAATAAAACTGTCTACAGGACCTAGATATCCCCTTCAAGCTTTACTTCCAGCACAGAACGCGGAAAAGCGTTGAGAACGATCGTCGTTGAAATCTGTTTAACTGAAAAAGCGGAGATAATTCTATTTGTATATTTATATATTTGAGCCGTGATCTGATACTCGAATCACGAAAACTGCGAAGAAACCGTCGCGACAGAAGTCGATTATCTGCTGCAGGTAAATATATTACACAAGCTGATTCAAATCTTATTATCAGTAGAGTAATTTCGATGTTGCTGATGAAATTTGGGTTTCAACGAAAACTTCAATCAGAAAACGTAGGATATTCCCGTTAATATTTAATCGGCATTATCCTTTCGAAAGAGTAAATGGTGTAAAGATCGTGTTCGACGTGTCGAGACACAATAAGGTGAATTATTTTAATTTTCAATGCGTAAATAGCAGGTGTGTGCGAGAAATTCTCGATATATAATTTATTCTTTATATATTTGTAAATATATAATATATATTTAATATAAATATTCAATTATTGAAATAACGTAGTCCACCACGAATTCTTTCCAAGAGTGTCACATGTTACAATCACGAAATTTTTGGGAAACCCGATTCCTTCGGGAATCTCTAAATTTCCGGGAACCCAACTCGACCTTTTCCCGACTCATCCCGACCGTCAGGTCCTCGCACGCCCCTAGTAAATAGTAAGTTTCACCGTGGAAACGTTAATCCAACTTCGCCTTTCATTCGACTGCCACAGGCATTCCGCCGTCCGACGATCGATAAAAATCGTTCTGCGGAAAAAACTCGCCTGAAATTGAATTCGAAAATTTTTGACTGAATACCGACGATGACCTAAATGTCAGGTACACGTTTAATACCCCGTAAGAAGAATTTGTAGGCACCTACTCGTTAGTAACTCGAAAGACAAGAGGAAAATAAACCGAGAAACGTCGGCCAATTCAGCTGAAATTCGTACAATCAAAGAGGTAGGTTGGATCCAACGGGGGTGCAACGGAGGAGAATCGATATCGCGGAGGCACTTGGTAAAACGACGACTGGAGGAGCTCGACTGAATGACAGACAGAGAGAATCATAAAGGAAGAATGAGGAGAGGTGAAGAAAAAAAGACGAGGGAACGGGAAGGGACGGTAAGGGACAGCGAGGCGAAGAGTAGAGAGTAGAAAAGCAAGGGGTAGACAGCGAGGAGGAGTAGTGGCAGGGAGGGGTGGACGAGCAACAGCCGCTGCTCTTTTGTTTTCTGGGACAAGAGGGTGTCTTGGTTCGCTCAAAATCTTCGCCAGACCGGTCGCGAGACCCCGTTCTTCCCTCTCGGATATGAAAGTGCGTCGATCGAGGTGCCTTCCATCCGACACGATCTTCTGTTACGCTAGCTTCTTTTCGACAATTACAAGATCGTCCCAGAGAGTGATTGTCTCTAAGATCACGGCGAACCAGTCGATCCGTTGATCCGAATCTTTCTTCTCTCTGGGATCAGTACTTAGCTAAATTGTCCTCCAGTTCCGAAAGTAAAGTTCGTGCCCTGGTAAACAAGTTTCGAGGGATTTTCGAGGCGATTCGCTGGTTTCTTTGACATACTTGCTCGGCTAGAAACATCGCCGTAATTCACCACGTAGCTCGGAAGGCGGACAATCTATTTATAAGACGATCCATGCTTTAACCCTTTGCACTCGAAGCAATTTCAATTCCAAAATCAAGACATTTGTTTCAACCCAGTTCATTTTTGTTCTATGTAATCTTTTTTACATCGTGCACATCAAATTGAACCTGTTTTCTTATATAACAGAGTTGAGCTTTTTACAATTTATAGAATACAGACAAATTTAATAGCGTTAAAACTGTTTTGAATAATGGTATGGCAATTTCTAGTGGCGCCTCAGACTCGCCATATGAGTGCAAAGGGTTAATTTCGTGTCCGATATTGTACCTAAAATACTCATCTCATTTCTGTTTTCTTCTGTTCTGTGTATGATTTCCAAAATTCACAGGAGGAATATTATAGGAAAATTAATTTACAGGGGAGCAAAATTCTTTCTTTTATTTATTATTGTATTTAACCCTTTGCAGTCGAAGCTATTCTAACTCGAAAATTAAGCATTTCTTCCGACCTAGAATAATTATCCCTCAGAGTCACCATTCGAGTGCTAAGGGTGAACATAGCCTCTTGCTTTAAATGTTGCAAACAATAAACATGGAAATAAGCAAATGGTAAGTAAAGAAACTATTAAATTTTTTACCAATGACTAAATTAGTACTTCTTTCGTAATTTCAAACGTATCCCACTTTTTTGTGCATATCCGTCAAATGGGGCTGCGATAAAGACTAGAAGATTCTGCTTTGATCTTCAATTTACAGCGACACAGTTCTCATAATCGAATTAATGGGCACCACTACTAATTTTTCTACGTGGCAGACAGTGCTGACAAAATCCTGAAGCGTTCATACAGACAGAGTGTACCGCGAACGGATCCCCTCACGGTGGAAAACGAAAAGATACTCTTGCCAAAGCTGATAAAACATCTGCCAGTTTGGAACTGTTTGGTACAGTTTGTCGGGTGTACGCTCGCAACGTGGCACATCCAGGGAAGCATAATGAGAGCATTGTTCTCGGAAATTATAGCCGCATTGTTATTACTCTTTCTTTTTCCGCGCTGCGCTTCCTGCTGTATCCCCTACCCCCTCTCGAGTCTCGTCACTTATTTTCCTGCGTTTTGCAGTCTAATACCTTCTCTATCTCTTTTCTCTGTCGAAACGTGTCTTTGTCAGTCTTTCGCTATTTGACAACGAGAATACACTCTAAACAGATTCCTATATATGTGTAAGTTCAAAACTGCATTATGCTTTTTACCAAGGAAATTCTTCACTACAAAACTAACCGAATAACTTGTTAAATAATATCGAACAAGAACTAACTTGATACTGCATCGTGATGTCGTGTCCGAGTCGTGGTTTTATGCATTTGTGACAAAAATGGGTAGCTGCAATTTAAAACTGCACAGATTTAAACAATTTCAGCTAATATGGACGTCGTTAAAGAATGAAAGAAATGAATGCCTGGCTCTCATTTGTTGCAGTTGATGCAAACGATTTTTATTTTGCATACAGTCTCGCAGACTACTAATAACTTGACCGCTTGCTCGGCAGTTTTCTTGAGAGTGAGTTCACGAAAAATTGCGTAAGCTATGTGGAAAAACAAAAATGTACCTGTATATATATATGAACAAAAGACCGCTTCTTCATAGTTGGAAGAGTATTGCTGTTGGTAAACGTGTCGATTTGGTTCTTGTTTTTCCAGTAGGGGTGTACATGTATACACCGTTGGTGTAGGTGAGAGACCGCAGTGTTTAAGGGATATGTTCCACATGGGAATAAAGCAACAAGGCACAGTTTCACTTAGGCGTAATCAATAGAATTACTCTGCCTCTATTATAGCTGCAGCTACAAGCTACAATGGTGGATCATTAGGAATAGGAGATAACGCCGTAGCAAGATCAATTCCGCTTTGAGGTTACCGTCGGTCGGTCCGAGCTGAATAGATTGGTTCTGTTATAATAGTATTAAGACGTATTTTCTCCGAAGCCACGCAATTATATGTGTATAGCGAATCATGCAAATGCTCTTAGTCGAAATTAAAATTCACATTCGCATTCACTCCACAAAGGATGCTATTAATGATCCTATTAATTGGAGGAGTTGGCTGAGTGTGTTAACGATTATGACACAATACACTAGAATTAGATATTACGTAAAAATACTGTGGAACATGTAACAGAAACCTCAATACTTCAGGTACCTCGCTCTGCCTGTGCTAAAACGATTGCTTATTTATTACAGTCATTATTTTTAGTATAAATAACTCGATAGCTGTACTTAATATTTTTTCGAAATGCTGAATTTTTATTCTATTGCGTTGGCAAAAAAGTAATTTCGGTGTTTCAAGGTGAAACAGACCACAATGATTCTATTCGAGCAATGAATTTTAATGAATAAGATATTTTCTAACATTATTGATTGAAATTCTCATCGCTTAAATAAAGAAGTCCTGTTTTATTTCGCATGCAAATACCGAAATTACTTTCTTACCAACCTAATACTAATACCGTTACTTATAGTTAATTTATATTCCGATATTTAACCCATTGTCGTACGATATATTTTACGGTTTCAGTGATTAGAACTTTTTTGTAGATCGAGATTTCCTGAAACAGGAGAAAATTTATATCTATCGTATACTTTCTAGTAGCTGTAAATTAACGAAACTAAAAGGAATTTTATTTTGGTTTAAAAGAAATTAATAACATACATATATTTATCAGTAGACTGCGGATCTTTATGCAACATAAAAATGTTTTACATTGATTGCGGAAAGCAGAAAAAACATAAACATTAAATTGTTACATTAAAAACAACATTACAACATTCTTGCATTTTTTAAATCTTTTCGTGTTTCATATTTCATCCAGCCAATTTCTTCATAAATGCATAAAGATTCGCAGTGTTCGATAGACTCTGACGATATTGTAGGGCAAGAACTTAATCAGTTACATAAGCGGAGATATTTTCGTTGACCCTTTCGCAATTAAATGGACGATTGAAAAAGTAGCTAAACATATAGGTAGGAATAGGTACGAATTCTCCACATTTAAGCTTTGTGAACATAGATTTCCCAACTACTTTATAGAAACAATGAACTTAAATATCGTTTACAGTCGTTAGAAGATTGAAGAACAATTTCATCGGTAGATTTCAATTGTTCAACGCCGTCAGGAAACGTTGATAAATACGAGCTGCACGGTGGAAACGAGCTCGAATGCAAGTAAGTACACAGTTTAATTATACATATGTTTGTATGGTTTATTGTTATCTAAGCCAGACATTCTTGAGAGCAACGCCGGAACGATTTCGCGGCGATGCCGACGAATCTCTCTTTACTCGGCGGAACACGCTTGTTTAACGATTGCAAGTTAAATTGCACGGTATGCTATTATAACTTTATATCCTCGTTAGACTTTCTAAGAGGGCGTCGTCCGGAATATGTACTTTTGAGAGGCGTCGATTTACCAGTTCTCGAGGAAGTTCGAGGAGCTTGTAACGCGACTGGAAATGTTCTGGACATTGGCGCAACTTCGTTCTCCGAAAAAGAAACGGGGAAAAAAAGAGTTTCGTGAAAGGTTCTTTCTTTCGGTCGTTCTATCCATAGAAATGTTCCAAAGCTGAGTTAAGTGGAAAAAAAGCATTGTTACCAGTTACAAACACGCCTCCCCGGGAATCACTTAAATTAACGAAACCGGTGACTTTTCCGAACTCGACGAAAATAATGAAATCAAAACTACTTTCGTTTAAAGCGAATTCCCATTAAGTAATTAATGCCTCGGTTCTCTGTGGCCCCCTAGCTCACTCCCCATCCACTTAAACGCGTTATATGTACACATATTCGAATGGATAGCGAGCGAAAACGAAATTTTTCAATCTCGAGATCGCCGATTTCGAGTGGCCAATTGATGAATGGCACGCAACATCTTCGATTAATATCGGTAATGCTTATTTACCTGAAACAAAGGAAAATATCGATTGGCCGGGGCCATCAAATTTGATTACTGGTCGACGAAGCTCGCTAGATCGAACGGCAATTTTCCTGAAAACATGTACGTTTAGAGGACGCGGACCGGGGATGCACAATATTTTTCCGTAGCGATGGCGAATTAGTTGATTACTTTTCGTTGAGGCATTACGCGCGGCGCGCGTAACGCAATTCCCGATAAATGTGGAACTACAAATTTGTGTAAATCAATGAAATGTCGATCGAACGAGCCACTCGCTACCATTAAGAGTACGCGGAGCGTACAGGGCGGCCGCGGTGATAAAGATCCACCATGACTAATGAGGATGCAAGCGGCCGGTCCTTTTGTTCGAGCCTTTTATCGTTAACGAATTTCAAACAAGCCTGCGAAAGCTCCGATCTCGCAATGAGCGATTCCGATGCCAGCAATATAGGGGCATCTCTCTATTGGCCATTTGCCAGTTCGGGAGTAACAGCGCTCTCGCAGCTTGACTCGATAGTAAACAGCCAATAGGGAACTTCGTTGCGATTCACGGTGTCGGCTTTGAAAAGCTGGCCTTGGGTGTGTAACCATTGTACTGTGATTGAAGAGGCTAATTTAGATGGACGCGCGTGTATGCCGGCCAGAGGAGGGAAGAAACTCTCCTAAGGAGTGTTCCTCCACCACCAGACAAATGACTGGCAACTGACCTCAGTCACGTTAAGAAGATTGAACGCCGAATCTCGACGAGTCAGATTTTATTCTGGTCGACCTGCGCCCCTCCCTCTTTCTCCACTGGACGTTAAAAACCTCGGGGATGTTAAATCGGCGCCAAGTCGGACGTCGAAAGATCATCGATCTTTTCGTGTTTTAACCAGCCCGGCGCGGCGTTCCGTTGCACCCCTTTGCAACGGAGAATTTAAACGGTATGACAAGAGGAATGTGTGCGCTATAATTCGGAGATCGTGCTGCATGTATTTTCTAGATTTTGTTATTACATTGTAGTCGCCGTTTAAACGTTAGAACGTAAATCACGAGAATAGACCTGGCAGAGTCGTTAATCAATTTCAATCGCGTTCAATTACGTTGCGGTAAAAACATGTTTTTAGTTCGAGAGAAATGTGTTACGAAATCTTCAACATTTTCACTCGTTAATTATGGACGATGGCCGTCAAACGTAATATCGAGCATACTTTTTCGACTTCTACGTCATACTTTGCACATTGAGGTATGTTGAAAACCAGGACTGTTTTTCGAAAGCATCAAAATGGCGTGTGAATTTCTTTAAAAAACCAATTTTCGATACAATTAGAAAGTAACTAATTGGCCAGTTTCCCTTATTTCCTTAATAGACCTTCTAATCTAGAAGTATTGCACAGGCAAAAAAAATTGTAATAAGGAGATATTAGAAAAAATTCGTTTTTAAAAGTAAATACTCGGTTAGCAAATAAGTTCGTTCAAAGCATAGAAATTTTCTTTTATATTGCAATCTTAACTGAAACTATTAGATGATGTTATTGAGGCTGACTTGTTAATTAACAATGAAAATTGCTGTTGCTATTCAAGCTTCCATTATGAAAGTGTTTAGCCATGTAGCATAGATTTTTCAAGATTATGCGATAATCACCGGTCGGTAATGTGTTAATATGCTATTGAACGTGTCATTTATTGGTAGAAATCGGTTGAAAGGTGGTTTTTGACTTCTTTATCCAGTTAGACGCCTTTCCCGTTAGATGCCTGGGCGGTTGGTCATCCCCTTAGCTATGTCCCCTCTGTGTTCTGTAGTTGGGAAGCAGAAACTGTACCCACGAGAAGATTCCTGGTTCCAAGCCTTCCTCGAATGTACTATAACAGCCTTCGGAGTACACCGAAGACGTTTTCCAACATCCTAGGGCTGCCCCCATCAGCTTTGGTATCATGACCCCCTTATTAACTGAAGCGAGACAACGAGGGGACGGCAGTGAGTTTCTGTCCGAAACCCGATGTTGGAGAATCCAAATTTCGTCCCTTGTCGACGCCCCCGGGTTGATCGGCCAAAGTGTGAGCGGTCTCGTTATTTCTCCCCGCGGGGATGTTTGGTTTGGCCAGCAAATGGAGACCGAATGGTGCCTGGTCAGGTGGTATTTCAGAAAAGGTATCCGGGTCTAACCATCCTGGAATACGCCACCGAAAATCTTTGGGTATGCTTGTCGTGGAACGACGTTACGTTAATACAAGATCTTAATGGTTCCCAGGCAAATAATCAGCTCGCACGTTCTACCACTCCCTTGTGATTATACAGCGGATTTTATGTATTTATGAGAAAAATGAGTAGGCGTAGTTTAAAACAGTAAAAATATTAGATATGTTTCTTCTATCGATCGTATTTGCTAATAATAAATTTTTAAATGTTTTAAAAAGATCCAAACTAGGATCGAAACGTTGATTTTGTTTGACAATTAGCAAAGTTGCTTTATAATTCGTAATAAACGATCGAACCGTTGCGCCGAAAACATTTAAAAATTTATTAAAAATATTAGAAAATAAAAAAATGCTGATACAAATTATAAACAATCGTATGCCTGCTACACAAGCAGTTTAAAGATGCACTTTTTTCTTAAACATTTAACTCGGTCAATTACATGAGAGCGAAACAAAAAGATGTAGTTTTTGTAATTGCTTGATCCCTGTTCTTCAAATGTGGGACGTTGCCATACTGGTCAATATCTTCAGTTTCATAGCCGCGTTAATTAGAGTTGGCAAGATTGTAGTGTCCACACGAGGGATATTATTCTTACAATTTACTTTTACTTTTGTCTTGAACAAATCCCGTACAAAGAGGAAGAAACATTGCCTATCTTGTTTACTATAACCTTATAAAGTTAAGGAACACCTCGTACGAAACTTTTTCTGTACACGTATACGTCAACAGGCTCGTGGACATGTTAAGACCATCGTATCGTCGAACTTTCTATGTAATACCATCCCGCACGATTTTATTAAATCTCCAAGCTGACTGTGGTATTCTGGTCGCTGGTTAATCGCAAAGCGGCTCTCTCGACACCCGAATAACCACATTTTGTCCACTAAAAAAAGGTTTCCGAATGAAATTTGCGAACAGACATAGAATCCGCTTCCCGTTTTCATCAGCAGCAGCTCGCGAGGTGACGATCGGATCAAAATAGATGCACGAAGTTGCGTTTGTAGCTGCTTCCACGGCTAGAATTTCTTGCGAGCAAAGATAGACGTGGGTAGGTGGCTGGGGAACATAGCCATTACTCTTAATGTAGATGCCGACTGTGTTTATCGACGATTTGGCGTCTACATGCCTTTAGCTATGGTGAAGTAAAAATAAAGTCTACAAGAATGTTCGTAGTGTCTCGATTAAAATCACTTTCAGACTCGAAGAAACGGATGATGGTTAAACATTCGCGTCATCTTCTATTGCAGTTGTCATTATTCAATCTAAAAGCATACGCATATACACATAAATAGAAAATAAGGCTGTCGTTAGAAGCTAAATTGTATCTATTCCTACGGTTCAAGGGTTGCATAATATGTTTTGTAAAGGATTTCTTTAAATTCGTAAAATTAGACTGTGGATTTTATGCATTTATGGCAAAAATGAGTGGTTGTCGTTTAAAACAGTGAAAAAGTTAGAATGATCTAATAACGTCAATCTAGTGTTTGCAGCTTGTTAAGATTATTAAAATGAGAATTAAACGTTTATCTGACTCCAGTCTCTTCTCCGGCATCTGAACCGCTTCAACCAGCGCGACGAGCAAATACCGCTGACCCGAATTATCACGAGAAAAATTCGTATCGGAGTGCCTCGCAGGGATACAATAATCTTCGAGATAGGATATCTCTTTTTTTCTTTCCTCTTCACACTCGACCAACCTCTTTTTTACGTCTATTTCTTTCTACCCTCTTCATTCCATCCGGCGCGCCGCGCCGCTGCAAGCGTAGTGCTCCAGCTACCTCCGCGACGATATCGACCCCTCCCCCCTCGTCCACCGCTTCGCAACTCCCACGCGTTTTTTCCGTTCCCCAGTCCCGTGACTCCTTCTAAATCTCCCCCGGTTCTTCAACCCCCCGCGTCCCTTTGCATCACAGTATCGCAAACTCGGAACTATCTTAAGGAGATTTCATGCCAGGGAAGTCTTACGGGATAAAATAATCCCGAAAATACGACCGGGAGAACCTGCACCCGGCTCATTCGTGGTTTCCTCAAATTTTTCAACTTAATCGCTCCCTCTTTAACACCATTCAACCCACGGAGAGAACCTATTCTTCGAAATGATTAGTCTGTATCGAGGGTATTACTCTGCCCTGGAAACTAGAGGAACCTTGATGAACCTTGATGAACCTTGATGATGCTAAATCTACCGATACTTATTCCCTTGAGCGAAGGAATTTTGTAAACGTGGAAGTGAGCGAGACAATAGAGTTGAGAGTTTATTTATGACATTTATGACAAAAATGGGCACGTACAATTTAAATCAGTGGACGTGTTAAAAATATTTAAGGATGTCAATGTATTAGTTTCAGCTTAGTAGAATAATTAAAAGGAGAATACAATTTTTATTTGGCTCCCGTGTCCTGCAATCAATGCGAACATTTTTTATTTTGCATAAAGATCCGCAGTCTAATAATGTAAAAAGAAATACGCCCGTGCCAACACAAGTCCCTCCTCCTCCTCCTCCTCCTCCATACATTTAACTTCCATGTTGTCCATGTAAAAACTTTTTTCTATCTTTAATAGTTTCAAAATAATCGGATTTTATACGCTTAGCGAGGACATACTGTATATCGAGAACAGGCGTATCCACTTAACGGGGAACTCGTACGCGCGAAAACAAACACGACCATCAACACCGTGGCACAAACGGATACTACTGCATTTGCATCATTTCCCTGACACTCGCCATTTCCTGAAATAAAGTTTCTTGGAAAGCTACGAGTGACGTTTTTCGATGCTGACTTAATCTGCATTATTATCCCATTCGTGTTGTATTTACGCTTGCTTTAAGTTAAACGTAGCATAATAATAAATCGCATCAGTGACAATTTGATTTTTATTAGCGACAGCCACTCTTGGACATTATTCGAGTCCGACTTCTTCTCAAATTACAGAGATCCATTATTAAAATTATCGGTTACAAGTTGATAGCGGATTTTATACGTATTTATAACAAAAATAAGTGTAATTTAAAACAGCAAAAGCATTAGAAGAATTTAAAATGTACTCTTATATTATTTTCAACCTAATTAAGAATGTCAGGAACGAAAACAAATTTCTATTTCACTCTCTGGTTTGTTGCAATTCAGGTAGAAAATGTTTATTTTTTTCACAAGATTCGCTGACTAGTTATCAGTAGACTGCGGATCTTTATGCAAAATAAAATATGTTTGCATTGATTCGAAGACACAGAAGCCAAATAAAAATGTCACTCTTCTCTTAATTATCTTATTAAAGCGAAACGAATACACTGGTGGCCTTAAAACTTTTTAATGCCTCCACTGTTTTAAATTGTACGTACCTATTTTTGTTATAAATGCATAAAATCCGCAATCTAGTTATCAGTTATAAGTAGACTGTAGACTGCGAATCTTTATGCAAAATACAAAATGTTCTTCGTCACCTACAAGATGCAGGAACCATGTAAAAATTTCTTCCTGTCTTTAACAATTGTAATAAATTGAAAATAACACATGGATGCCCTTAAATCGTCTTAGTCTTTTCGCTGTTTTAATTTACACCCACCCATTTTTGTCATAAATGTATAAAATCCGCAGTCTAGTTATAAGTAAATTGATATTAACCATTTTTGTAATAATTGCTGATCAACCGAGACCGGGTGACTTTTTTCTGACGAAGATATACGTCTAGGTCTCTCGTGAATGAAATAATAACATGTATTAGTCTAATATTGAACACATCCTCGCAAAGCTCACTTTTGCCAACAAACTCTATTTCTGGGACTTGTATACGAGTCTCGGAGGACCCAAGTTTGATGACTGGGGAAGTAGGTACGCGTCGCGGCAGTGCCATACCTGCTTATTCGCGTACAGCGTACGCAAGGATTTCGAATTAAATGGATGATCCTATTCATATGCATGTATACTAATGCAAAGAGTATGTCATTTCATTTTTAATGCCTAAACAAACTGCTAATCGAACTACTCCTACGTTGTATCATCGCTGGACTGCGGTCTTTATGCAAAATAAACATTTTCTTCGTCAATTTTAAAAAGCACATGTCAAGGGAAATGTTCTTTCCCTCTTTAATAATTGTAGTGGGTTGAGAATAATACATTCTCTAATCTTTTATCAAATTGGACTTGTCGATTTTTGTTATAAATGCATAAAATCCGCAGTCTAATCATCGCTTTCATTCAACTAGCGATATTGTAGACTTAAGAAGGTTTCAACTTTACAATCTTCGTTTAAAACACTTTGACCAATGTACCAGTTAAATAATATGCAATATTTTAACGAATATTTCCAAAAACAACAGAGTAGAGAATATAATAAATTCGAGGGAAGGAGACAACGTATAAATCCTCTCTTTCCACGTTGCATACGGATGCATCAAGAAGAACATAGCAAACAGGTGTCTGGTCGTCTCGTCGTTCGTCAAATGACTGCAATTAAATTTAACGACTTTTCCAGCGCCTTTAACTTTAACTTTTCTCCCCGTGGACTTTCCAGCACTCGCATTCCACCATTACACGAGGGTCGAGCTACAGGTCTGGCTAACATGTATTTCGACGTGATGATGTGCACATACCGTCGTATCTTCTCGGCACTTTTTCCCCACCCTATTATCTCACGTTCCTGATATAAAAACAATGAAATTCTCAAATGAATGGAGACCAACCATTTATAGCAATATTGATCATTAGACTGCGGATCTTTATGCAAAATAAAGAATGTTTGCACTGATCGCTGGACGCAGGAGCCAATTAGAAATTGTATTCTCCTTTCAATCAAATAAACATGACCACGGCTTTAAATTTTGCGTGCTCAGTTTTACCGTAAATTCATAAAATCCGCATTTTTACCACAGATTTTATGGATTTATGACAAGAATGAATAGGTGTAGTTTAAAACATAAAAAATATAAAAATACTTTTACATTATTTTCAACCTATCGAATGTGTCAAGAGTAAAAAATATAATTTCTATGTCATTCCGATTTGTTGCAATTCAGGGGGAAATTTTTTATTCTGCATACAAATCCACTATCTAATCATTGGACAGCGCATCTTTATGCAATTATGGCTCCTGAAAATGTTGAAAAAACACTAGGATATAAAATATGACAGAATTTCGAACGATTCCACGGATAATAAGATTTTATTTGATTCAAGTCTCTTAAAATTCGTCTACAAAAATTAAGATTTGCATAAACACACACATAAATATCTGTCAGCCGTTCTGCAATCTCTTTTTGAATGTTTGTGTTACATTTAACTAATTGTTTCGAAAGTATTAATTCGCTGTTAAAAAGTATCTCTGACGACGACTGCGTTCGCTACGCACATTCGCCATATTGCATTAAAGTCTACATAAACCTGCACCATATACACATACAGATGCATGTATATTAACTGTTACATTAATAAGTATTTCCATTTATTTTGCAATTTGTTTTTATCAGTGCGCAACAACAGAATTAACGGAATATGAAATCGAGTATGTGGTCCACAGTGTAAGCAGTGTAAGCAACGTTATCGGTTATTTAACTGCTAATTAAATTTCGTTTTCATGTAACTTACTGATATCTTTCCGCGTATTTTTGCTGTGACGTAACAAAGCCGGTAGTATTAAACGATATGAAACGTTCGGACAAGTTATACCACGCATTTTTTTTAAGGGAAAACGTTCATTCGCTTATCCGTTTCGACTGCCTTTCAGAAATCGTAAAATTCTTAGCAATTTCGATTCCCCGCTAATCTACTTCGAACGAGGAACACTCGTTTTTCGGAGTGGCAGAGGATCACGCGATAAATACACAGGAAAGCGCAAATTGATATAAAAGTCAGAGATCCAGTATGCCAGTAGGTTCGTATCGTAGCTGGCTTTTAAAGAAATTGGCTGACGCGAAGTACCTTTTTCGCTCGCGCTTGGGTACACACGATACGCGCGAACCTTCTCCACCTGTGTGTTTCGATTTCTGCCGTCTTTTTATGGTTATTAACATGAGAAATTCCTCGGTAGATCTGATATGTAAATAAGAACGATATTAACCCTTTCCTCTCCGAATTGTTTTTCAATTTTATCGCCAACTATTCCCTACTATTTCAAGCGTTTTATTTGAAATTTACTTCAAAGAACGGTTCCTTGACTCCTACTTATTTCAAACAATTTTGTTTACTAATTATATTAAATATAGCTCTCTCTCTCTCTCTCTCTCGAATTTTGTTATAATTTATATTTGTGTAAAAATAATACAAATAAATAAGGGAAGAACCAAACACAAATAAAAACCCGTTTTATGCTTGAACTAATGGTTGTTTATTTTTTCTACCTGTAATAATCAGAAAATAATTTAGATATTCAATTTGAAAGGAGCACCCTGTACTACATGTAACAATAAAATGTTATAGATAGAAAATATACAGGGTGAGTCTCGTACAACATGACAACTTCAAATAATTTTTAAGTTATTCAAGAATAAATTTTTCGAACAAATGTTGCCTAAAATCCAGGGGGGCGTACGGGTGCTACAATCTGATTTTTGTTACTTTTCTTTTTCATCGAGATACGGGGGTCACCTTCTCCTCAATTCGTTTCTTCTCGAAATCGGATAAAGTACCAAATTTTCTATAAAAAAAGTATGATATCAAATAGGGCTTAAAATAATTCCTGAAATATTTATGAGAGAAATTGTTATTTCAAGCGACGATTGAAGTGTTGTCCATTGCAGGCCATGCACTTGCGTAATCGGATTATGAATGAACGAACTGTTTCTAGTGTTTCTGCAGTTATTGCGGCACGTGGACTAATAATACGTTCCTGCATCTCTACAGCCATCGTTGATGGCTCCGATAAATTTAATTTTCAGTATTTAAAAAATTGAATAACTCTGAGGAGATCTCGGCAATTATTAATTTTCAGCCCTATTTCGTATAATTCTATCTTACGGAGAATTTGGTGCTTTATACGAATTTGAGAAAAAATATTGGTCATTCGATTTAAGAAACGTATCTCGATAACTGGAAAACATGCAGCATTTGTTTTAAAAAAAGTTATTCGTACAACAAATAACTTAGGAGTTATTTGTGTCTCACCCGGTATAGTTATACAATAGAGAATAAACGTTGAAAGCGGACATTTTATTTTTATGAAAATAACAGATAAATCTAGTTAGTCTTTTATTTATAAAATTAAGCTCAATCGAATCAATAACATTCGCAAATTACTAAGTTGATTCACATGCGCGATAACTGCAAAATGGCGCCCGCCTACGAAGTGTTAAAAGTCCCCTATTGACCGATTCTATGCTTTCGATATTATCATTGTTATTTTTTTTTAGTATACATATAATAAATTCCTGAGCCTTTCGGATTGCGTTGAAATGAATTTATGTTTAGTTTATTTGGTTTATTTAATCACTTTTGATTGGTCAACACAGTCTGTCAGCATCGATTCACAAACTCTGCCACAGCTTCGTTAATTTTACAGATGCAACTACAAAATTTGCAGAGCGTGTGTAAAAAAGGATAGTAAACCTGAACCGCACGCGATAGATGTGCGGTACATACGGCCTCTTGTAACATGATTTCAATACGCTGCCTTATTTGAAAAGTTTCCACAGAATCCCGAAATTAACAGCACACCAAATACAAGTAAAGAAACTTCTGATTTGACGAACATTTCTCTCTTGAAATGACATGTCCACACTATTGAGGCTGCCAATCAGTGCTAGCCCACTTTATTCAACTTTGATCAAAGCGAGCCAATGGCGTCGACCCTACGTACCTAGATATTTACATACGTATGTGTACACAAGTCCATTGATTTATATTTCATACCGAAGTTTATTAGTAGTTTACCGAATAATTTGACCATCCCTTAAGTTATCCACGCAAAGTGAAAACGGTGTGCGAGGAGTTCGGAATACAGTCTTCCCTCGCATAGTGTGACAACCTCGGGGTTATGGAGTCTCGGAAAGCGTAGAGGTACTACTTTATTTGAAGTTCGCCGAACATAGAGAAGTACAGCGCTTGAACAACAAAGAAGTACCGAGGGTCGAAGCAGCCGGCACAGTTCGAAAAGCTGCGTATCGATTACAATCTTAATGCAAATAGGAAAGTTTTTTATTTTCCATTCTTTTGTTACAGAACTTTTATCAACGTACTTGTGAGATTTTTCGAATTAAAATGAGTCCAAGTACGGCATAATTTCGACCATATTTACTGATTTAAAGTGTGATCATAACTCGCTATGATACAGGTAAATATGATTGAAACTCTGTCGAGTTTGGTCTTTTTTTAACGAGGGAAATCTTGGAAATATGTCAATACATACAAGTTCTGGAGATAAAGAATAACGTAGGCCTTTGATCTATGGCGGCTGCTACGACCCTGCGCGTCTCTTTCTTTCCGTGTGCTGTCCTTCCTTGCGTTCGAAACTTTCATCGCTTGTTAAACAAATAAATATAATTGCAATTCTATCGTGTTTGGTCTCGTTTTAATGGGTTTTTAATGGGTTGGTTAAAAAAAGTAACACTATCCGTAGAGACGAAAGTCACACTGTGCGAGGGAAGACTGTACTCGCAAGAATAATTCTTCGAGTGTTTCACCTGTACGACAGATTCTATTTCACTTTTTCTTCGAACGAGTTTTCTGTTCCACACGTTTCTTTAAAAAAGGAAGAACAGGTCGGAAAATGGCATTACTTATGAGATGATCCGTCTTAAGAAAAGCTGAATCGCATCGATAGTTGCGAAGGCGAAGACAAACAACATCGGAACTCTACCGGCGCGGCGCGGCGCAGTGGCAGAGCGCGTGCACGAGAAGAAGCCCCGTGCCGGAGGAATGTCAGCCATCGAGCCGCTCCAAGAAAATTCCTGTCATAAGAAACACGCCTATATATAACAGAGTTTTTAGTGGAAACATGTTTTTGTACTCAAGCACCGTCTCAAGACCATTTTAGCATCAAATGATGTAACTACGCAGGGACCACACGCGGGAAATATGGCGAGTATTTTCTAGTCGGGCCGTGAAGGGGGGACTGCCGAGGACAGACGTGCGCCGGCTACTATTATTAAACTGCACCACATACCCTCGGTTATATCGTGTCTTTCTTCATCTTACGGGCAAGTGGCATCTCCGACGGAGACGTCTTATATGAGCAATCACGGCATTACTCCCGCCAACTTCCGAACAAACTTCTCCCGTCCTCATATTTTACCGTCGAATCCCGTTCAACCGAGCTTCCGATAAATTTTCCCGTCACACCGACAACGCTACGCGATCAAAATCTATGAGAAAATTTCGCGAACAACGAACAAATAATGATTACTAAACTGCGGATATTAAGCGTTCACGTAAAACATCATAGATCAAGCCCATTCAAATTGAACAACGCGTTTTCATCTTGCGAAATTTATAAAAAGAGAGTTCGATCGAGTTAAACTGTTCAGTTTATGGTGCTCACAGCGACTATAGACTGTACAGGGTGTTCAGAGATTTACTAGCCAGATACCAGCCATTATAGTCCAGTCAGCGAAAAGTTGTAGAGGGAAATGGAAGGAACACAATTTCTAACTTTTAGACTTTGTTTGGACTAGTTAGGAGGTAAACATACTAAATGTTCCCATTCCTAGGAGGTGAGCAAGGTGTAGGGGGGCACGTAGAAGGTCCCCTTTTCGGTTTTCCGCTTATATCTCGGAAACTATGCGTCCTAGCTATAAGACCATTCTATACGAAATTAAAGCTAACAATATGTGCCACAAGATTGATTCGATTCAGTTTTTCGCTATCTCGCATAGTTTCCGGCCAATAGACAGTTGGCGCGCCGGACCGACCGTGTTTTTCGTTAATAACTCCTAAAAACAGCCGCGGATAACATTTTTGCAAAGGAAAATCTTGCTTCAAATGATCTCAGGAACCTCCCATTTCCGACTGTTGAAGGAATTTTGGGACACCCTGTATACATATGTATAACGATGCACAAATCTCTTGATCAGTGAAATAAATTTTTCTTTCATTCTAAAAACGATGGAGAAAAACGAGGAAACTAGTATAAAAGTCAAAGTTCAGCGAAATAAAAGTTCGCTGCTTCGAGGTTTACCCTTGAGAAGACAGAGACAAATGTGCGCACGCATGATGACTCCAGGATCATTAAAATTCCACTACTTTTGCATTTCACACACAAGCATTTGTGATCCCTTTGCGTGTAGTAAAAGAAAGCATATTCGACGCAGAAATTATTCTGTTATTTGTGTAGCGTGGCCTAGTTTGACGAGAGACAGGTTTAAAAGTATTTGAAGCGCCCCACATACATCCATACAACTTCGTAAAATGTTTTTGTTCATCGTGTATCAATGATTAAAATGATCTTTGATCTATAATGACTAGGTGATAAAGTACCCATGCGTACATTGTTTGGATTTCGACCTACGATACCGGCAATTTCGTGTGGTAAAATCTAAGATGCTACTAAAAATTGCTGTACCATTATTCAAAATATTGTTTACATTATTAAATATGTCGACATCCAAACAGAATTACAGTTATTATATCAATTTCATACCCATGAAAAAAGAAATCATAGAGAATAGAAATATTATAGATCGAACGAATGTTTAATTTTCGAGTTAAAATAGTTAGTTAAAATTATTGTGAAATTGCATAAAAATTTCGTAACGATCTAGTACACGGAATAATTCATTTGCTGTTGTGAGCATAAAACATACGCCGACAGTATACAAAAACTGTAAACTAATAGTTTAAAGACCGTATTTCAGTTGTATTTCATTAAATACATTTTAAGATTTAAAATTCATACCGACGTGTTTGTAAAAATATAATTCGTGCATAAAGAATCGAGTACACTGCAGCATATCAAATGAAACTTTGTAGAAGAAACTCGTAAAAGGAAGTCTACGTTCAAGTCTGCAATTTCAATTTCCGATAGATGAGCAAATATAAACGGGGATATATTTGGAAGAAAAGTGATAGAAAGATTAAATGAAAGTTCCATGGAGTTCCACCGAGGCAATTAACAGCGAGGTAATCCGACGAGATGAAGAAGAAACGAAAGTAAGAGTACCGAATCGGTAGCACGCTGCGTATCATTGTACACGATGACTCATTGGTGAATACCAAAGAGCAGCGTTCGTCTGATCAACAATAGGCCGCACGAGTTTCGCAATAGCATTACCTAACCGACCGTTGTACGCACCGGTGTCTCTTATTGTATTTAAAAATGGAGGACGCGCGTTACACCCGTGAATACCGAGTGACGTATGGTGTCACGCAACACAGTACACGCAAGTCACGTACTCCTCTCTCGTACGTAGGATGGGTGAACCTCAGGACACGCTACAATTCTGACAGTGAAATGCTCTTGTCTCTTCCTGGAAATGTCGATTCAATAGTTCAGGGGTGGTCTCGTTTCCAGAATTGTAAGGGTGCGGGACATGCGCCTTCTCATTTCTTGATAATGCAAAAATGGGTTTTTACAGTAATCTAAAGCACCAGATAAAAGATCAATCTAGGCCGCAGTCGCCCTCAAAAGTAGGACTTCCTTCATATAGAAAACTTTAGAAATTACTAAATACAATATTATAAGTATTAGAGGAAGGATCACATTATTTCATAAATATGAACAATTCATTCTTGAAAAGGTCTTGAACGCAATAAACTGGTTAAGGGGATAGTCCTGTTTCCAGGATTGCAAGATGGGTTTTTTCAGTAGTCAAGAGCGCTAGATAAAAGATCAATCTGGGTCGCAATGGCTCTCAAAAGTCCTACTTTTATGTTTAGGTATATTCTTGGTATCCCCTTATAAATGTATCTCAAAATTAAAGAAAAGATTATTAACTAAGGTGGAGCGGAGTAAGTCCGTTAATTGGTTATTTTTATTATAATATGAACGAAATTTCTCGAGCTTGTATTTATTAATGTAGTATATGTTAGTATGAACTATTCGACATAGATGTCGCCCAAGAATAAAGGTGTTTTCCTTGCTTAAATCAATCAATGCTAAACAGTCACGTGTGCGAGGTACACGTACAACTTTGAGGTTACCCTGAACGTGCAATAGTTTACAAGTTATTAATATATTCTGTGTTGTTATTTTAGGTAAGTGCAACAAGTATCGAGATGTAGGTTTACATTATATAAATCGTTCTTATTGTGCTTTTTAAAATTCATTGAGAAAAACACTAAGCTGATCTTGTCCCGTAAATATTACTGCACGGGGCAAGTGCGTACCATCACGGTAACAATATAATATAAACAATATAATTTAATGCAATAAGAAGCATTTTATAGCAGGCTTGTTAATCATTCTTTTCTTGCCGGGTAGCACTTGAAACAAGGTTCGAGAGCATTTTTAACTCTCCGAGACGGGCTTGCCTCATTTTCGGGGCAAGTGCGTTCTAGTTGACACTTTGTACAATATCCTGTCAAAATGATAATTTTCAAGCAAAATTAGGAATCCTACATAATACTAATTCATCGGTAATAACTGTGGCAAGAGTTCCATACCGAGAACGTTAAGTTTTTACATACCAGACTGAAAATACATCAGTTTGAAGTCCTACTTTGCAAAAACTATGGCGGACTTACTCCACTCCATCTTACTACAAAGTCAAAAATACTATAATTCCACAGACGGAACCCCCATAGCGAAAAGACATGTTGGCATATGAACGATAACGCCGAATTCGCGATTAATGACATGCGCCTAGGTGATTATAGTGCGTATTATGGTCCGAAACGTTTCAGCGAGGGAATCGATTAATCGGAAAATTTCCACGTACGGAAGAAGCACTAGGCGAGATAGCGATCACGGAATCAATAAAGCAAAAGTGGTCCAGCAAACGGAGTCAGGAGGCATCGATCAATTCGCGCGCATCGACCGGCAAATACAAAGGGGGTGTAGAGATCGCAAAGTATGAGGGAAGACGATACGGACTCGGGAGAAGGGTTTATCTGGCATAGCTCGAGACAGGCAACTATACCGTCTGGCATGAGCGTAGGCATGGACGAAGCAGGGCTCCGGGCCAGGAATCGATAACACATGACAGCATATAGGCACATACTGGACTGACCACAGAATGCCATCCGCGCGCCTCCCATCGCCCCTGTCCCTCATCACCCTCTCGCCCATGGACAGTTGCATCCCCCGACACGCACGGAAATATACGCTTGTGCAGCTCCCTGTACGGATAGCTGGCCCTTCCACCACCACCACCACCCCCTCTGCTGTATCCCTTCTCCCTCCACTATTCCTTCGGCCGTTCGCCTCCCTTGGCGGCAGCCGTTCCGACCGTTCTATTGCAGGGACAGGCATTGCGGCTAATGCCGTTCAGCCGTAAATTACGTGAAAGCGATAGACGGTAACCTAGGTACCACCACACCTGTACGATTTTTAGGGTCAGCCTGCACGCCCCCCGCTTCTATCCCCCTCCGCTACAGAGAGAGACACAAGCGCAACCGCGCGAACACTGTTCAGAAACAGTGACACAACAGCCCTTTCAGCAGTGCGTTTCTGCGAAACGTGGAAATAATTTTAATACGAGCGCGAGGGTCGCGATCCAAGTGGAAGTGGCACACTAGTTAATCATTAGGTGGTCCGGTTTCGTGGAACGTAATTTGCTTTCCGACAAATTATGAAAAATTAATGTGTTAGATTTATATTCCAGCACCTGCACACCGTCTCCGACGCGACACATCGTTTCGTCCCCAGTTCTAGCCTAGCTGGGGGGTCAAAAAAAAGTCTGTCGACTCTCTTTTCCTCCACTGTTTATCCTTTCGCGTAAAAGTATATTTTCATGACTACGACGTTCGAATCAACCGGTGAATGCCGGCTGCTTTGGATCGGTTATTGCCCATTTATCGCCACTATATCATCATTATCGTAGTAACATGGTCTCTTCGCTAACAGTCAATGATATTCTCGAAGAGGCAGAGTTCAAGGGTATCAATTTTTCAGATATTTCCACTGTACTCGGTCTAGACCATGGTTTTCTCACTCTTATGCTTCCTAGAGAATTTATCTGTTGTGTTATAAGTGAACTGCGGATTTTATTCATTTATGACAAAACTGGTCACGTTAAAAACATTTAAGAACATCAAGGTATCAGTTTCATCTTCAGAAAAGATGATTAAAAGAAGAATACAATTTTTATCTAGCTCCCGTTTCCTGCAATCAATACCAACATTTTTTTCGTTTACGTAACGAGATCCGCAGTCTAGTTATAAAACTTCGATCTGGACACCATCAGCTGAAGGTCCCCTTTTTTTAATGTTAAACTTGCAGACACAAGCTGTTTACGCGGTTGTCTGGTTTAGGATGCTAATCATGTGTTATGGCGATGCCCGGTCTACGATAATAATAGAAATGTTCTAATTCACAAACGTTGCACGACAAGGGTACTTTCCACCCTATAGACAATACTCTCTTTCCCTTTACTTTATATCCATAAATTCCTTAAGTCTCACTGTTTGCATCTTTAGCGTTGAATTTAAAAATTTTCCACCTTATCGTCAACCCTAGAGTCTAAGTTATTCTTGTAATGTTAGCATGCACAAAGCAATGTGCATGTTGCTAAAAGAACATGGTCTCTCTCGAATGAAAAGTTTCGCTCTGTAGCCAACAGCGAACACGAAAAGAACAATTTCTTCCTCGAAAAAGTATTCCTCCGTATTTGTTTAGACGAGATATTCAGTGTCCACAGGAATCTGTGCACTGTTTGCGAGCACCGTTCGCAAACTAGTTTCTCCGTTAGTACATGCCTTGAGCGGTATTCTGCGCGGCAAGGCCCGGATAAGAGAACTGCAACGTGTTCAGTAATTTCAGATGTTCCTAAATTAATCGCACGACTTTTTTTTAGAACGTCGATGCAAGAGAACTACTGGAAATATAAGTCGGATGATGATAAGTCCGTGGAGAAAAAAAGCGAACTCGACATTCCAAAACAATCCATAGGTCGTTCGGAAAAAGTCGTTTCGTTTTCTTAACCTACGATTACAACATAAATCAATTTTTATTCAATGAAATAACTACTTTAATATGTGAAATAAATATTTGCTAGTGTGGTATATTTGTTTGTGTTTATGCTTAAAACACCAAATTTAACGTTTCTCGATTGTAAATACTACATGCGAGTATCTAATTAAAAGTTATGGGAAAATGAAAGCCAATTTCTGTTTTCTGTCAGCAAACGATCGAGTTAGATGACTTGTCACCACTTCATTCGAAATGGCACTGCATAAACAATATTGAGAAAAGCGAAAACATCAAGTTAATTTCTTCATAAATGCATAAAAATGTTCTGCATTTATCGTGGGATGCAGGAATAAAATGAATATTGATTTCATCCCTTAACGACTTCGTTCCGCGTATTAAAAAAAAAATTACGCTATTCCGAGATTTTTCTAATCTTTTACCGTTTTATATCCCACCGAACCAAAGCCTCTAATGTATAAAAATCTGCAGTCTGTTAATAGCAAATGGAAGCGACGTCACCTCTACACGAAAAACGAAATTACTTTCCGAACGAGATTTAATCTGTATCACTGCCGTGCAGATAAAAATGTCTTATCCGTAGCGCACCACTTCCTTAACAAAGATCCAGCAGGACGGTGAAAAAGGGGTGCGGCAATGGCAGAAGCATACATATATCCACTCGATAATGTACAGTGATCCGCGTGCATGTATGTATGAGAACACTGCGCCTCTCGAGGGACGAGTCGAGGGTAGGAAAAAAACAGGAAGGAACGGCAAAGACGGAAGAGAGCAGGTAAGAGATACGTCAAAGAGGAAAATGGAGGGGGGGGGAGGAGAAGAGCTCTTGATCTTTCGAGGCAATTAAATGAATTTCCACTCGGCTGGAATGGCAAACGTTTAGACGGTTCTACGTAAGATATTCCAGCGAGCTCTCTCACAGATATCAGAGAGGTAATATCGAGAAGGAGAAGAGGCGTAGTTTGTGGGCTAGAAGTAATACACGAGAACGTACCAGTCTGCTAGCATACTTGCTTGTCTGTCTCTCTGGTCGCTCGGTAGACGATCTCGTCTGTCTGTGTGCCGTATGTCGCCGGCCTTGAATCGATTCCGAAACTAACAATGCATGACTAATCGGACCAACCCCCCGGTTCCCTTGTGCTACCTTGCGCTCCCTTCTTAACATGCATCATTCGAATCCATCATCTTTACCAATTCTAGCCATCCTTGAAAATACATTTTTGTCGCGTTCACTCGCGTTCCCGTTGCCCGATCGCGTCGTGTACGTTCAAAAGGAGAAGCTTCCCGGCCGGGGAATCACGATAAATATAAATCGGACCGAATGCTTCGCGGACTATCCTCTGACAGCGCCAACGAGTAAAACGAACGCACTCGTGGCACGCCGAGGTTCGCGTGCCTTACAGAAGGAAGGTCAGCGACTTGGACCATGCGACGGCCTTTGAACCCTGACGAAAGACGAGACCGAAAACCTTTAACCCTCCGTGGCAGAAGAAGAAGAAGATCAATGAAACACGTGGCAGTAGGTAGTGGAATCAAGTCGAGTTCCGCTGTGATTTAGGTTTCATTTCGAGTTCTATAGGAGAAAGGAAATCCTTTGCTTTACGTTGATTTACTATAATTGCCGTATCAATTTCTATAATTATCTAAAAATATTTTTAGGAGCGCTACATTCTTTAACAGTGTTTCAAATGAAAACGTATGCAATTGATCTTACCAAAGACGACTAAAGTTTCCAAATTATTTGTACATTTTCGTTGCCCACGCAAAGATTAAGCTTTCGATACAATTTTACTTTCAAAATTGTTTTCTGAATATTTCTTATAATATGTATAGCGTAAACATGAAGCGTCTTCAAAGTCAAAAATTTGCAGTCATTTCTTGTTTCGATTAGTGAAACATTTACAGATTCGTATGCAGCCTATGAAGATTTATTAAAGAATGTACATTCGCGTTTAATTTTGCGCGTCGTGCTTAAAACTTGCCGCTGTAAGCTCGCAGGTTGAGATTAACAATGAGTTGATAGCAGAAACTTTTGTATGTAACCAAATCATGCCGGTAGAAGTGATGTCTAAGTGGTACGCTGAATCTTGATACATACCATTAAAGTTTACGAAAACCGGGATATGTCGCGGAGATGCTGTTACACCGAACGGAACGTTTTGTTCCGCGGGACGCTTTCGCACGCGAATACGTCGTTTCGTATTTTAGTCTCGCGTTAACGAACGCGACAGGTGTAGGA
The DNA here is from genome assembly GCA_028455765.1 of Lasioglossum oenotherae. Classification (NCBI taxonomy): domain Eukaryota; kingdom Metazoa; phylum Arthropoda; class Insecta; order Hymenoptera; family Halictidae; genus Lasioglossum; species Lasioglossum oenotherae. Next base: position 10,547,202 of record CM052288.1, read on the forward strand.
GGGGAATAGAAAGAGAAGAGAGACACCATGATGACGATGACGCCGATAGCAGTAGCAGTGGCTGCGACAGTAGCAGCTGTTAACTATGTTTTTCGTGTCCGGTGCCATGAAACGCGTCGCGTCGCGTCGCGCCGCACCGCGTCACACCTCCCTCCCCCTCTAGACGAGTGCACCAACACGATTTTCTGATCCCGTCACGGAAATACGACACTGTCGTTGCCCGGTGAATCCCGCGAGAATCTAAAGTTACTGTGACCGATCCGATGGAACAGTCGGTGCATCTCTTCCTAGCCCCGCGGAATCCGCGTCAACATTTTCCGCCATTTCCGTGTAATCGTCGAAGCACAGTTGTAATTTCTTATATTCTCGAAAGCAGCTTAAATATACCGTAATATCTGAATATTCTGTTACAGAAACGGCGTGTCTCGAGTAACAAGTCTTTATACACTAGCCTTTTCCAACCGAACAAATTTTAATCGATTTATTATGAACGAACAGCGGACCTTTATGCAAAATAAAAAATTTTCACCTGATTTGTATGGACTGGAGTGAAATAGAAATTTATTTTCTTCCTCAATATGCTCAATAGGTTGAAAATAAAATAACAGTATTTTAAAATTCGTCTAATGTTTTCACTGTTTTTGTTGAGAAACAAAATTAATCTTTCTTCATTAAATAATAGATTTAATTTTGAGGGGGCGTGTCGAAATATCGATTCAATATCAATTGATTTCAGTTCGTTTATGAAACCGTTGGTCGTTTGTTCATAGTATCGTTCAATTTTCTAACCCGAATGATCCTCACTTGACGTGTTACATTCTAAACGTAAAGACGTGTTTTGCTTGTGCTGACTTTATCGTTATTGAATAAACTCCGTTGAGTTAATTTACATAAAGCGTGCGGATTATTTAATTACATAATCTAATAGTTTTAAATCACACCTATCGCCTGTCTAATTGTGAAACTCTATGTCAGGAGTTGCCAGCCTGGGGCGCATTAGTAAAAACATTTCATGACAGTGGCCACAATTCCCGCTGCGGTGGTCGTGACATGTGATTTCGAGCACCCTGTACACAAGATTGTTTCGTGTACCTATTGTTCATTAGAATTGCGAATGAATCCGGACGCGAAGGTGCAGAAATGAGCAGCTCGGCCGCAGTTATCATCGTGGGAACGCAACATCATCGCATGCGGACGCATGCGAATTGGCGTTGAAGAAAGAACGGGGGAAAAAGAGAGCGCGTCGATCGGCGTGGGTGTTCGTGTGTCACCCGGTGGGTCACTGCAAACGGTAACGAGTAACGAGTAACGAGCGAAGAAGGAAGGAAGAAAGAAAGTCGAATCGTCGCCGGGACGTGACGGACCGATAAAACAGTCACACCGTAGCAGCGTGGCACGGCACGGCACGGCACGGTACGGCATTGCTCGGCTCGGTTCAGGTCTGCTCGGCGTGGCGGGATTTTTCGACGGGGATCCCACGACATCTGCCACCGAGAAATGGCTGGCACCCGATGTCGTTCTCCGGCAAGCGTAAAACGCTTGACAGTTAAATTAATTGAAAGTTTTAAGGTAATTGGAATCGATAACGGTGAGGTGAGTAAGAGCTACCGTTCTCCGGACGCACTGGTCTGACTTGAAGGAAGGGTTCTCGCCGAGTGGCGCATTTCACGGCGAGGGAAGAACATTCGTGGAACAACCGGCAGGCCCTTTCTAACCTGGTCACCACGCTCTCCTCCTTGAGCACAAACCATTCGATATTGTATATGTATATCCAAAACGGAGAATGGTACGAAGCTACGAGACGATTAAGCCGACCGTCTACTTTAATATCCTGTCCCCATCCAATTGGTCTAATTGAAATCGAACGTGGACGAATTTTCCAAGGACCTGCAGATCGTAGCGTTCTTTCTGCGTATATGAGCGAGGGGGCCGCTTTATAACCATTTAGGACTGTTACGGATCTCTTCCCTGGTTCGTTCTAATTACTTATATTAAACGGCAGAAGACACTACGGTTGGGGTCTGAAGAGATGGCCAGCTGGGAAACGGAGATGGCCATGTCATGCGATCCTACGTTGCTTTTCGACGATTAAAAAGAGCATTGAAACGATGCTGCTTTTTAACCCAGCCTATATAATAATCAAAATCTATACGTATGAATATTTAACGGACTGAGCATTTCAGCGCATTTTATCAACACCATAATGTAGAAAAATGTGCCAATATCTATTGAAAAAGTGTTGACTAATTTTCAGAATGTGTTTCAAAAATACTACGTAGAGTTTTCCTTAAAAACTTCTCTAAATTGTCACTTTTTATGTTCGTTATTGCCTGGTGTGTTACATGAGACGACAACCTTAACAGACACTTCACTGTAAAAAAAGAATGATATAGTCACAATTCTTTTCTAATTGTAAACATGTCGCATATTTCTAATTGTAGAAAACAATTGTCACCATATAACTGATCATAAACCATACTTGGTTTAAAGCATTAAATAAATAATAATAATTCTATACAACTGATTAATAGACTGAGGATGTTTATGCAATTTTTAATTTTTGTAGACAAATTGTAAGAAAGTGGTACGAAATAAAATCCCATTTTCATTGGTAATATTTGTGGGTCCGAAATAAATAAAAATCATACTAAACTCTGTCGAATTTGATACTCCATCATTTTTTCTACATTTTCATAAACTGTAAAGGCATAAAGATCCGCAGTACATTGATTAATCAAGCTGTATTCTCTTTAAAACTGAACCATTGAATTTTATTTTCAAATCGGGCACGAACTTAAACAATCATCTGACACTAACAAAGCATATCAAGCATAGAACATCCGCGGCTATCGCAAACCCGAAACAGATTTGACGAAACAACGTACGTAGTTCGGCAAAAGTTGTAATTCTCATGGGAAAGGCAAATGTCATACAGCCGGTAGCAACTTTAGACACATCCTCACGCGTAATCTTACGAGACCTCTGGCGGAAGCGCTACATTCAACACATATTTTCAACTCCTCCGAGTAACTGCAACATGTATATGTACAGTGAGTTCTGTCACGTGGAAATTAAGATTACGCGTATTGTTTCACACCCAACCTTACACGCCCGGGATTAAATGTATTTAGTTATTTGATAAGAGCGAAATAGCTAAATTATTACGAGGTGAGATTATATCGTGGCTCTCACTGATCGAAATAAATATTACTTTCTAACTTCTAGACTTATAATTGCAGAGATCTTGTGGTTGGTGAAGACAGCATGATTATTTCGACAAGAATAATTCTGTGGTTGCAAGGAAGAACGCCGCACAGTGGGACCTTCCGTCCAAATCGAAGACAAAATTAAAGAACTTTCGATAGAAATGAGGTAGAGCGAGGAAATTTTTTTAAATTAAAGCTGAAACTTGGCAGAATATGTGAAAAATAGGGAGATTATGGTACAAACGTTTTATAACCCTGAGAAAGTTCGTTAAACTTTCACAATTTCAAGAAAATTGCGGTTTTTTCAATACCACCAGACGTTAAAGAATTCGTTGATGAAAAGTAAGTGAAAAAGATTATATACTTATGTGATATACGTCAAATAAACGTTCAAATGCTTCATTATGTTTAATTTTATTGTGTTTTATATATGACAATACAATATACCTTTAAACTAGTGGGTTATCAAATCATTTCAACGAAAAAATGATTACATTAGTTGCTGTTCACAAAAATCGATTTCTTGCAAAATCCTGAGATCGTAGACAAATTTTGAGACCAGATTTGAAATCAGCGTGAAAAAATCTACAGGAAATGATGTGTAGCATGTTTAAAAAAAATTTTCCGCACGTGGTATTGAAAAAACGGCAATTTTCTTGAAATTGTGAAAGTTTAACGAATTTTGTCAAGGTTATAGAACGTTCGTACCATAATCTCCCTGTTTTCATATATCCTGTCAAGTTTCAGCTATAATTTTAAAAAATTTCATCGCACTACCTCATTTCTATTGAAAGTTTCTTTGATTTTATCTCCGATTTGGACTTTCGTCCATGGGACCTTTCGATCCCACTGTGCGCCGTATATCACGTACTTTCACGTCCGAGCTATTGCCGTTTAAAGTTTTGATCGCTAATTCTTTGACATAGGACATCGGTGAAGTTGCATTATTTTGTTGACGTGAATTTGTATTCACGACTTTTCTCTGGTAAATGCGTAAATACCCTATACTTGTTTGAAATAGTGAAGTTCCGTATAATTTTTTGAGAGAATCACGTTTGGCTAGTTGGACCCTCGGGAGCGTCTAAAACAGGAGATTTTCGCCGAGAAATCGGAGTCACGATAGCCTCGTAAAAGTTTCGGCAATTTAGTTTTGCAAACACCGGCTCGCTCTGGTCCGTGCTAAATGGCTGTGTAAATAGGCAGTACGCGAACGATAACGGACGCGGAAGGTTCGCGAACGATTCCCCGGGGCTCTCGATGAGTGTATAAGCGCAACTTGTACGTAGAGAGGCACGAACCAATATTACCCCGAAGAAATATTAGCAATAAACCATCGCATTATATACACCGGGCTTTGTCCGACCGCGCCACTCCGTTCTGCGCCACGCCATACCACGTCATACCACGCCACATCGCGCAATACCGCACTGCACGGCGAGGCAAGGCAAGGCGAACCATCTCGTCGACTTCTCTGTGTAGTTTACAGAGAGTCTGGCTCGTTTCTTGCGCCGCGCTGTTTCGGTGGCAGAAGTGCGGCTCTCCTTACGCTCCACCGATGAAATAAAGGCTCATTTTTCGGCTCGGGAATAAAAGGGGAACTGACTACATATTGCCGTTTCCTATGTCTATTGTCCTCGTTTAACGTTCAAGTATCGTCCGGGCGAAAGCTAGATTAATCTGCTCTACGGAAGAAACTCGTAGCCCAAAATCGGAGCCATTCTTTCTTCGCTATCGAGCAGGGAATAGCTAAGAGACCAAAGTAACGATCCTCTTGGTTCTATGTATATTATCCTTCTTGAGTAATCGTGCGAATTACATGCACTCGAGTCCCGAGGTATTAGGCTATCACGCGAGTTTACTTCATTTTTGCTGTATATGAACTACTAGTTCAAGAGAAGCTCTGTATAAGCATTGTACAGGCTGTTCAAATATCCATAAAATTAAATACATGAAGCTATTAAAACAAATCGTACGCTACATTGAAAAGTACTTATTCTTAATTAATTTCACATAGAAATTTTTTGCCTTCTAAATAGTTCCGGTAGTATTTGATGATGCTGACAATATTGTACGATAATATCGCCATTTTCTAAGTTCAAATAAAAAAAAGATATGAAAGTAAAGGCAAGGTGTTGCTAAAAATCCCCCTAAAAAGATGTTACCCTTTGCACTCGAATGGTGACTCAAATCAAAACAGTGTTAATATCATTAAATTCGTCCGTATCCTATAAATTGTAAAAAGTTCAACTGTTGTATGAGAAACCAGGTCCAATTCGATGTGCACAATATAAAAAAAAACACACAAAACAAAAATTATCTGAGTTGAAAGACATGTCTTGATCTTTCAATTAAAATTGCTTCGAGTCCAAAGGGTTAATTCACAACAAGAGTTTTCGCACATTTCAAAACGTTCTACGAAAGTGTACTCTACTCGAAGATTGCAAAAAGTGCCGATCATTATTCATCTCAACAAAGGTTACGTGATCCACAGATGTTAATTCCAACAGTAACCGTGCCACGACCGATTGAATGACCAGTTTCATATTTTTTGTTGCATAATTATTGAAATTACAAAGATGCTTTCATTAGAAATTATTATCAATGCAATTTTTTTCGATTTTCAATGCCATCGCGTATTGACCAGAATCTGAATAAACATTTGTATTTTTCGAAACTGGTGCTTGCACATTCACGCACGACAACTCAATAAGGGCCAGTGTTAACGACATGTTTTCATTCCACTAATAATAAGCCGACAGGGCTTAGGATGTAGTAGACCTGGCAACGACCGGTAGGCAAACTGTTGATAGAACATCGCTATCAAGCTGATCGATCGTATTTAGACTAGCTACTACTAGAAGTCTGACCAAGTATGTATCCTGATCGGGTACAAACGAGTGCACGTCGAGAAAACGTGAATGCAGACTGAGGCTACGTTTCTATGGACGATTTCTGTTCAGTCGTTCAGCGATTAAACGTAACGAGTGGCGCTATTGAGTAAGAACGCGTGAGGAGCAAACGAGGCAAAGAGATGGCCGAGGATCGACGGACAACGCGGCCTTTCAACCAGGTCCCAACGAACATTAATAGCTTCCAGAATTAAACGACGGACTCGGCTACGTGGCTCGACTCGCGTACCGTCGTATATATCATTGTCGACGTTGACGTACGTCGTCATCGCACGCAGTATGCAGCTCTCTATCGTCGTGACGACCGACAGCGAGAATAATCTAGTCGTTTAATCAGCGAACAGAATTTTATTTCCCCGATCAAATCGACTACCGGTTCGATGAAAAATTGTCCTGCTTAGGACTCGGATAAGCCTTATTTCGAAATTCAGGGTGACAAGAAATAACGCAGTTAAACATTTCTTCTTATAGTTCTATCAAATCGTCGAATTTTGAAAAACCAAATGATAACAACCATAACATAGACCTTTAGTATTCATATATTTAAGAAGTTTCAAAGTGGCCACCCTTTGAGCCGATTCAGAGGCTCAAACGTGTTTTGAAATTTTCGGCTATGGACCGTAGCTCTTCTGGCGTCATTCGGTCCCCGGCGCAGAGATTTTTTCAGCGATTCGAAACTTTTATGGGGCTGAGCACAGGCCCTGGCCTCCAAAATCGACCAAACGCTAGAGTTCATAGAGTTGAGATCCGGTGAGTACGGCGGCCATTCCGCAGATGCGATGAAACCTGGAAAATGGGATTTGCTACGGTTTTCGAGGATCATGGGGTCAAAATCAACCAAGAAGTGTATCGACGGGACATTCTCGAAGCCGTCGTACTTCTGTGGGCCCAACAGCACCTCGGCGATCCGGAATGGACATTACAGCAGGATTCCGCGCCGGCCCACAGGGCGAAAACGACTCGGGAGTGGTGCAAAGCCCATTTTCCAGGTTTCATCACATCTGTGGAATGGCCGCCCTACTCACCGAATCTCAACCCGATGGACTACAGCGTGTGGTCGATTTTGGAGGCCAGGGCCTATGCTCGGCCCCATAAAAATTTGGAGTCATTGAAAAAATCTCTGGGTGGCCATTTCGAAACTTGTTAAATATATGAATACTAAAGGTCCATGTTATGGTTGTTATTATTTGGTTTTTCAAAATTCGTCAATTTGACAGAATTATAATAAGAAATGATTAAGTCCGTTATTTCTTGTCACCCTGTAAAAAGGAGCCTTTTTACTCTGTTACATAATAGCTGTTGCAATAAAATTCACCTTCTTGTACATAGTTACCGTGAGCGTAACCGACGAAGCGAATATAAACAGTCTCTACGATTTTGTGGCAGTCCCACTGGTTGACAGCTTGCAGCTGGCTGCGTCGATGGACACGGAGGACACGGAGATAAGTGAATTACAAACTTTCTGCATTTACTGTGTTTCTATGGTCTTAAATTTAGATCAACAGATTAGCCACTTGAGAACTTTCGGTGAAAGCGCTCGATGACGGACCTGAGTCCTCGCTAGGAACTGGACAAGAGATGGGCAATCAAATTAAATCCCATTTACGTAAATGGTTGGTTGAGAACTCGATGGATACACTCGAGTAATCAATAAGCTATACACTGTAAGTCAACTGTCTTTGTTACAAATAGCACAAATTTGCATCTATTTTATTCTTTCTTGTTTTATTTATTAGTCTGCGGATGTTTACGCAATTCTCACTTTTGGAGACTTTTTGAAACTGGAATCATATAAAATCTTATTTTCAGAGGTAGTGGTCTTTGCAGATCTGGAATAAATAAAAATCGTACTAAATTTTGTGGAATTTCATTTTCTAGCGTTTTTCAAACATTTCGAAGTCTACTTATCGCTTTCCCACATTTCACGTTGTCGGTGAAATTGGTGAAAGCTATTGTTATCTACATCCCTAATATGTATAGAGGGCGTCCATCCTAACGATCGAACCGATTATCGAGGCATTTAAGCCAATCTGACAAGAAGATATTTCGAATGAAAGTTATTCTGTACTTGAGAGCTCATGGTCATCCAAAGGTCATTATATAGTAGGTCGCTGGATTCGTTTTTTCAACAGCTATAACAATATAAAGACACGGCAAGCTAATATAAGCGTGGTAAAAGAGATAATTGGCAGAACTTGTGTACGAGATATGGAACATTAATGTGAACAGCAAGTCTTCCGTAAATACAATTTTTGGTTATAGACTCGACTAAAATAATAATTCGAATTATTTTAGTTTTATTTTCTAAAATACGATTTACCGCGTACACGTGAACATACAATAAAGGAAAGCTCTCAAAGTTCAAGGTGAACCCCTATCAGAAAATACGTGGCGGGGGAAACATTGACTTCACATTAAATGAAACAGCCGCGCCCTGCTCGTAACATCTTTCTCCTCTTTATCTAATCGCTTCACGTCACCGGACAATAAAGTATCTACAAACAGCCCGCTTATTAACGAAAGTTTTTCCAATTTTTGCTTAACGGTGCTACTTTCAGTTCTAATTCGTCAAACTCGGCTGCCCGTTTTTCATATTCCCCCGTTGAGTAATTGTCGCTATTAATAACTACAAACTCGATCCTCGAATTCAATATCTCCGAAGGAGGGACGGGACATTCGATCGAGCCGCGCCCAGCTCGTATCTTTTTTCGTTCCTTTCGTTTAATCGCACTCCCTTCCCACGTGTACTCGCGTCTGTTTGCTCTTCGTCACTCGAGGAAATTTATACGGTGACAGTTTTATTAAAGACGGACCGATGTCCCTTATTCGTTACGCAAAATCGAACAGCTTCTGTAACTTTTTAATAAATCTCTTGGTACGTTCGAAAATTTAATTGAGACCCGTATCCTGCGACCTTAAAATCTATTGGGTCGGCAAGAAAGTAATTTCGGTATTTCAAGCGATGAACTTTAATCAATAACATATTTTCTTCTTTATTATTTTTGGCAAAAGATCATAGAACAAAAGGAAAAATATCTTATTCGTTAAAGTACATTATTTGAATGAAAAATTCGGCTCTATTTCACCTGAAAACACCGAAATTACTTTCTTGCCGACCAAATATGTAAACATACCATGGTCAAATGGACCGGTTTTCTAGTTTACGATTATTAGAATTATGAGAATTGAGAAAGAAGAAAGAAAGAATTGACTTCTTCATTTAAGCACATATTATAATGAAAACTGTACTAAGGCTAAATAAATTCAATCTCCTCGCTTCTATAAACTGATTAAATTGAGTAGATTCATTATATGTACAGTGACTCCATTAATATTCGGACGCTCCAACAGAAATAATAACTTTATAAATATTGGACTATACGATTTGAACTTTTTTGAGAAGCTAGAGCAATTAGTTGACTACGTGCTGTAGAAAGAAATTTTTTCAAAAATTGCAATTGGTCGGAATTGTATAGAAAATACTAAAAAGTTACATTTTACAATATTTTTATACGGGTCTATATTGAAGATATGAAAAATATGTTTCGTAGATCCGTGTCTTATATGTATGTATTGTGAAAGTTTCATCAAAATAGGTTGAAAATTGTAAGAATTCTTAAATTTATTGCAGTTAGAAGCCGAAAATTGTGAAAGACTGGAATTTTTATAAACTTGAAACGTTGTAGCTCGTTGCAACGTTGACAGATTTTGATGAAATTTTCGGAATACGTTTCATTGATACAGATCTTCGACACGTGTTTTCTAAAATGTCCAAGTAAGCCCACCAGAAAAAGTTGCGAAATACAACAGTCAGTATTTTCCGTGCAGTTCCGACAACTTGCAATTTTTCTCAAGAATTTTTGTCACGTTGCGTAGTTCTAATTGTTCTAACTCCTCGAATAAGTTCAAATCGTATGGTCCGATATTAAAAATGTTATCGTCTTTTTAAGAGTGTCCGAATATTAGCGGGAGTCGCATTATTTAGTGTTCGAACGAGATATGAAAAAGTAAATTCAAACTACGAAATTTGTAAATGAAATAATACAAATTATTTTTTAGGCCTAAATTAGAGAAATCTAACGTAGATTGTTATATATTTTCTGAATTACTATAATATATAAGTTTCTCACGATAGATACAATTTTTTAACCATGAATAGTGTAAAGGAACAGATTATTCAAGGTTTGCGGCGGCTGTTATTAATTTTTGTATTTTTCCGTAAATAGCTAGTCGGTTGAACCTATGTATACTATGCCAGTAGTTATATTTAATTTATGTATTTCCCCGTTAGGCACGTGCAATCTATTCGTGATAATGACTAAAGAATAAACAGCGTTTCTGATTTCCATATCTATCTGTCTACTGTTTACGTAATTTCTCTAAAAAGAATGAAGACTGTCGAACTCGTACATATCGAATGATATACCGAGACGCAATTACGGAAAACCCACTTAAAGACAATTATAAATGATTATAGTAGCATACTTAAAATTATTGTTGTATAAATCTCGAGTCTTCGAAGCTCCAGAGCTCAGTCTCAAGGAGTTATTCTATAGAAACTTAGTCTTTAAGACTGAGCTCTGGAGCTTTGAAGCTTTATACAACACTACTTAAAATGGTATAGAAAAAAATTGAAAATGTACCAGTGAATCTTGATAGCAAGTAAGATCGATAAGGGGATGGCTCAGACTTGAATAGAGGTGCAAGACCGAAATCATAAATGTCTGTTGATACGGCACCTCATCTTTATCGATGAAAGATAATGAACACGTTGAATGGTGGCCGCATTATCCACGACTATAGACTCGATTATACAATGGCTAATTACCTTGATACTGTCGTAGCAAGCAGTGACCCGTCCATTCTGCACCTCGACGTTAGCTGGCGGATGAGCGAACTTGCACTCCGTGTCGGGCCTGGTGCACTTGTTGCGCTGGAACTCTCTGCAAACCTCTAGCTGCAGCCATCGGGAGTCCTTGCCGTTCAGTAGGTTATTCATGTTGACCATTGCCATACTTCCTTCCAGTCCTGGAAGACCACGAGACTCCTCCTTAACGGGGTGCAGGCTTTCGAACACGACTTTAATTTATCCTCTTCCTTCACTGGCCTGTTCTCGGCGTAGTGTTGCCTGTTCGTTCACGATCGCTCGCACCAGCTGATCTTGCCAAGGATACAATTGGTTTTCGTTTATTCTGATCGGCCCCCCTCGACTTCGCGGCACTTGCGGGAGTTTCATCGAATCAGAATCTGCCCTAACCTTCCCTAATCTTTATACAGTGACTCCCACTAATATTCGGACAGTCTTAACGGAGTAGACACGTTTCTCCAGGATTGTAAGGGTGTGGGATGCGCTTCTCATTTTTCGATAGTGCAAAGATGAGGTATCTCGTATTTTCTGTTCTAGAATCTATTCATTGTTAATTCGTCAAATTAACAATTGCAAACTTGGAAAGAAATAAAAAGGACAATAAACATACCTAATCAAAAGACTATATTCAATATGGGTTTGAAGATGATAAATAATATGAATTCTATTCTATTCTAATCGCGCAAGAAAGAACACCGAGTAGCCAACTCGCGTGGGCCCGAAATCCCGCAAGTGCCGGGAGCATTGATACAATGATAAATGTTGGTACCTTTGGAAGGTTGTCTTCGTGTAGCGTGCGATCTTATTGTTCCATGAACGTGCCTCTTGTCAAGTTGTTGGTCTTCCAGATCACTGTTTCTTCCGTGTAGACGACGACGACGACGAAGACGACGACGACGACAACGACGAACCGTAAAACTCGCGTAACCGTACAACAACGACGAAGTGAACAAAGATAACTAGAGAGTGAATAAACTCGCGTAGATCAGACCCGTCGTATTCTTCTTGAACTTGTCTACTATTCGTTGTCGCGTATATTATCGAACACCGTGTTAAAAGGCTCGGGATTGTCGGAGACTTCTTGCCTCGTGATGCTAAACTATTCTTAGACCGTGCGATATCACCGTTGTTATCAGCTGCTCGCTCTTTATCGTACGCACAGTCTGCGTTATCGACCGGGATCGGTTAGTCGCTGCAAAGAGACAGTGCGGCTTCGCTTGCCAAGTTAGCGGTTAGCTAGACAGCAAAGATAGCGAGAAAGAGCAAGAGTATAGCTGGTATCTGCTCTCCGTTTCTTTATTCGTCACTGATTCTTTCTTCCCTTCTACTTCCAGCGCTACGATCTCGAACGTGGATGATGATGTTCACACCGTTGCGTTGCAGCGAAGGCGTTCAACAGCAAGATTACAGCGATTGCGATTGACGGAAGAGGAACGTGTGTGTATCTCCTCGGAGAACTGGGGAAATCTCACCGAGAAAGTAAAGCGAAGAGGTAAAGAGGCGTTTTCTATCGACAGCGATTAGGCTCTGGCTTCGATATATATATGTATATATTTTTTCTTTTGCGTTGCTCTTTTATTGTTTTATTTAGGCGATGCTTGCGGCTTCCGTTGACCAAGAAGATCGTGGATCCTTCCTGATTCCCTTTACCGATCTCTCGATCTTCCTTTATCCAGGCAGCACTCTGTTATCTTCTCGCAATGCACGTCGTAGGAGCTTTAGAAGGCGCGTAGTAGCAACCAGAGCGTAGTAGTTTTTTGGGCAAAGCTTGAAAGCCTTTCAAAGCTAAACGTCGACCACCAGAGGAGCGTGTGTGTACGTACGTATGTGTGTATGTGTGTTTCTATGTGCTCTCTAGGCGCAAATTTGTTTTCTTTGATCGATATATAGCTGGCTGTTGCTGGCTGGCTGCGTCGGAGTTTTTATTACAGAGAGAGAGAGAGAGAGAGAGAGAGAGAGAGAGAGAGAGAGAGAGCGAGATCTGTGGCGTATGCGTGTCTGTTCACGTCTGTATATATACGTATATGTCTGTAGGTACGTGTGTTTCAAAAAGCCGGTCGTGGTGTCCTTGAAGCCGGTTCTGAAGCGTGTACTCTCGTGTGTAGTGTCTACTGGACGAGGAAGTAGAGGACTAAAGACTCTCCGGTGGAGGTAGAAAACGGATCTAGAAAGGAGTTCTCGAATGTTGGAAAGCTGAGCCTAGGCTATCCTTCGACGGGCCGGGGAATGGAAGTAGACGAAGAAGAAGGGATAGAGACCGTTGTTCCCTTGAAGAAGGAGCCGAAGAAGGAGGCTGGTAAAGAGAGTAAGCAAGGCGGTAGGCGACAAAGCGGGTAAAAAGGCGAGAGGGGTAGAAAGGTCCGGTTCTATGTTTGGGTCGTGAATTCTCGGGGTCGAGTCGGGTCGGGTCGGGTCGTTGCGGATTGGGCGAAAGGGGAACGGGAGGAGACGTGGAGAACGGTAAAAGAGAATGATAGAAAGGGGGAGGTTCGGTGGGGGGAAGGGGGATTGCGAGTTAGCGAGTGACGTTGCGTTTCCGTTCCTCGGATTTACGTCATTTATTCGGCGCACTCCTGGTTCCTCCCGCGGTCGAACTCCGGATTCTGCTGTTCTGGAAACATACCAAAAGCGAAAACTCGCGTTACTGCGGATGCAAAGGCTTAAAATGCTTCTTGTTTTCGGGGCGGGGGGCGGGCGGGCGGGCGGGCGGGAGGACGGCAAAGAGAAAGAGAGAAAGTGGAAGGGGACTTCGTTCGTTTTGGTGGGCTTAGGAGGTGGGGCGTTGGCTTGATGAGAGGTTTTAGCTTCAAGATAGATAGAGAAAGACAGATCGAGGGCTGGTTGGAAGTGTAAATGGGAATGATCAAGCAAAGGCCGCGAACGGGCAAAGGTATAGTAGAAAACAAGCGCAGGACTACCAATGCAAGCACGCTTAATCGAGTAAATCAAGGCATCCCGTTGTGGTGTGGAGAATGCATGATCCACAACCGACCATGTACAGTTCCCAGTTGTTATTAAAAAATCAAACGAGGTATCATCTTGTCTTTTTCTATAAAAAATCATTATATTTCCAAATATGTCGACTGTGTTAAATAATTCGGTTTCTATGGTGTTCCGGACGGGTTACCATCGGTTGGTCGACAACTCATTTCGCCGACACAGCTTTCATCGGCGATTTGACCGTGTTAGTGTCGGTCAAACCGTGTCGATGAAGACATTTGTCGACGATTTGACCGTGTAGATAAACACATAGTGTCGACGAAAGTTTCTGTCGGTCAAATCGTCGATGAAAACAGTGTCGGCGAAATGAGTTGTCGACCAACCGAGGGTAACCCGTTCCGTCGCGTCGGTTACGCACATTGTTTCAATCATTTCTCGAATGCTCGAATCTCTCGAATTGTAGTAAATTAACGTGACGAGAGTGGAGTTTTAAGCTTACCCTAGTACTAGTAGTATGTACCGATTACATCGTAGTTGCAACCGCAGTATTAGGGACATTCCTAGTGATTTTCGTGCCGCAGTAATGAGCTCTTCCTCCACTTTAATGTCCGTAACTCTGAGGGCTTAGTTTTTTTTTATTAAAAAGGTAAGATGTTTCTTTTTATATTTTTATTTCATCGAATTAGGTATCTAAATAATAACAAAACCCTATGCAATTTAACGCAATGTGAAGAATGTAAACAATAGTCCTTTGATAACCGACATAGAAGAAAAATGGTCTTATTTTTACCTTTTATGAAGAATGTTTTTTCAAATCCCGAGATTATAAAAATATGAGAACGATTGACAATTTTATTTGCCTCGCCAACGAGAATACATTCTCATTGGGATAAAATGCTGCAGTAATACATTTACAATGAAACAAATACAATGAAAACTTCATATACCACTCTACACTCTGCTAATTAGCATTTTAAATATATACATTAATTTTTTCCACTTAAAACGGATCGTAAAAACAACCGTTGTACTTACACCTCGATAAAAGTTCAACATCTCTCCCCCCTCAAACATCGAGTAGTAAAAACGTAATACTTGGTGGCGCGATTTAATTTTATATTTCATAAAATCAGAAACGCTCTTAGCAAAAATTGTTCATCTTACAACTACAGTGCTTAAGAATTTAATTACCCCCCGACTTAGAAGTAAATCGTTTACTAATGAAAATTAAAACCTTCGTATACAGTTCAAAATTATTAGAATATCCACATTCTGTTATTTTCCATTTAATTGTTTTCTCCTCTCCAATGATTAAATCTAAAATACTCGATAGTACCATTCATATATTTCACTTCAGACTACGTTCATACCTCGTGTGACAGTTTTATGATGAAGTGAGATATATGTATACTGCGTGTACTACTTAGTTTCAACCCATTTTCTTCATGGTAATATCCACATTAATCTATGGATAACAACGTCCAATCACGCACAACGAAAACTGTACAAATATGATTACTTTCTTCGGGGACACCTCGAAAACGAAGTTAATCACGAGATACTAACGACACCTGAAGATATGGACAATCGTATCATTGGAGCATTAATGATATAACTCAAGAATCATTGTAAAGTGTATCAGTTATCGATTGATTACGCAATTTTATTAATTGCAATAGACATCAATTCCAGCGTTGCTTGCATTAAATTATTCTGGGCTCAGTTCTTTCAACAACAAGAAAAAGAAAGTAATTATTACGTTGTATCGACACCGTACAACTTTCGTTTCAATAATTTGTTCATATAGCAAACTGTTTG
This sequence comes from Lasioglossum oenotherae, assembly GCA_028455765.1. Classification (NCBI taxonomy): domain Eukaryota; kingdom Metazoa; phylum Arthropoda; class Insecta; order Hymenoptera; family Halictidae; genus Lasioglossum; species Lasioglossum oenotherae. The sequence continues at coordinate 10,562,942 of CM052288.1, forward strand.
CATGTAATTTAGGTGGCACACATCGCTGAATCAGCCTCTTGTAATATCGTCGATCTAGCAAATGTATTATTACGAGACTGCGGATCTGCATGCAAAATAAAAATTGTCTGCATCGATTCCGAGCAATAGAAACTAAATTGAATGTTGTTTCTTCCCTTAACACTAACAGTCGGTATGGCGACCGGTCGAATGACTACTTTCACATTGTTTATTTTTTAATTATTGAAATTATAAAGATGCTTCCATTAGAGATTATTCAAAAAATTTCTCTATTATTATAAAAATTGTGAAGAAAGAATCTAAATAAATTAAGTCTTGTAATTTTTTATAAAACAATATATATATATATATATATATCCGACATACATATTTTGTACCCGGTACGGTTAGTTTTAAGACTTTAATAGAGGAGAAATCATATATTGACATCTTCCATTAACAAAATTTTTCAACAATGTTGTATTTCATGTACTCAATTTTTCTATAAATGCATAAAGATCCGTAGCGTAATTATTATGAAACGTCCGACAGCGAAAACGTCTGAGAATTTCTTTACCGAACGGCTGCCAAGATAAAAATTCTGTATCGAAAACTGCAGATACGCCCGGTTATCTGAGAGCGAGCGTAGCTGCCACGTTTCTGAAATATCCGTGGGACGGAGTATTTATCGCTCACGAAATCCTATCGCGAGTTCGCGAAGCATATAATTCTAGCTGATATCGTACATTAACCGGTGAAAAACTGCGTTCCCTTCTGCACGTCCCGCCGTGAAAAGTCCAGGAGAAAAAATACCAGGACGAGCTGGTGCACGTACACGCGCCCATGAATAAGTATGCACTTTTATGTACGAGCCAGAGACAGTTAAGGCAAAGAAAAAGAAAAGCTGAAGAGGGCTGAGGTAGAGGGAGGAGGAGGAGGAGGAGGAAGAGTGCAGCGTAGTACAATTTTCCGTCGCGCAAGTAAGCCGCTTACGAAAAGCGGACCCGAGGCGGTCGACTCGTTTCTCATGTTACCCGACAAGAGTTATGGGGACGTATGTGCGCGTTCAACGCACTAGAAAATACCAGAAAGAAAAACGTTTTCAGTCGAAACGTTTGTTTTCCCGAGGATTTCTCGGGTGGAGGGAAAAATCGACGACGCTGAACTGACCGTCGCGTCGCCCCGTCGCTGAACACCGAACGAAAGTCACCGGACGAAGGTCTCAAGAAACACAAGTCGCAAAGTGTTTCTTACTAGGTATGAAGTGTATCTTTCTCAATAACTGTGGATGTTTATGCAAAAATTCATCCTTTTAGGAACTAACTCGCAGAGAGAGAATACGTAACAGACCTGGCAACCCGAGAAGTCAGACGAAGTCTCAGACCTGGCCGGACCTTGGCCAACCGTCATAAAACGATTTCCCAAATAATTGCAGGACCCACAAATTCGATGAAACTTTCATAACCCACGCAGATCTACGAAACATATTTTTCAAAATTTCAATACAGGCCCGCATAAAAAAGTTGTAAAATGCAACATTTAGTATTTCCTCTACAATTCCGGTCAAATGCAATTTTTGGAAAAATTTCTTTTCACATCCTGTAGTAAGCTAATTGCTCTAGCTTTCCAAAAAAGTTAAAATCGCATAGTCCAATATTTGAAAAGTTATGGTGTTTTTAAGTGTGTCCGAATATTAGTGGGAGTCACTGTACGTTCGAAGAGTAGATACTTGAAGTTCATTATTGCGTATACTATAAATAATTGCATTATATTACCGTCCGGTGAACTGGTACCGTAGAAGGATAGTATTTATAGAAATTCGATACCAATTTATTCGTTTTAGACTCCTTCAAATCCAGTTTAGTTTAAAGTTTAAAGGAAGATTTATGAAAATTGGTCTCTGCGAGACTGTATTCTTTATTTAAGAAATACGTACCATCCCTATAGCTCTAATAGTTCCCGAGTTTAAATATGGTTCGGATCCCAAACTTTGAGGGCTACTTTCACCCCTAAAATATGTACCATGGCCGTTAAAAGAAATGTGTGTCTAATGTCAGACCAAACATATGTGAAAACAGTTTTTATTTATATTTCACATTACATAATACTATCAGATTAAACAGAGATTCTATTTCCCAGTGAAAGGTTCGCTTTGAGTGAAAACGTCTGTGTTCCTCTAAGAATATGTTCTACGAATAGTCTCTTTCTACTTAAATGGGATGACAATTGCAAAACCATAATTTGCTTGGGATGATGAAATTCTCAATATCCTTGACTTAAATAAACGTTTGACACAATTTCTCTAATGCAAACAAGGAAAGATACTGCATACAAATATTATATTATATAATATTATCAATATCAGAACGTTGTAGTTTCTTCTGCCTTCTTTCCAGATCGAAGATAGGAAAATGATAAGATACATTTGACTTTATCGACGATTAATAAGTGCAGGCGAAGGTAGACAAACAGGATTTTCGTAATCCACGTAACTTTTTCACGTGGCGGGGTTTTTTCGCGTGCTCAAGAGTTTCCGTTCGGCTCTCTCTCGGTCGAATCGATATACTACGTGCACGAATGCGGCTTCGAGCTTCGTCCACTTCTTTCACGTGACTACCGCAGAAAAAGAGGGACGACGAAATCAATATCTCTCACACAGACTTTTCGTGATCGTTGTCGTTGTCGCTGACGCCGTGTAACTCCTCGCCTTCGAAGGACGTTCCTGACATCTGCATCAAATTCGGCGATACACCACCGAATGCATCCAGTTGTCTCGATACAATCAACGGTGCTACTAAATCACGGCGAAGTTCGATTTGTCCAAGCCTATCGAGAAACAAGATGGTTCCGATAACCAGGGCATTCGACTTTACACGTTTAATTCTTCATCTAAAAGAAGTCTAGAACATCTAGAAATCTACACATTACAATATGTACATAGTACAAACAAAGTGCATCTCATTTGTGTTAATTCGTGACTGATAACGTGTTTATATTCGTGGAAAAATCCTTAAAATTGGAAATTAGTTGCTGCAGGTGAAGAGTCCTATATCGACCTAACTAAAAACGAACAGGAATACTAACAGAATCTCGATGAGTGTTGCGATGAATTTTCAAATTTGACAACTAGACAGCGGATCTTTATGCAAAATAAAAATGCTCTGCCTAAAATGCAACAAACTGAAGTGACAGAAATTTATTTTCTTTGTTAACATGTTCAATAGGTTGAAAATAAAATACAACAGTATTTTTAAATTCTTCCAATGTTTTTACTGTTTTAAATTACACGTTCTCGTTTGTGTCATAAATGCATAAAATCGGTTGTCTGTTGATAACACATGTTTCGTACACAATTAACATTATCCTATTACCAGAATAAGTTTTGTTGGGAAAACTACTTTGCAATTCAAGCATCGGAAACTTCCTGATCTGCCTACGAAATATGCCGCTTATAATAAGGATAATTTAATAAAGTTGAATAAGTTTGTTATATAATTCAGCTACAGGTTGTTTCATCATCCTAAACTCCTTGATAGTATCAGTGACTAGAGTCTCGAGCGGATTGGTCAATGCATGTTAATTTGGAAACTATGAAACCCTTTGACGCAGATCAAGCTCTGACATTTTATCTTCGGTGCATCCACCTTGCGCCTACAGGCAGGTCTATTTATAAAGCAACCTCTAGGAACGGCTGACTGGCCGATCCCAGTCGATTGTAAAAGTCCACTGATCCGAGTAATCATGCCAATAGTCGGTCGTCGGTGTACGGGGACAGAAATAGGTGGGGAGAAAATGATTTTTAACATTTACGAGCGATCGCTCCCGATCAGCCAGGCTGAAACGAGCCAGCGGAAGGGAAGTCGCTCGGCTGTTCGACGATTGTTAACTTGCTGCAGGCAACGGGGATTAAAATAAAAATGAAAGTGAAATTAACGGAATGAAACAATGGGAACGACCATCCCTATCCGAAGCTTAAGAGTTGTCGCCAGCTGTAATGGAATTAGGACCGATTAAATTAGCTAAAAGGATTTTGAACACGGAAGATGTGAGACGCCCTTTTTCATCTTATTACCAGGGAACATTTTTTTCTCCTTCTGCCACAGTTTATGAAATTATTCGAGGTTGATTAATGCTCCATGTAGACACTACCAACGAATTGTTTTTGCACAGCTTTTGTCGTGGTTTAGCGCAAACGCGACAGTTGCAACACACAGGAGAGCCCCTTCGAAAATGTAAAGTGACTAGTGATTTTTCGTAGTTACGAGTATGCATATCTATTATTACTACTGAGAGTCATCACTAAAAATTGATGCACCATTACTCAAAATATTGTTTACATTATTAAATATTACTAATATTACTAAACAGTTAAGTATTGTATGGGGTATTGTATCAAAAGAAAAGAATCATATAGAATGGAGTTATACTAACAAGGGAAGGACCCCAAGTGTCCGACTTCGATTTTGATCATTTTGTTGTGAGACGATGGTATATGGATCCCTAATAATGTCTGCAAAATATTAGGTGTAGTTACTCAATAGTTTCAAAGATATAAACAATTAAACTTTCATGCCTTGTTGATACATATACCATGATTTGTAGCTCAAGTTTTCCCAGTTCCATTGTTTATATCTTTAAAACCATCGAGTAACTACAACTAATATTTTGCAGACATCATTAGGGATCCATATACCATCGTCTCACAAAAGATTACCAAAATCGAAGTCGTCCACTTGGGGTTTTTCCCTTGTAAGCCGGAAGAAATGTTTAATTTTTGAGCTAAAATAACTCCGAGTGCAAAGGGTTAATAACTTCACGTGTCGCGAGGTTGCTACGCGAATATAGTCAAACACTAGAATTTTTTATTCGTGTATCGTACATAAAATTTAATATTTCATCACACAACAATTTTTCAATTAAGTCGATAACTATACAATTCATTTCTAAGGAATTTATTGGGGATTCTATTAACACATAACACAAAGTATACGTATAATACAAGATTTTTAAAGAGCCGGGTTCGAAGACGCCATCTTTAATACTTTCAAGGGGACAATGGAACCCCCGCGGGAAAACGTTTGCATTCTGCGCGAATATTATACGAAAAAAGTGGGATTCTTTAGAGAGATCGTGAAATTCACCCAGTGGAGCAGCCAAGAGAAAGACGTCTTTTTCATTCACCACACGAATACATGGATATCTGTGCAGTCTAAGCCTCCGTACAAATTCCTGAACGGTCCGATGTCTCTTCCTACTGACAAGAAGTATTTCTATCCGTTCCTTTTTTGCATATGCATCTCTGCATTCCAGGACATCTGGTATTCGTCACTGTCGTCGTCTCGTGACCGATCTAGACTCTTTTGCATCGGCAAAAACTTCATGAAAATTTAGGAGTGGTTCGAGAGAACAGATTTTCATCGACTCGGGTTCATTAAACATTATTCATTAACATATTTATTAACATATTATCTTATTTGACTACATAATTCAAAATTCAAATTATCAATAGTAATAAAATGATTTCATTATTTTATTTTCAAATGGATTTCAAATGATTTTTCATTTGATCACAAGTAATTTGTATTCTCCAAAATTCGATTTATTTCGTGTACTGGGGATAAAAATTTTAAAAGCGAATGCAGCTAAACTTTTATCATTAAATTATTGGGTTGGCAACTAAGTTCGTTCGGTTTTTGTGATTTATTCCAATGTAAAAAACCGAACGAACTTATCTGCCAACGCAATACAAAAATTGGTTATTAATAAACTACAGAATTATTTATTATTTTCTTGAAACACGTTGATTACAATGGTGCTCACTTTCATCGATAAGTTCATTCAGGGGAAAAGTTGCGTTTGTTTAACACGTTTCGTGCCGAGCCGTTTTTGCTCGACAATTAAACAAACTCGTGTGCTTTGTTTTATACTGCATTGCTTATAATGCCACCTTCTTTTCGTGGAAATATATTCTACAATCTTAAACTTGTTATAAAATGTATGTTTTTAGTGGTGTTATGTGTATTTGTTTCACGTGGCATGAAACGTGTTTATGTTACTCTTAAAAATCAGACATTTCATATGCAACAACCTAATATTTAGCAATTGGAGTGTTTTTCTATTGCCAACCGGAGCACTTGTATCACATCTAATGTCAAACAAAATGACGAGCAATTCATATTAAATTCAATGGATCTGCAGGAAGCTGATTCCGCAAACATCTTGTAAAAGGATCCAACTATCTAATTGCTTCCAGGTATATGTGTCATCGATTGGAGTCGATATAGTCGTCAATAGGACCGTCTCCGGCCACACAATACTAAACGTCTCTCGGATGTTTTCCTAGTGAAATCAAAACTCCAGAGCCGGGTTTTTAGCTTTTTGTGATACTTGACTCTTGCTAGCCTTTTAAGGAGATTGTCGGCTAGGTACCTATACATCTATAGAATTGTGTTCTTTTGTGCTGCGGGACATAGAGGAAAGGTACACTCGCAGGGAAAACCTCTGTCTGCGAAGCAATAAAAGCTCAAGACCTCGTCCCGATGCCTAGATCCTTCCATCGATTCGTGTTCACCACGGCTGACACGTATTTCACGGTGAAACGTTGTGACAGGTGTTAGACAGTAATCGATTATCCCCGGTGTGTTACGTTTCGGTCGTTGCATTCTTATTCTTAGCCCCATGCACAATGGCACACTGACTTACGGGTTTCCGTATAAAAAAGACTCCCGTAATCCGGATTATAGTTTGGTCTGTGATGGGGAAAAAAACTGACGGCATAACAGGTGAAATATGTACGTCTTGAAGGAGCCAGGGTGAACTCGCAATTCATAGGCTCCAGCTACACTATGTACTTGAGTATTCCGACATTGATCTGGATCGACTAGATTGTTAAACTAAAAATATCAAATAAATAAAATATGAGAAATGTAAATCGACTGTTTCTAGATAAATGTTTCTAATGAATGTTTCTAACGAATGTGTCCAATGAATCTAGAAACATCTAGATCATGTTTAATGTAACACTACTATAAAGCCACTACAGTTAAATGTTCTGCTTACAAATTATTTTTGATATGTAAAACAATGTAACAGGATACGAATAGATATAGATATAATACAGAATAGGTGTGTAGACCTGAATGAATATCAATAAGTACATGTGGTGCATGTCTTTATTTCTTACCATATAAGTATGGAGTAATAGGCATTTTTTTAACACCTAGATTATAAATGAAGAAGATACAGCAGTACATTTTCGATATTTGCAGGCGGCAAAGAAAACAACGATAAATCTAATGAATTACTTAACGGGAGATCAGCATCGATATTGCCTTGGAAAGGTGGAAAACTCGTTTGCAGTGATGCATATAAATGAAGTTATTCTTGCTACATACTACTTTCGTTGAGTCAGACCAATTACTTGATATGACAATAAATTTCTCTTGAAAATATCTTTTCATTTAAAAGATCACGTTTAACGTTCTTTAAACGAAGAACGTTTAAATTTGGAATTGAAAGTTTATCAAGAATCTTTGCCAAGTCTACGATATCGTAATTCGAAAGCGCAGGTTCGATGCACGTATCTCACATGCGATCATAATCGTAGATTAATCGATCGTGAGGAAGAGAGTCGGGCCGAACTAACGCATAATAGTCCCGGGGTTTGCTAAGTATTTAACGGGAGCGAATAACGAAAATCCGACTCGGCTTCCGAACTACGGTTGAACGAGCGAACTTCTACAATAAGACTGAATGCTGCACGGCAGAGAGGCAGCGCATTATCAGCTGAATGGAAAACAATGGCAATATCGATCGAGAATTTACAGGCTTCGATCCCATTTGTGCCCACGTGGTATGTGTTCGCGCAAAACACGCAAAGCCCAGCCTTTACACTCTCCACACTTTCGCGATTTAAGTGCCTATGAACTAACAAGTTACCGCGCGCACTGTGATTCCCGGAGCATACTTCACGAAATACCAATAAACCGGAAAATTATCTTTGCAGATTGTCCGAGAGACTTGGGTGCAGTCAACTGTCGCGCTCGGAATTCCACGAAGAAGTAAGGTTTGGATTAATGTAACAACTACACTGTGGATTAGGTGTACGGACTGATTACGTGACTCAACTGTGGCTGGAAACTTAAATTGCTGATAGAACTCGTTAAAAGAAACAAAGATGTCTTAAGAAACGCTGCTCACTTAAATCATTATGACTAGACAGCGGATCTTCATGCATATATAACAAAAATGAGTACGTGTAATTTAAAACAGCGAAAACATTAGAAGGATTTAAAAATTCTATCATATTATTTTTAACCTTTCCCCTCCATGTTGACAAAAAAAGATAAATTTCTATTTCACTCCAGTTTGTTATAATTAGACTGCGGATCTTTATGCAAAATAAAATTTTTATACATCAATGGCAAGCTACAGGAGCCAAGTAAACATTTATTTTCCTCATTAATGATTTTTACATGTTAAAAGTAGTATATCGGCACTGTTAAACTCTTTTAATCTTGTTCCTGTTTTGAGTTACACCTACTCATTTTTCTCATAAATGCGTAAAATCCGCAGTCTAGTTATAATTCAGGTAAAACGTTATTATAAGGTTATGACATTTCCCAATAATCGAACTAATCATTTCATTTACGTATAGTCGGACACCTTTCGACGTTATAAAGATAGGCGAGCTTTTCGTATGACGGTTTTGTTTTCTCTGTTACGTTCTTATCGAGCAAGTTGATTGTGCCTATATGCACATATTTTACGAACACACTCCGTAATACTAATCGTTATCACGTTTCTTTTTACGTCTATCGAATACCTCCAAGTAGCTCTATTTCATGCAACGCTAGCATATCTAATTACGTGAAAGATAAAGAGGAAGGTATTCAGTCATAAACATTGCGTAAGCAGGAACGTCACACTCGCTGCCACACAATACATATCGTTTTCAGTAAATATCGAGCGACTACGACAGACAGAGACATTAGTTGTCTCCGCAAAAAAAAAGTGTGTAATTGCTCGGCGAGTATTTCCCGTTGAACGGCTCTCAATGCGAAAGCTCTCTTGAATCGAAAGTGCAACCCTTCGGAATCGAGGAAGCGAATAAAATAAGGGTCACATTACCGCGGTGATGCTTTCCTACAAGCACACCGCGTGCTGTACCATTTTTAAATATAAAAGAAGAAAACGGCCGCCGGACGGGAGAAAAGAGAAGAGTGACAAAAAAAAACAATTCACGCGAACGAGAGAAATATTTTAATCTGTTCGTGACGCGGAAACGGGGCAAAGAGTGGGGGAGTAAACGGGGTGGCACGCCCCTGATCAAACAAACCGTCCTCGGAGGGCGAAATATAATTAGATAAAACGTAAAACTGCCGCGATACGGCCGAACGGGATGTTAAAAAACCGCTGGAAAGCAATTTGACGCCACAGAGTAGATGCATTGGGACGCTTTGAAGCCATAAATTCGTAGAGGAGGGCGAGGGCGCGACTACGGAGAGAGGCAGTCGTCCAATCGGACGTCGCGCTCGGCTTGCTCGTTCATGCATTTCAACGCTTGCAAATCATTCATTCTGACTCATTGTCGAGAGAAGTCGGCCGCTATACGTGCACCGTCACACCGCCAGAATGCTCCCGCCGATGAAATTCCATGGAACGCTTCGCACACTGAGCTCTCGAGCCTGTGTGCGCTCGCGCCCAAGCCCGACCACGACCATGCGAGCGAGCAAGACCACGTTTGCCCTTGAATATTTATCGTTTTCCGTGAAATCAAATTCTATCGCAATGAATGTACCATCAGCCCGGGCTAGTCCGCTCAAAAAACAGAATTACAATCGAGTTTATTTAAATTAAAGCAACTCAACCGTTTCTCTCAAGATTTTTTTTCCGTTCCGTTCATGAACTTTCACGAATCAGCAGCCTTTGCAGGGCCGTACGCGTTCCAAAAATCTAGCTTTTATTTGAAACTTTGAGAGTTCTGATACACGTGCAGCGATGAAAATCATCCTCGTCGATAAATAAAGATCAAAAACTTACATTTTTATGAAACGATACAGTAGAAACTTTCGTGTTGAAAGTGAACGAAAAATAGGAAAATTCTGTAGGAAAACAATGACAAATATAGGTTTGTTCCCTGGTTTCAAGTTAGCGATAGCCTCTGATTCGTCAAAGCTGCTCATCGACCAGCCGCCCGAATCCGTGCCTTCTTCCTATTCAGTCACCCTGCTATGCCGCTCGATTTGGCCTTTCACCATATGTCTACGACACGGCGCACATGGCGAGATACATAGTGACTGTATGTGGCTTGCACGCTTGGCATAGTTTTTCATGAAGGAAATGTTATGTCTGACAACCAAAATCACTTGTCTTTCTTCTGACAAATTCTAATCAGTTGCGCACATCTCAAATTCCCTCTAGTACACCGACAAGTACACACAAAAATCTTGATTCATCCCTCGATTGAAGGGTGCTATTCGATTAACGATAACTAGTTAACTAATTTAAAACGGTAAATAAATTAGAAGAATTTAATGCTGTTATGTATATTATTTTGAATCCGAGTTGGGCAAAAATATTATATAAATAAAAATTTCGAATAAAGCGGGATTTTTCCCGATTAAAGCGAAATTTTTATTTTTGAATAATATTTTTGCCCGACTCTGTTTTCAACCTATTAAACATACTAAGAGAAATTTTTATTTCACTTCAGGCTGTTGCAATTCAGATAGAAAATGTTTATTTTGCATCGAGGTCCGCTGTCAAATGACAACACACTCGAAATTCTAAACGATCAAAAACTCTGCCTAATATCGATGAATATTCGCGAAATGGGTTAGTAAAAACAAATAAGTTTCGCTTAAACGATACCGGTCCATCATGATGTACATATGTCAATCTTTCAATACAATTTTAAGGAAGCTGACACACAACACGACTGATAACCGCGAGGGCATAACAGTCGTTAGGCAATGCGTAGAAATTTACACAGACACATGATAGCCATTTGTTATAGGAAGTTAACGAAGAAGTGAAATTAAAGTGTAAGCAAAGGATACGAAGAAGCAGTAAAAACGAACCGAAGCTGACGACATGGAACTCGTCAAGTGCGTACAAAGAGAAGACGAAGAGGATGTGTTGTCAAGGCGGAAATGAAGAGCGAAGCAGAAAAATAAGAAAGAAAAGAAAGCTCGAAGCCTAAGGTCGATTCTGTGTATGTTCCACCGAACGTTTCTGGACATCGTATACAAGTGTGTAGGCAGGGTGGGTGTGCCTCGTTTTAATTTTAGTCCCGCGACAGGCTGCTCCGGCGAGGGAGAGATAGGTGGCGTTGACCCGCCAACGTAACCTACAAATATTTCTCTCTTTCTCTTAGCTTCCCTATCATTTCTCTCGTTCTGGAGCCGTGCATATAACACAAATGGTGCATCAACCGAAATCCATGCGTGTTCTTATACCAGTAGCGCTTTGATTCGTTCGAAGATGTGTGAAAATGGATCGATGAATGGTTCGCGGCAAAAGGGGGAGATTTTTACTGACATGGTATCCACAAATTACCCGAAAGATGGGAAAAATATATTACTAGCAATGGAGCATATTTTGAGTAAACCACTTTTTCTCATACTTCCGGATTTTAACGTTTTTTCTTTGAAAAAATCCGCATTTCATACTTATCATAGTATCGCGTGTCGGCCGATCTTGGCGTTATACATATCGCGGTGCAGCATTCACTTCAAATAATGTTAACTTTCTCAATTGCAAAGTGTTTGTTTTCTTAATAACAGGTTCGTAAAGAGCAAACTTGTGGCTACATGCCTACCTTAAAAAAAAATTTGCAATATGTCCCCACTATAAAAACACTGCAAAGTAAATGGTGGAAAAGTATATATTTTTAAAACTGTAATCGTTTTTATTAGGTCGTCTAATGTTTTCGCAATAAGCACGTAATATAATTTTCACCGGTTTATTAGTTCAGTCGATATACTTGAATGAGAAAAGGTTGTCGCTTCATTTCACGCGTCTGTAAAGCTAATTTTTAAGATTTCGTGAAACGAATATTCGAATTTGAACAAAATCCGAGAAGTGTCCGAGATTGGGAACCACCCAATAGGGATAAATTGTTAAAGAGTTAATACTAGTTACAGTTTCACGTTTCCTCTAGTATTATTAGAAAAAACGAACAATAAACGTTATTAGTGCCATGCGGAATAGTGAGAATAATATGAAAATCGAATGATAATCATTTTAATATAGCAGTGATTGCTTTGAAGAAGAACTACGATTAAGAACGGTTAAAAAATGACTAATCGCATTTAACTTTTCATCGTCGAACTCTGCGACTCTATGTATCGTTCGACGCCAGTGTTAAATTAGGGATTACCGCATTCAGTTCTCCCGTGATCGTTAAGAATTCTCCCATGACATCATCCCGGTGATTACAGCTCGCGGATACAGCGCGCGAGACATAGATACGTATAAAGAGGCGCGTCGGTGTGCGTTATGGTTCGCGTGACGCAACGGAGTCGAAATTATCTCGGGGATTTGAATAGTGGCGGAGAAGTTCTAGTTTCTCTCCCGCAGGCGATCCACGCTTCCACGTTTTTGTCGCGCTTTTACGGAAAGAAGGAACCACAGAAATAAAAGCCAGAAAATCATATTGTATAGGGTTACAACCACCCCACGCGAACAAATTCTATTTATACTGTTTCGTGTTGGTCCCACGCCAACAGGATCGCATTTATATCAAATGCCCGTTAATTTACAATCGCCGCAGAAGCGTGGATCTACGCGCGTGGATCTACCAGCCGTAAATCGTTTCATGGATCGTCCAGACGGTCACACGCGACGCTACCGGCAGATATATGTCCTTCTAATCGCGGCATTTCTGCCAGCGCGTCGTTGCGAGGCTCATCCAGGACAACATAATCGCGACAATCCTGCGGTTGGTACCGGGCAAACTTATCGACGAGCCGTGGATCGATAACTTGTGCGACCGCCTACTCAACGGACTCTTTATTTTTCGGTGAAAGTTTCATAATAAATAAATATATATTTACCACTATTTACTACATCGTGTAAACATGTGAACAAAGAACGGTTGACACTAATTATACGTGCGCCTCCGATTTTTGTTCAATCTAGCGACATCTACTGCATTTCAACAAACTTATTTGTTTCGCTTGTCTACTGGTGATGAAAGCGAACACTGTCCGAAATTAGTAAAAGGATCTCGATTGAAAGCAAAATCTAAAAATTGTACATAAACTCTCCTGCAATTATAAATACATACGGTCTTGAGTGAATGAAAAACCTATTTGAAAGAAATGGAATAGCACCTTCGTTGTGTAAATTTAGTCAATTTTTCTTACTATAGATTGTACAAAGGAAGCATCTTTACATGTACCCTAATGATAAATTGCTGAGACAAAAAGGAAGACGGAAAGCATCGATAAAATACTCGAGTTAAATATTCTCGAATGGTTGGTTTCGACGGTGTGTAGTAAAATAAGGAAAATGTAAATTCCCCACAAGGTATGTAATAAGTAAAGAAAGAGCAATATTACTTATAGAATTACTGTGCACGGTTGACCTAGTTTGGTCAGAAAATCCGACGTCATTCTTCCGTATATCGTTCCATTTAAAAACCAAATGAAGGGAATCTACAAGTCTCTAGCAGCAGCACTTCTCGCTCGTAAACCTTAACATAATTTCGACCATTTTTGAAATGACCTCTACTTTATAAACCGTCTACACGTATGCTAGTAGTCCAGTACACTTGTCCAACCGGCTGTAAATTTTTTAATATTTCACACACTGCTTCTTGCTAAAAGTTCCTAGACCTCGTTATTATTGGCATCGTCACGATAAATTAGAAAAAATGTTCTATATTGTCGAGAATTATATGGTTTTCCTTTTAATACTTGAGTTACTTTCCGAGCCAGCTGAACCGATGAATTAGAAAAAATGTTCTATTACTGTCGAGAATTATGGTTTTCCTTTTAGTAGCTACATACTGTACGTATATGTAGTTACTGTGAAACATGTCCGCTAAGCAGCACCACTCTCGGCTAATGGTAAGCCTATCGCTACGAAAAGACCACTGCTGCAGTGACCGCCCGCGAATCTATTCCCGTGCATGATTGGCCGCTATAATGGACCAACCACTACCCACAGCTAAAATGTTATATTATTGCATAGCAACGACGTTCCTTTCTCAGTAAATCACGTTTATACAAATTGCAGAACCGTGAATACAACTTATAAACTCAAACATAAAAGTTTATAATCACACAAAAAGATCTTATCTAAAAAGAAACTAAATTCTCGATTAAGTTTTGATCTTTTAGCAAATAATGAACTCATTGGTGACATGTTTGATCGTAATTTTCTTGGCTCGGTGTTCTTGTTGTTTTATTTACTTTAATCAACTGAAAGCGCGAATCAACTATTTAGCAACGTAATTATTAGACAGCGGATTTTATGCATGTACGACAAAAATGGGTAAGCACAATTTAAAGCAGCGGACATATTAAAAAGATTAAAAGACATCAGTGTATTGGTTTCAGATTAATCAGATAATTAAAAGAAGAAAGAAATTTTTATTTGGCTCCTGTGACTTGCAATGAATGCGAACATTTTTTATTTTGCATAAAGATCCGCAGTCTAGGGATTATAATAAATGAAAACGGTTTGATCTAATTAAACATGATGCAATGTATCGAATACATTGAATAATAAATGAAATCTATTATAATTTACAAAAGTTTCCGCTAACGAAAACCTCAAATAATAGTAAAAACAGAGCGTTAATGTTATTACAAGGATATACGTAAAGTGAGTGTAAAAAGTATTCGTACGCCCTGTAAAATAAAATCCCTTTTTCATAATTGTACCAAACGACCTGATTTTTTATGATCAATTAGAAGCATTCGTTTAAGAAATGACATGCAAAGATTTTCCAAAAATTGTAATTTACAAGGTTACATGTAAAAATTAAGTTTTTGCTTAAAGAAAATTTAAAATATATGTTTTGTAGATCTACATAGTAGTTACACACATGCTGGAAATTTCATCGAAATCGGTTAACATACACACGAGCTACAACCGGTTAAATATGGTAAAAATCGTAGTTTTTGCACGACTTTTGATCAGTTTCTGTTTAAAATCCACAAAACCGGAGTTTTTCCCTGCATCAACCGATTTCGATGCAATTTTCAGTATGCATATAACTAACATAGATCTACAAAACATATATATTTTAAATTTTCATTAAGGGCCCCCAAATAAAAAAGTTTCAAGAAATGCTTTCTTTATTTTTGTATGTAACTTTTTTGGAAAATTTTCTTTGCAAATCATTTCGTAAACCACTGCTGCTTATTGATTCGAAAACCAGGTCGTTTGGTACAATTATAAAAAAGTTATTCTCTTTTTGAAGAGCGTACGGATATTTTTTACACTCGCTGTATGTTATTTAAAGACAGCGGATTTTATGCATTTATGACAAAAATGAGTGCGTCCAATTTAAAACAGTGGAGATATTAAAAATATTTAAGGCCACCAGTGTATTAGTTTCACTTTAATAAGATAAATAAAAGAAGAATGAAATTTTTATTTGGCTCCTGTGTGTGTCTTGCAATCAATGCAAACATTTTTTATTTTGCACAAAGTTCCGCAGTCTAGTTATTTAGCACGTGACCTAAAGTTTTAAGTAGTACTGTGGGTGCGGAAGAAGTCGACCGAAATGACGCGTGAATGCGAATGTGTCGATTGCATCCCACGCGTATTACTCTGTAGGTTCTGAACGCATCGAATTTCAGAAGCTTCGTGGGCGTGTCCCACTGACATTCCGACCTCGGTGTCTTTTATCCTATTGAGTTCTAGCTGCTGGTACTCCATGCCCACGAACCCTTTTTAACGCGACCGTCCTTGTTTCCACTTGTTTACGACGATTACAGGAAGTCGCGCCTATACAGACGGCGCGCAGCGGCGCGGCGTAGGCAGTAAGCGAATACCAGTGGAATTGATTGGCTCGAAATCGAAAAATCGGCGAGCAATAAAGACACGAAGTAAACTTCGCTCTTAACACGCTTGCGACTATCGCCGCGATGCGCGATAAGTGCTTATAGTTTTCCTTTTTCCACGAGCGCGCCTTTGTTTTCAACGCGCGAATGGATATTACACACACACACACACACACACACACACACACACACACTTCACTATCGCGATTGATTCAATTCATGGCTGCGTATTGCGATACGCGTATCGTTGCTCCGCTTTATTATTCCCTCCTGATGTAGAATGTGATATCCACAATATTCATTCTTTCACTTCTCTTTATCTGCGTTGTGTGTGTGTGTGTGTGTGTGTGTGATATTTGCATGATAATTACCAAGAATTTGTTATATCCGTCATTATTAGGTCGAGAACGTTTACGCAAATTCGTGTTTTGGAACAGTAACTACTAGAAAAAAGTTTGACAGCATTTTACTTTGACAGGCAAGTTTTTTATCGTTTCCGTAAAAAGGTTTATATAGCTTTATCTTCTGTTTATGCAATCAGGCAGGTTAGGAGATGCTGGAAATACGTAAGCTCCCACGGCATTGTTATTGCACATATTCTTTACATTGATTTGAAGAAGTACCGATTACGTACATCGCGAAATCTATCTGTCTTAAGTTATAGATTTGATCACCTTGAAGGTGAAAGAGAAGCCTTCTTTATGTAATAATAACATTCATTTTATCATGTGTGTATATTGCACACTCGCACTCTAGTAATGTCTATCATTTTGTGGTCTCTAGGTTTCAATCTTTACATTAGTATCAGAAATTACGTACCTTCTTACGCTCTTGAATAATTTCATTATTTTATGCATTGTCGCTTTGTAAACGTTAACCTTTAAGAGAACCATTTCCTCGATTCACAATTACAATGATAAGAATGTACGTATTAAGAACAACGTAATAGACACTTCAGGATGAATTCATAAAATGTTGCTTGGCAAATGCCAGCTTTGTAAATTAGTAAACTAAGAATTTTCGTAAACACACACACAGTCCAATAAACAGTTTCAAAAACAAGATAAATCACTTCGTTCGTTTAAACTATTCCTAAGTAGTCCCACGCCAAGGAACCTCCATCTTATTTTACACTCAATTAACCTCATAATGGATGGAACAAGTTTCACTTTGATACCAATTTACACGAAATGCCCTATGACAGCTAAAATAGGAATGACAAAAGCGTAGAGGTGTTATTAGAAAAATAAATCCTCGAATAAACGACTTATCGAATCAAAGTTGCTTGAACCTTGTAGAACTAGAATTTTTCGAAATCCTTCCAAGGGGTGTGGGATTCACGGTCGAAAAATAAATTAAAACTGTAGGCTGCGCAACAATAACTCTTTGAAATTGTACTACCTCGAAAGAAGATTAAAGTTACAGATAAGAAGGTCGCATACCTGCCTGCGTAGGAATGCGAAGGAAACGAATAACCCAAGGAACCGTGTGCAACTGAGAACAACACGTTCCCGGACCACCGAAAAGAATTTCTGGAAATATTCGTACATTTTTCTCGATTTCATTAAAAAATTACTTCGATCCGTACGAGCTTTATCCTAGCTGCAATTCGTATAGAACTATGTCATTCCGCTTGATTGGTAGTCCATGCTTAACCCGGAAAGTTCGGGGGAAAAGTACAAATGAGACATGACTGTGCGTGACGAACGAACCGTGGGAAATGGTCGAACGTAATAATTTACTTATCGCTACCGTTCGTGAAAAGATAGCATGAAGTAAGACACATTTATCACAACCGTACTACGTATACATGTTAATCTTCCACGTTTTACGTTCCGATAGGGTCCGGATTACTGCGATAAAAATGGAATATATACCGAGAACAATTTTTGTTTACCGAACGGAGGAACCGAAACAGTTTCTAAAATAATGAAACAATAAACACCGGTCGACAGAATTGCAATGATCCGTACACCATGTATCTTTCTGAAGATACGAACGAGCATGATCAGTCGCGAACGTTCCATGCGATATTCGTGAAAATGAAAATGCACGATCGAGGGGGACGCGCGAGAAAATGAGAAATTAACGACACGTGGCTAATCATCTGAAGTGTACACGTAACATGGAAGCGCGCGCGGCGCACTCGTTGCCGCGCGACGGTTTAGAATTCGCTTTGCGATACGTAAAACGTGTCAAAGATATTTTCTTTTGTTTCATTCTCGGCCTCGCGCTTTCGGTTGCAATGGTGACAGAACAAACTCGACGGGTAGGAGAGCATAGGAGATTCTATCGCATTTTTCGCGAGAAACGAGTGCAAGCGGAACGGGACAAGAAATCGTGATAATGGCAAAGTGCGCAGCTACGTTCGATGAAAACCAAACCGAGCAGCTTGCTAATGGATTCTTCTTTTTCTCGTTTTTAAAGAGTCCAAGACGCAGAAACAAAAACGAAACGGAACAAATGTCCGGTGCCATGAAACGACGTAAAAACGTAATTACAGGAGGGATGACGTCATTGGGATGACGATGTGAACCATGATGTACATGTATAGGTTTGGAATAGATACAACGGAGCGCCCACGCACGGCCAATGGCTACAGACTTATTGCTCTGCACCGCTAAAACGTTTACTGAACGAACACAATCGTACAAGGCACACATATGTATCGTAAAATAGCGATTGTACTGTACTACCTTGCGCCGGAACACGCGGAGGTATCAGCCGCGATCTCGCCGTGATGTCGGTCACCGTGACAAGACGTAAGGTTAGGCGGTCGGTGAGCGTTCACTGGTTCCTCAAACCTTGGTACTCCTCACTTGTAGTAACAAACACACCAAAAATAGATATATATATATACACATATATATATATATATGTATATATGTACGTAGTATGTATGTGTGTGTATGTATGAAATGCAGGTGTGTATGTAAATATGTATGTACGTATATATATATATATATATGTATAGTTATATATAGATATATATATATGTGTATGTATATATATCTTATTTGGCAGCACTAATATCCCGAGAATAACACGATGCTTCCGAATTTTTAACGTGCGACATACGAAAACTTTTGCTTCAGATTCTGCACTTGTTTCCTCTTTCTATATACGTATATGTAGGTATGTGTATTCTCTCACGATAAAGATCGTAAAACGACAGAAATCCAAACGGTTGCCGTGGTACTCACACTGTACTGTTCCAACGGATCTCTCGCGTACGACACAAAAACCACGGAAAACTTGTTCTCACTTTAAAAACGCTGGCCCGGATGCTCGCTGACCCGCTCCACTATTCCAACTCATAATCAGCTTGTCCGATATTCTCGCGGGAGACTTCGTTTCTCAATTCCTTCGAATGGTTAGAGTGGTACTCGCTCGCAATTTCCCTTTTCTAACAAGACCGCTGCTTCGTAATCCACGCGCGATTGAACGACGATTGCGAGAGCAATAACGACGACGTACTGCGTGTGCGACGATGACGACGGCAGTAGCAGCAACGGCGACGGCGAACGGCGACGGCTACGGCAGCGGCGGCGGCGGTGGCGGCGGTGGTGGTGGCGGCGGCAATGGCGACGACGAACGACGACGGACGACGTCGGAGGGAACCGGTTGACGGAACGGGGCAAATATATGCGTCTGACGGAAGCCTCGATGCGATTTTGTAAGAGGGTGAAAAGGTAAGGCGAGCAATGCTGGTTAGGCGACGGGATTGCGACTGCTTGCTGCTTGCTTGGCTAGCCGCTAGCGGGGGCCTGGCGCGATACCGACTGTCCGACATCAGCGCCCCCTTTATCCCCCCTTTTGCCATTCATATTCCCCTTTCTCCCCACCGCCTTCGCCCTACCCTCTGGACTCTCCTCGCCCTCTTTACCTTCCTTACTCCTCGCCCTAGCTACACTCATACCAACGTACATCACCTATCTCCTTCTTCTTCTTTCTTTACAGAACCTCGCGCTCCGTTGCATTCGTTCGTTCCTGTTCCCTTCCGTCTATCTCACTTAGTCACACCTACGCGATCGGCCGATTCGCTCGACGGTATACAACTCTCCTTGTCCAACGTTCCGTATCGTTCGCATCTCCGTTCGATGCACGTACACCTCTCTCGATTTTCTCTCTTTCTACCACCTATCGCGCAACTATGCATCCTCTCACTAATTCGAAACCCGTCTGTCTCTTTCTTTCGCCTGCTCCCCTTTCGCTTCGGCAGTTTAGCTCTGTCTCTGTTCTACTCCCCTGTTCTATCTCGCTCGATCGTATATACGGTATGTATATAGAAACTATCGTGACGCACACCGTCACACCGACACTCTTTCTCTCTTCGATTATCGCGTATCTACCCTCCTCTTGCTTTTCCCGACTACGAGGAGCCAGAATCCCCTCCCCCGTATAATATCAGCCATCCACCTTACCCCTCGCTGCACCCATGCGACCATATACCATGCCACGTCGTCGTCACCGCCACCACCGCCGACGATGAGGCACCAAACGCCCCTCTCCGTGGCTCAATAAGCGTCCTTGACGCGCATGCGCCGCTCTAGCCCCACCACCCCCCCCTTACACGCATACATATACAGAGAGACCGTTCTACGATAGCGCTGTCTCCTTCTATCTTTCACCGTCTAGCGACCCAGCCTCTCTGCTTACCCTGCTGGAGAACCGGTACAGGTTAGGCTTGGTCGCGCATCGCCCACTGACTATCACGCTCGCGGGTGGAAGAGGTTTAGTCAATCTCTCTTTCTCGCTTTTTCTTTCCCCCCGTATCTTTCAGTCCCGTCCCTAGGAAACAGAACTTCCAGCGCGTGTATACCATACACTGGCGTAATCTTGTTTCTCCATGCGTTCACGCGCTACAGAAAAGACGCAAAGAGAGAAAGAGAAAGGGAAAGAGGAAGGGAGCCGAGAAAAATTCTTTATACTCGATGCTGGTGTGCCGGTGGTGCTTGTACGCGTCGTGACGTGCAACGACTGATACGAAGATAGGGGAGGACTGCGATAGGCATAGTATTCGCGCGAGTACAATAAGCATGGACGATAGAGGAGTCGTAAATGAAGCAAGGTCGTAGACGGAAAGGTATTCTAATTGCTGGGTCAAGTAGTTTCGGAACATATGGGACCAAGACCTTTATATGTACATGCATACTACTACAAACTGTCTAGTGTCCCGATTTTAGTTAGTCGCATTGATCGGTTTTCATGGAAATTTCGGTTCCCAAACTCTCACCGATTTAAACGTTTCAAAGTTGCCTCGACCATCAGCGTTTCTTAATCCTGATAGTCGAAGCAATCTCAAATATCGATAATGACAAGTATTTATGGAACGAAAAATATTACACCGAGATTCAATATGCCCTACTAAATTATTCAATTTGGCTCTCCGTAAATTTTTAATGCGGCACAGAATCCTTCTGAATATGTATATTCACATAGTTTACATATATCACATATATTCTACGTATGTATAATGCAATATCCGTATTAAAGTTTCGTGTTCGATTTTAGAATACAAAGTAATTTGTTCATATCAGTGAGAAAACGATCAGGAAACTTGAAGGGTTATAAGTAGACTGCGGATTTTATGCATTTATGAGAAAAATGAGTAGGTGTACTTTAAAATAGTAAAAGTATTAGAAACATTTAAACATACTACATATATTATCATTCTCAACCTACTAAACATAATAGGGAAAAGAATAAATTTCTATTTCACTCCTGTTTGTTGCAATTTAGGTAAGAAATTTTTATTTTGCATAAAAATCCGCAGTCTTGTTATAAGCAAAATTCTCGCATAGTGCACCTGCAACTGCAGTGGATAGATAAAGTTATCGTTGGAATCGACTGAGAATTTTTTATAAAATGATGACAAAAAGATATCAAATTAAAAGTGGTCTATCGTGACATTTTTTCTGGAACATCTACAATTACGTTCGAGCGCGCTATTACCTTATCGTAAGTTACACTTCAGCGCAGTGATGCCAGAATCACGCATAGTGGGTTTTTTCCCCTCCGCTCGCACAGCCGACTCGACCCCCCACTCTGACGCCCATCGTCGCCACGCACCGTCGTCTACTCTGCCGAGATACTTTGATAGAGATACGTTCGTGTGTGGCGCATGTGCAGTAGAAGCAACGTGTCGACGACGGTGCGTCAGAGTGGGGGGTCAAGTCGGCTGAGCGAGCGAAGGGGAAAAAACCCACGACCCATGATTCTGGCATCACTGCTTCAGCGTAATCACGACCAATGAAATCCGTACAATCCTTTGACTTACACTGTAAGTACCTGTAAGCCTACAAATACATTTCCGTTAACATCGCAAATTCGATAACTTTTATAATAGTTAAATTATACGAGATGTAACAAACACAATATTTTGTTTTTGTTCTGTAATCGAACAATTAATATAAATCCAAGTATTTTAAACATTTAATTAAAAAGACATTGTTATATACTGAAAACTGAAACGATATTGTATAGTGTATGGTATCGGGTGACAGTTCAAAATATCTTGTGCGTTTATTCTTAAACGTTGCATTATATTTTCCATGTTTAACTGTATAAATTAATGTTTGCATTGCCGATTTCCTGTAGTTTTCTATTTTTGTAAGCGATCACAATTGTACTTCTAAGACTGATGAGTTCATGAGGAAATTTCATCCCGTAAAATTCCCTGCAGAAAGCACTAAAATTTTGTTAAGCAAATATGTGTACTATCGTCGGATACGGTAAACCGTTACATAACCTATTTGCAACAGTGATAGAGCTCAACGATCATGATTTCTAGAAAAACAACATCGACATTGTATTGTTTACTGTAATATCACCATTCAACCAATTCACACATTTATGAAAACTATTCTTCCTACACTAGACTGTGGATCTTTATAAAAAATAAAAATGGTGGGAAACAGAAGTAAAACAAAAATTGATTTTATTCGCTAATAACTTTGCTACATTAAAAACAAAGCTCTTAAATTTTTGTAATCTTTTACTGTTTTATATTTCAGCCAACCAATTTTTCTCACAAATGCATAAAGATCCACAGTCTATCCTACACTAATCGTTCAGAGACACAGAGTTACGTAACCGAGTCAGAATGTTTCACCACGTGAAGCAAGCAACTTCTTCCTAAATTCGCAAAAGAGAAATAAAGCTGCTGTTGACTTGCGTGTGACGAGTCTCTAAAAATACGCCAGAACGTATTCAGAAGCCCGATAAATTGTATTTAATTTATTCGAAAACCAGTCTGGATTGCTTCGTCTGCAGATCTATCGGCCTCGCAGCTTCTTCGGAGATCACTTTCACGTGTCACGCTTGATTGCCCGCGGATATACTACGCGAGAACGCTAATCGGGGGATAGTATGCGAACTTTCGAGGCGAATAAACTTATGGTGTGCACTGTATACCTGCTTAATCTCGTTCCCTGGCGTATTCGCGGCGGAGGGAAGGGGGCAAAGTGACAGTGTGCGAGGGAGGCAACGAATGAGATCCGTAGAAAATTCTTTATACCGACGCTGATGGCCTCTGCGCGCTACGGTTCGCAGCGGGAAAAGATCCCGGTGCCTGATACCGAAGGACCGTGCATATCGTTTGCACGAATATCTCTGCCGTACATTGTACGTACATTGTACGTATACAAACTTATCGCGGCCCATTGTTACGATTCGTTCTTTTGCTACA
The DNA here is from genome assembly GCA_028455765.1 of Lasioglossum oenotherae. Lineage (NCBI taxonomy): Eukaryota > Metazoa > Arthropoda > Insecta > Hymenoptera > Halictidae > Lasioglossum > Lasioglossum oenotherae. Next base: position 10,586,633 of record CM052288.1, read on the forward strand.
CTTTCATTTTGTATTTTGATTTACCGGCCTCGATATGTAGAAAGAAAACCAACGACCTCACCCGTAAGAATTTTATTCTACAACCGTGACTGGACTGCCCTTTATTCCAGAACATTTTTTAACGTCAAATGCTACCGATTTCAATGGTAACGAGAACGTACGTATTTAGGTATTGTAACATACGTCTTCGATTACTTTGATGGTGAATGTTAACCAAGTCTAATAAATATGAATGTTATGCCTTCCTTTTTAGATTAAATAAAATTTCTATTGATTCAATTCAGAATGGTATAATTAATATGATCCGTAGCTGTAGGAAACTCGTAATCATTTTTTCCATATATATTTTGTTTTTCCTATAATTTTTTATTTCTTTATATAAACTTGTATTGTATGTACATGTTTTCGTCAGTCTATCAAATTATGTTTTTTAGTATTATGTTTTTTTTTTTAACATTGTCCAAATATTAGTGCGAGTCACTGTATGTACTTGGACACTCTGAAGATACGATTAACGAATTAAACTGTACATACACACATCTGTTTCACATATCCATAAAATCAATAACGTGGCGATGTTTAATAATTCTATAATGGCGATGTTGAGACTATTGCACAATGTGTTCCACATATTCCAGGTACGTACAGGGAGAGAGATAGATAACTTTTTGCAAAATGCTCATATGATTATCGTAACAAGCTTGAAAGCGTTTCGATTAACTTCAGCCAACATTGTAGCCAACACTGGTTTCAAACTCTTTCTTCAGAGATTCTCGATACCAATGCCGGAAGCGGAAGTACACCATTCTCGCCTCGCTGACTCTGATAAGCGGAGCAACTGTTACCTACACATAAATGTACTTTCCGTTTCCAAAATCCTTGCAACGTGTTGCACTGCTATTGCCGTATTTCATTGTAAAATTATGGTATCTATTATTCGAATCTGTCATCTGTAATCTCAATCAAATGATCACTTTATTTTCATGGTTGCACAAAATTAAATGTTTGTTATTCCGTTTCTCGAAGTGGTTGCTATGCAGAGTTGGGCAAAAATTTTATATAAATAATCATTTCGAATAAAGTGGGTTTGAAACCCGCTTGAAAAAAACCAATTTATTCGAAATTTTTGCCCAACTCAGTTGCTATGATTAGTTTACTAAATGACGTCTAATAAATAAGTTGAAAAAATGCATTTAATCAGAATTGTGAAAAACAATACTAAAAATTGATTTTAACAACTTTTTTAACTGGCCCAATAACGAAAATGTAAAAAATGTGTTTTGTCAATTGGTATAAATTATGTACGCTCTGAAAATTTAATTAAAATTGGTTAATTGGTTTACGAATTATAAACGATCAAAAGTGGTAAAAAGGCCGAAAATCTTGAAAAATTGCAATTTTACCACTTTTGATCGTTTATAAATCGCAAACCAATTAACTAATTTCAATGAAATTTTCAGAGCGTATATAATTGATACCAGTTGACCAGACTCATCTTTTGAATTTTCGTGACTGGTCCAGCCAAAAAAGTTGTAAAAATCAATTTTTACTATTGTTTTTCACAATTCCGTAAAAATGGATTTTTTCAACATATTTTTTACACATCATTTACTAAACTAATTCTGCTACCCTTACAGAGAAATTGAAGTGGTTTGGTCCATTCATAAAAAAGTTATTTTGATTTAAAGTGTGTGGAATCAGTTATGCTCCTTACTGTAAATATATCTTTTAATCTATGTCAACACATTATTTTTATACAGCTTTATATTCTAGAGAATTCTCGTGCTAGTTACCACCATACTCTTGTTAAAATAATTTACATTCAGATTAGTTTATCTAACACTATTCAAAAGTAGATTATAAAAACACATATTTCTATAGACGTGTACGTAGTATGACGATAAGTAATACCGTAATGGTTGAGTTCAGTATAAGTAGTATAATTACTGATGGTATGGCCCGATAATACGATACTACATTTAATTCTTCGAATTCGACGATAGAAAAGCTATCGAGCAATTCCATAGCGTGGAAAAATGAATCGGCCGTTCGAGCAGCATATATCGCGGCAAGTCGGTTAGGTACACGTATATAAATGTAAGGAAGAAAGGATAGAAGAATCGAGGGTGAGTTTGGAACGCGAGACACCGGTGGCAGTAGGGGTGGAAGCATCCGCTGAGGTGTGATACGGAACGTCGAGGGGGTACGAGGTGATATTTCTCATGAAACTGAACCGAATAAATTTTTAACAAAAACTACTGACTCACTGCATTACGTTCTCTCCATTCCTTTTTTCTTTACAGCCAGACTGCTGCCATCTTTTCATCCTAGTGACCGTCGCTTCCTTTCTCTTCAAGTGCCGGAAATATGAGAGGGTCCTACTGAAGTACCATCGTGCGGAGAAATTTATTTGCATGCTCGATTGTATATAACGTTCCTGAAATATTGAACAGGCACGGTAGTAAAACGCTAAGGACAATGCCATTAACGTCTTGGAAATTTCTTTTTACAATTTTCTTTTGATACCGGTAGTTTGCTCTTTGCCAACATTTTTCGGTTAAACGTCAACATTCCCGTGTTATTCCTAACATAAACGAGTTCGCGAAAAAAAGTATTAAAGAAGGCTGTTCCTCGACCACAACCATTTCCTTCGGAACAGCGGTATCAACGTGCGCCGTCGGCCACATAGAGGATGTAAAACGGAAACGCGGTTAGATCTGTTGCAAGCATGGCGTTAGTAGGTTTATGCATACATAGAAATTAATACGCAGACTAAATTCTCACATAAAGTTGCGTCACGATTGATCTCTAACAAGGGAAGGACCCCAAGTGTCCGACTTCGATTTTGATAATTTTTTGTGAGTATGAAAGGTATGAAAGTGTTTTTATAATTGTTTATATCTTTAAAACTATTGAGTAACTACACCTAATATTTTGCAGACATGATTAGGGATCCATATACCATCGTCTCACAACAAAATTATCAAAATCGAAATCGGACACTCGGGGTCCTTCCTTTGGAAGTCTTCCAATCAATTGTTTCGATTCAAATGCTACTTTTCCGAAGCGAATTTTTAAAACAATTTCTTTAGAATAAATTAAAAAATCGTTTAAGAAAACTGTTCACTTACTGCCACGGAAGATGCATAGTTTTTTCAAACAATTTTTTGAATACCTTATACAGGAGTCTGCTGTAGTCAAGTTCCATCGTAGACGCCGTACCATTTTCTTTAGAGTTGCAGTGATCTCTTGCAGTGATCAGTGGTCTTGGTCCCGAAAAATGTCGTAGAAGAGTAAGGAAAATTTCTATTTGTCGTATGGCTACATTTATTCGAATGCTTAAATATTAATTACAAACGAATCAAATTTGATTTCATCTAAAAAGAAAGGCGTGACATTCATATTTGTTAGACTTTGTTGAAATCTTCACGACGAGACTGACTCGTTAAAACACGGCAAGGGGTTAACATTCTCTATGAAAGTGATCGAAGACAATTTGTCACTCGGAACAAAATACTGCGATAATAAGCATCAAAAGTTTCTCGCATAGAGTTTCGTCACATCAGATGCTACTTTTCCGAAGCGAATTTTCAAGACAATTTCTTTCGAGAAAACAGGAGTTTCCGTGCTAATGACAAGCTTTCGGGGATGCGTTCTCAGGCAACACGGTAGAACTGTCTGGCGGCTATGTTTCCGGTGAAACAAACGTTATTACGTAACCAGCCATCGGTTTTCGAAGAGAAGAGTTTTCCCCTGGAACCATTGTATCCCATACAAAGGTGAGACTATTGAGCGCGTCCTTCACACAGAAGTGAAAAAAAAGCGGGAAAGAGACGAGACACACGGGGAAGGTTGGAAAAATTTTCAACGGTGTAAAGTAGGAATAGGAAAAGAGCGATTCGATCTTCACCCTCGGAACCATTTCATTCCAGGACTGCGGCGGGGAATCTTCCGAATCGGGAAACAAGCGAAACGCCGCACCGCGCCGGCCGAATGAAGAGAACGAAAAAGAGGGACAGGATTTAGAAGAGAGACAAAGAGGAAATGAGAGGATAAAAACCCCCTCGAGGTTCGACTCAGCATCCCACGATATCTACATCTATTTTTGGCCACGGTCAGCTGTAGTTGCACGGCATTAGCATAATGAAGACAGTTCGTCTCTTCTCGTTCTCTTGGGCAACGCGTGTCCATCTCTATCGCCTACTATGTGGCAAAACGTGGCATACACGCACTCACACACGCCTACTTTCTCTCTCTCTCTCTCTCTCTCTCTCTCTCTCTCTCTCTCTAGCCATCTATCTATCCATCTATTCCCTTTTTGACTACTAGTGCTATACGTTGAAATGCATATCGTTAGAACGTTACTAAAAATTTAAATAAAAATTGAGGAAACGCGCGAGCATAAAGGTGAATGGCCCACAAGAGATGAATAGTTATCAGAAAAGACATATCTCAAGTTTCTGAATGAATTTCTACAGTTTCTTTAGCTAGAGGAACTCGGACAATGCACTTTTGTTACTAGTTCATAACACGTATCAAAATATTAATAAAAACATTAAAATTCTGTCATATAAAGTACAAAGTATTGTTTAATAGTAACTGTGTAGAAATATAGTTAAACGTTACACAACATTCGTGAATTTTTAACATCTTTTACTGCTTTACATTTGACCGGACCAATTTCTTCATAAATGCATAAAGTTCCGCAGTCTAATGATGAACATACCATTTTTGCTCAATAATTGTATATGCTTATCCGTTGGCACAAGTAAAGCCTGAACCCTAATTTTGGCGATTGTTTCAACGCTAAACATAGAGAGACAAGACGTTAAAATGTGATTGAATTATTATTTTTACCATAAGAACAGCAAAATGGTGTTCAATATCGATAACCGACATTCTCTTTTATTTCTGGGCTAACATTGAAGTTAAAAGGATATAACTTTCTGAAGTAATGTCCGGGGAAAGTAAGCTAATAACACATTCAGAGGATTATAATCACGTGTTAAGCTCACATCTGCGAGGAAGGACGATGCAGAATTCGGCGGATCGAGGCGAGCGCTGGCAAAGAACACGAAGAGCAAGAGGTCGAGTAGTTTGGAGAAAGGGAAGAGCGGAGGTAGCAGAAAGAGAAGAACAGAGATGACAAAGCAAGAAGCGTGCCGGTGCAAAAGAGTGAAGGGCGTAGGGGGGAGAAAACCTGCTCCAAGACGGCGTCGTACTAACAATACAATAAGATAACAAGCCACGGGGAGGGACGAGCCGTGCTAACCTGACTTTCGTGGATAACTCAGCGTGCTGCTTGAGCCCGTAAATACGCTCCACACACGATATTTTGTCCCCTCTTCCCATTCCCTCCCCCGCAACCAGCCTAATCTTCACGAGAGAATACGACGGACTCATAATCCTCTCGCGGTAATAAAATTGCCCGTTATTCTGCGCGAGATCGCGCCATCGGCGTCTCTTGGGACAAACATTCGTCGTACAAACAGTAATCCGGAATTAAACCGAAGCAGAGCCGTTCCTAAATGTCAATAACTTATGCATTGTACGAATTTGTAGTTCTTCATACACAACGAATACCGCACTTATTCAATCGAACGTGATTTATGAAAATTCTAATGTTCTACTCTTCTAGGATGTAATGTCGTATAGAATTTCTTGTAGAACGTATCGGAAGAATGTATTTTATCGTTATTTTGTGAATAAATTTCAAGATACAATTTGGTACGAGTTTGACAATATTAAACCTTTGCACTCCGAATTATTTTCCAATCCGAATGATGTTTCCTGGAATATATTTTTAGATTAATTGGGGAAGTGAAGACCCCTTCTAAAAAAGGATTGAGATACCTTTTGCTCATTTTACATTGATAGAGTTTCTTCACTATATTTTCTTATTTTTTTATATATTCTTATTTTCTTCACTATATTTATTATCTTCGTCTATATTTTAGACTTTTTGGTGTCTAGTACACAATTGAAATATTGAAGTTTCTTTACATATTCTCTCTTCATATTTATTTATCAACATTATCGTCGAAGAGCACCTTTTTCTTAATCGTCACATATTTCCTTTAGCAAAGAGGACTACGTAAAAGTTTCTTATGGAAGGAATGAAGCAGTGCCTTCTTATGTTCTCGCGGAAAGCTAGTAGGTTCATATTTGATTAACTTACCCGAGTAAATTAATTTCAATCATTATTAAACATTAATTATTATTAAACGACGCGGTGTCGTTTGTCTTCATCAGCGTTCTCGCGTTCTTCCGGCTTCGTATTTTACGGTAGGAAATTTTTTGTAAATGTTTGTTAATCTCGAGTTTTCCAATGAAATTGTGAAACTCTTTATTCTATTAATAGCACAATTCTATTTTTACTAATTACACGACACTATGCTGAAATATGAAATTTTAGCTATCGAGACATCAATCATTTGATGGTGTTCATAAAGCGGAGATTATAAACGATACAGTTATAAGTCAATCGGGATTACGCTGGAGCTGATCGATTAATGGCGGTACACTTTACACGAGAACGAATGAGAGACCGCCGCATCGACGTCAATGAAATAAGCAATCTTCGACTATTTATTACGAAAACCAGTAATGATCGCTAGCGAGCCTGCATCCAATAATTTATGGATGAGCTCTCAAAGTACAGAATCTGTGGTACATTATCCCTCGGTAACTTTCCTTTCATTTAACATTTTACGGAAATATTTGTTTTAGTCATCTTTATTATTTCATTTTTATTGTTTTAGTCGTACATAATCTTTATTCCTTCTCCATAACTTAAAAATCCTGTATTGGTTTTGTCTTGGAAAAGCGAACTTCGTTAATTAACTTATTGCTATTTTCTCTATTTTTTTGTAGTGTTATGGTAATGTATGCTGTATAAACCAAACTAGATTTACGGCATCAATATAAATAAATAATTAATTAATTATTGCTATTTTCTGATCAATTAATGGTGACTCGGATAGTACAATAAAACTGTACTATTGCGAAAATGTTCGTGAACCTACAATAATTAACATCTCATCCATCTTTATAAATTATTGCGAAACAGAGGTTAAATCTTTTATAACTTATCAGGATATTAAGTCCCTACTTGATCAATTATTTCTTTTTAAACGCGACGCATAACATTACATAAATAGTATATAGTTTTATATGCGGTTATATTATACATATATAGGGTGCCTCAGAGCACCCCACCACCCATTTATAATCTAGGAAATAGGTTATTTTCAAAAATTCAAAGTGTTTCTTTTATAAATCCAAAAAGAAAGGCATACCATTCATATTTGTCAGACTTCGTTAAAATCATCGTGACGAGTCTGACTCGTTAAAATACGGCCAGGGGGGTGAACATTTTCCATGAAAATAATCGAAGACAATTTGTCACTGGGAACAAACTACTGCGATAATAACCATCAAAAGTTTCTTTTAGTGTCGATCGATTTGGCATTCCTATATAAATGGTGGATAAAACCGAGGCCGATTCTAAGAAGAAGGCTCGTAATCATGTGGGGGCGGAGGGTTGCCGCTAGTTTAGCGTCACGATTAGTCAGCCCCTGCTAGACACCCTGGTGTCTTTTCTCCTACATTGCATATATACCTACTATACTAGCTCGAGTCGCTCTTTCTTTCGTGAGTCACTGACGGAAATTACGATCGATCGAACAAGAACGGAACAAACGAAGTAAGGTTGCGTCCCGCTCGTTCCAGCGGGAATCCTCCTCGTGTCTGTCTTATCGTAAACGCGTTTAGGACCCCGATGACACTGGATGACGGAACGTCTTTGTCGAAATTTATTCTCGCCACGTGTCCTCCCGTCGCTGATCTTGTTAGCACCAACGAGGACAGTGTCGATAGTCTTTTGTATACGTGAACTCCGGCGAAACTTGAACGAAATCTCACTCGAGTCAGGTACCTTTACAGAAAGTCTCAATTCGAAATTAAACGGTATTCTTTTTATATAGCCCTGCGTGTTAAATACAACGACGTAATCGAAGATCTTTCTATCCTTTATCCCTTTTTATCTCCCCTCCCCCTCCTTCTCACCGTTTGAGAAACCGTTTTATCGATCACTAGACGGTGATATCATATTCCCTTCACGCGTCTCCGCGAAGACTGATATCGTTAGATGTGACGAATACATACCGCCGTGAAAAAGAGTGTTCTTCTCGTCCGAAGCTGACCCGGACAAAGAAACAACACAGCACTTGATCTCTCATGAATTTTCGTCAAGAATCTCGCGAAAATCTTCCATGTTTTATCCGAGAAACATCCGGAATGAACGTTGTTCCATGGAAAAGTCCCCCAAAGAAAGGATGATTGGTATTCTCTAAGAATTTTGAGTCTTTCGTGAGACTAGCGTCCTCCCCGTTTAAATCTTTTCCTTTCTGAAATGATGATAAAGCGAAGGGGCGGTTACTGAATATTCACACGAAAGTCCGTGGCATCGATCGAAACAACCGCCCCCTTGGCTTTTTCTCCTCCCGCGTGGGTTCGGGACATTTGGGGCGGGGGAGGGGGGTTGAATCACGGGAATTAATTATACTCCGAGGAAATTATAATCGATAATATCATTTTGTTTTCGATTTTTTGCTGAAATTCGGTTTTCCGTTATTTCAGAGTACTGCAAAATAATCTCTTCCTTGAGATTCAAATTGCATTAACAAATATAATTTATTTCTCGAAAATTCTCCATCTGTCGTGGATATTCTGTTTCATTGCCAAACTAAACATCACGTCCTTTCTTCGATTCGATTGATCCCGTCTTGCTCTTGTTCTTCTTCTTCTTCTTCTTCTTCTACTTCTCATACTCCGTCTTCTGCTAGTTCTCATTCGATGACAGGAGTAATTACATTTTCATGTTGTTCCGACACGAGGCCGTACGTGACTGCAGCGAGATCAATTTGTCCCGAAGCCCAGCGTGTTCGCAATGGTAAATGTTATTTGCTTGGAATAACGTCTCGAGAATGAAGAAGAGGAAAAAGTTTAGGAGAAAGTAATGAAGACACAATTGGTACGGTGCAATGTCTGCAACCCCTATTCGTTTACCTGACTACAAATATAATACATACAAATATTTATATGTATACGGAGTATAATGAAAGTTTCTCGGAACTATTGATTTGTCCCGACAATGGACATATTTTCATGGTTTTGTCGTGTTGAAAGAAGGATTTTCTGATTTGCGACAAATTGATTTTCCAACTTGGATGATGCAGCCAATATTAGATGCAAAATGATGAGTGAGTTAAAACTTTATTTAACACTAACCGTACATCTCACATTTTTTGCTTTATAATCGTCGAAGTTGCAAAGATAATTCCATTAGAAATTATCAAAAAGCTGAAACCTAGAATATTTCCATTCTCTATGATTTTTAAAATTTCATGAGTATGAAATTGATATAATAATAACTCGTACAATACTTAAATGTTTAGCAATTGATTAGGTACCAACATATTTAATAGTGTAAACAATATTTTGAATAAGCCTACAGCAATTTTTAGTCCTAAGGGTTAAGCGTTTGTAACTCATTGTAATGTTGACCGATTTTGATGAAATTTTCCGAATGTGTTTCATTAATACAGATCTAAAAAACGTACTTTTAAAATTTTCGACATAGGTTCACATAAAAAAGTTGTGAAATATAATTTTTATTATTTTCTCTGCAATTCCGAAAAATTGGAATTAAAAGAAAAATTTCACGTTATGTAGTACGCTAATTGTTTCGAGCTTCTAAAAAAATATTCTTCTTCTTAAGAGAGTCCGAATATTATAATGGGAATTGCTGTATGTACAGTGACTCCCATTAATATTCGGACGCTCTCAAAAAAACGATAACTTATTAAATATTGGACTATACGATTTGAACTTCTTTCAGAAGTTAGAGCAATTTAAGTGTAATTTAAAACATTAACGGCATTAGACGAATTTAAAAATACTTTCATATTATTTCCAACCTATCGAACATATTAAGAGAGAAAGTGAACTTCTATGTCACTCCGATTTGTTGGAATTCAGGTGGAAAATTTTTATTTTGCATAAAGATCCGCTGTTTAGCGATCAATGATAAGTTACGAAAGATTTAACCTCTGTTTCACAATAATTTGTAAAGATGGACAAGATGTTAATTATTGTAGGTTCACGATTGTTGTTGCTGCAATATTAAAAAAAAGTTATTGTCTTTTTAACAGTATCCGAATATTACTGGGAGTCACTGTATATGTATTGCCTCTTGAATCTTTTTGTTTCATCCGTGACGAGTGTTGCACCGACATTTAAGAGTGAACATGCATCTAGAAAATAATTTCGCGTTACCTACCACCCATCCACAAAAATTCGTATTTTAGTTTACGAAAGCGTTGCTCGAATCGCATTATTATTATCATTATTCCAACACGTGATACCCATTGCATAGCAGTTCTCTCGGCATACAATCATGCAGTGCACACACACGAAGGCGTCAGCATAGTCAAACCAATTTTCAATTCCCAACTTTCGTTATTAGTGTCCGTCATCGTTATACGAAAGATGCATTCGTTCCCAGTATTACTGGCGTCCATATGCACTAACTGATGGCTGCAACGTTCTGGCCGCAAAAAGATTTTCCTAAACGGCGACTAGATACCGGGAAATCAATGCAGAGTAACATTACACACGTGCACACGGCTGGCGCGTATCCAGATGCGTTTACCGATGAGACATTTTTCTGCATAAAAGAACAGCTGCATACAAGTGCACGATAAACATGGAAAAACTATCAGCCCCGGTATATTTTGTTTCGCGTGCTGTTACATTAGATTGGAAATATATTAGTTGAATGGCCCACGATCCGATTATTTATCGTTTCCCCTATTGAATAATATCGGATACACATCGCTGAATTTTATTAATAAGCTGTAAACGTTATTTATGTACGCTTTCATTTCATTCAAGAATGGAGAACGGAAAAATAAATGTTAATAGATATCACTAAAATTTAAATACTAGTTCTTTTTTTATTTACGACAAGGTTAGCATTAATTATCTCAATCGATGTGCCACAATTTGAATCACAATTTGAATCACAATTTGAATGACAATTTCACACTGATCAACACTGATCAATGTATTGAAGACATTATTGTATGTACGGAATAAGGTATTTAACTCTCTTTAGCTTCAATTTCTGCGTCAATACTTTGAATAATTGCCATAAATATCCACGTTTCATTGGTGCATTACGAAACGGAAACGTTAAACATTATCAACAATAACGAATATATGTTACTTCAGTAAATATTTGAATCAAGGATGTCCTCGTATCGCTCGTTGTATCAACCTACAAAGCCCATTGTCATCAATTCAGTATAAATCCAATTTTTCGAAGCTCTTATTACAACTCACTTCGTTGAGTCTAATCCGTGTGGTATTAATCCTGCAATAATTTGTTTCAACATTTCTCTGCATCGATTGCAAGAAATAGAAACGAAATTGAATGTTATTTCCTCCCTCAATGATCTTAATAGAGGAGAAATCATATATTGACATCAATTTTTGAAAATTTTTCAACAATTTTGAATTGAATCTATTCAATTTTCCCTTAAACGCATAAAGATCCGCAGTCTAGCAATAACGTATTGTTTACAACGACTCCCACTAATATTCGGACACTCTTAAAAAGACGATAACTTTTTCAATATTGCACCATAGTTTTTGAACATTTTTGAGAAGTTAGAACAGCTGGTTTATACCACATAATGTGGATGAAATTTTCGAGGAAAATTGCAAGTTGTATTTTCCTACTTGTCTTATATGGGCTTGTATGGAAAATTTAGAAAACACGTTTCGCAGATCTGTATCGATTAAAAATATTTTCAAAAATTTTATCAAAATCGGCCGACGATTTATTTATTGTTTACTTCATCTTGATCGAGTCCTCCATACAGGTAAGTCGAGGAAAATTCGGAGTAAAAGGATTAATAGATTTCGTGTCACATCTACAATATGGTTGCCGAAAAGAAGAAACCGAATCCAAGAATCAGCGGATCGTGAGACTCTGAAGATACGTGACCCTTGTGCATCTGTCCAGTCCTCGGTCTCTGATCGCTTCCAGATTACTCCTTGTTCCACCAGTAGTACGTATTCAAAGACGAACCCATGACCAGTCTCAACTTTGATACTTTCGATCTGGTTTGGCTGGGTAGGATATACTCGTCGACGTCTAGCCGTCTGTTTGCAGATCACAAAACTAGCAACCCCCGAAAAATGGTCGCGCACCTTTATTCATGCGCATAATTTCTTGCAGACAGGTTGCTGCAGGGGCTGCACGGAATTTAATATAAATCGAAAGAAAGATTGCCAGCCTACGTTTCCCTGTTCCTCACGATAAGACCGGTTTTGGCGTTACTCCAGCCCCATGGATCCATCTTATCTTTTTCTTAACCGGATGTGCTAAGCTGCCTTTCCACGATATGTGTACCGACGAACCGCACCGTCAATCTTCTCCTGCTAATGAAATGGATCGCTGAGTTAACGATGACACAAGAACGATACCGACACTTGACCGTAGTTGCGAGTAAATCCAGCTCGTAAACGAGATAAACGTGTTCGTTCGTGTTGAACGCTCCTATCCCCCACACATTTCCCGCAGTTCAATTCAAACGGTTCTTTTTTTATTTAACCATTTAACTACGGCAGTCTTTGAGACGCACCAGCCGTACCATACGGTAGGAATTCATTCGCGATGTACGAGAATGTGCGAGAAGGGTTAAACTTTTTATTAGGCGTGCATTTCTGAGAAAGTAGTATATTCAAATATAATCAAAACACTTTTGTACCCGGTACGATGAGGGGTTAGCGACTTAAAATTTTGGGGGATTATCTTTCAACCTAGAGGCATTGTTTTGCAGACGATTTCAATGAAAAAATGTCGTGGGAGCCACTGGGCCATGCTAGACCCTTTCACTGCCAATTTTGGTAAACTGCTGAAAATGTAAACACATAGGTATCTACGTACAACAGATGGAACCAGTATGTTGGTCACAGATGCAGGCGCAAACTGTTCTACCTGACCTATAAGATCTATTAGACCTTTGCCAGGCTAGACGCCAGAAAGGTTACACAATTAGGAAATGGCTAGCGTCCAGAACTCTAGATACGCTTCTAGTAGCCACCTACGCCACCTTTCGCATTGTGTCTCCTTTCCTGTACCTTTGTAGTCTACACCAGTGTTTCCCAACGTGGGCTCACGCCCCACAGGGTAACAATTTGATTATTATTAAAGGGGGCCATCTGCTGATTGGGGCTATCGGCTGATTTAAAAGAAGGATTTTCCGATTTGGAACAAATTGATATTCCAACTTGGATGATGCAGCCAATGTTAGTGGATTTGTCTGATATTTCAAATATGAAAGGACAATTTGAAGAAAAATACGCATTCCTTGGTAAAAAATTATGATATAAAACGCGAAACATACTACTTGTAAGTTTTTTGACAAGCTCATCTTCCTTGGTTGTTCTAAAGGCATTCACTTCTTCTTATAAACGTTCCGTTTCTCTAAATTCACGCCGTGATTCGAAACTTTTAGCCGGTAGTGTATATAAATCTGATTTATTTTGTTAGAAGAAAATCCTGAGAGTTATGAATTCTTTAGCATCCTGAACCGAAACCTCCCGTTAAATAGGTGTCGTAAATAGGTAACAGGTTTTCCTGTATTCGTAGGATACGGAATTGTTGAGAACTGAACCGGGGAGAATGCTTACTAAAGGAGAAACCAAAGGATCGTAATATCCTTCCTGTGCTATTTTCCATTCGAGGCTGCTTCTACCGACAAGCAGGAGTCACTTTCGAAATTCCAGAGCTTCGGCGAGTGATGACGTTGGTATTTACGCAGACGTTTCGACAATCGTACATCGCTCGGAGCGATTATTCGCGTACTCGCTGGTCGGCAGACACAGCGATGTTCGCATAATCGCGAGGTTATGCACGTTAAGAAGGATGTGCGAGTTAACTTAGCTCGTTGCATTAACGGAGATGAACTCATTCCGCCTATTTCTCTTCGTCTCTGTCTCTCTTTGCCCAGTACTCCCTCGTCCTTTCTCTTGTTCCCTTCTTTGTCGATCTCTAACGCGTATCCAAGCGACCAAATCAACTCGTACAAACCAAGCAAAACTTGCTCTCTCTGCGTCTCTGTCTCATTCGAACTGGCTGTCTCCGTTTTTCCTCACGGTGCTGCCTTGTCTTCTTTCGAGCTGGCTATGTTTCTTTCGGAGCATTCTCTGCTTTCGCGTTTCACCCACTCATAAAACTCGTTCCTCCTCTCCTTTCTATGACGGAACTAACGAACCTTGAAAATCACATCTTGCGAGATGTTTGCCAAACTTTTCTGTCGCATACCCGATACCCAGCACCGTGATCCACTCACTTCGAACGACCGAGGTGAAGAGAGAAGTACATTGACTCATCGGTATGTTGTATGTTGACGAATTGACAAGTGATTCCTCCTGCTTGTAATTTCTTGTCTTATTATAACTACAACTGGGACTTACACCATTAAGAAAACACAAAACTGCCAAAATAAATAGTCTCGAAAGAATCTTTTTAGGTCTTTGTTAGATTTCTACAGACGTACAGTGACTCGGACGCTGTGAAAAAGGCGATAACTTTTTTAACCCTCGTATGCTCCTCGGGTGAAAATTGACCCACTTTCTGTTTCCAGATACTGTATTATAACTCGGTATATTTGTCTAAAATACTATTTATTTATTTATTTATTTATTATTTATTAATTATTTATGTAAAACACAAGTCGAAATTCGTAAGGAAAATGCATGTGGCGAGAATAAAAATGCTATTTATATACATATAGTAATAGCAAGATATAATAAAGAAATTCACGTATTTAATTAGCTTTTAATGAAATATATATATATATATATATACATTATAATAGATTTCCAATAACATTAATTGAAGTGTAGCCGAGGATCTTTCGTGTAAATATTCCCGAGGAGCGTATGATTTCAACATTTTTGAGAAGCTAGAGCAATTAGTTTACTACAGGATGCGAAAAATTTTTTCTTCAGAAATAGCAATCGACCGTAATTGTAGAAAAATACTAAGAGTTGCATTTTACAAATTTTTTATGTGGGCCTATGAAAAAGTACGTTCTGTAGATCGTCGTAATGTAATCCTGTATAATTGTAATTGTCAAGTCGTCACTAAATATCCGGCAACTGGTACCTTTACCCTAATACATATTTGCAAAGATGAATTCGATAAAAATATTAGTCATTTACAGAAATATTGTAGAATGTATTCGTTAGCTTCATGTACATAAGAGAAACACTTCCCCTTATTTCCCAATTGCTTGAACTAAATGCTAGTTAGAACTTTAAAACAATATTTAATGTATTTTGCGAATGCACAATTGAAACAGTCGATAAATCAGTTCTGCAAAAATATAAAGAAACAAATAGTTTTCATAATAAGTAAAGAAGCAAAACGATAATTGTTTACTTGTGCACAATTACTCTCCGCAATGTGATTGGTACTTTGCATTTGTTGAAAACCTCAGCCGAAATCGTACCACGTCGTTTTAGCGCGACGATTGCGTTCAACCAAACAAACCCGTTTCTTGAACCGAAAATTTCGCAGCCAATTTACCCAGTTGTCGACGAAATCTCATTTCGCATCTAACCTTCGACGATGCCTAGAGGGGACACGCTCTCGTACACGCGTGCGTATCGATCGTCCGAGCGATGCAATTCGCGGTGTGAATAAATTTTCCTCGATATTGTCCGTAGAAACATAAAAGTCTTTCTTAAACGTACTGCGCTAGCCAAATCGACTGCACAATATCCATGTTCTCGTTATTGCTTATGCGTCCCGCTGCTCGTATGGCCAGGAAAAGAGCACACTATGCGAACTGACTGCGATACAAATTTCCCGACTCGTGGCAGGGGTAAGACGAATAAAAGTAACGCACGACGCTTTAAATCAAGCTAAGAACTTCATGTGGTGAGCTTTCGTCTTCGTCTTAGCCATATGCGGCTCTCTCTGGCTACTTTTGTGCGGCTCTTCCAAGAATTACGCGTTTAACCCTTGCGTACACTGAGAAAAAAATCCTGTCGAAACAAAAAAAATATATGTTCATTCAATAAGTTGTACTATTGAATAGTGCCAATATCATATGAACTTATTTTAATATTTAATACTATTGAATTTCAATAGCAAAACTCACTTCCGCCAATCATATAAGCCAATAGCTTGACCATCAATGTTTTCAAAAAAATAAGATATGGCCTCAAACCAATTCCAGTATAAATCAATACATTTCTCAAATTTTTTTAACAACATATCTGATTGAAGGAAAAAAAGAAATATTACGAATAATAATATACGGTATTGAATCAAACACTATTTTCAATCATTTCATGATAGACAATTCAAATACATCACGATTTGCTTCTAAATTTCATACCATTGAAAAGAATACATTGATATTCATCGAAGTAAAAAATTGCAATAACACGCGTGTTATTGAAGTAACTACTTTTTTTTTCTCAGTGTAATCAACCAGAATGTCCACTGTTGTTGGACAACCGGGGTACCCGGGTACCCCAGGCGTTCTATTCCGATATATGAGATATGTAGCGACAAATTTTATTGGTATTCATTATATTCGTAATGATCCCTTCCTATAATACATTGTCTTAACCTTCGCAAGGGAATGTGGGGTCTCCGAGACCCCAGCTTCAGATTTTTGCTAAGAATTTTGATACGAATAAAATTAAATCTGTTTGTTTACTTTCTATCCTGTGTTATTCTCCAAATTTATTAAAAATGAGGTTGATTATGAAATTGATTTGTCGGGATCTTACAAGGGAAGGACCCCAAGTGTCCGACTTCGATTTTGATAATTTTTTGTGAGATGATAGTACATGGATCCCTAATTATGTATGCAAAATATTAGGTATAAAAACTCAATAGTTTTAAAGATGTAAACAATTATACTTTCATACCTTGTTGATATACGTTGCGTGATTCACAGGTATGAAATTTTAATTGTTTATATCTTTAAAACTATTGAGTAACTACACCTAATATTTTGCAGACATCATTAGGGATCCATATACCATAATCTCACAAAAAATTATCAAAATCGAAGTCGGGCCACAGAGCTAAAAGTTATCCTAAAGATCGAGTTCTAGAAGCGTATCGTGTATTGGAAGAAGCGTTGGCATAAGTGTATAATACTAATGGAGACTATTTTGAAAGGGATAACATTCATTTTTTCCGAAAAATGAAATTTCTTCTTATTTTTTTAACAGGCTTCGTCCCGTGGAAGTTATATTGTGTTCAGTGTCATAGCGAACGAACGCATGGTCTTACCGCACAACCGAATGTTGCCGGAAAATAGACAACTAAGAGAAGGCAGCAAGGAAGGATCGATAGGAAATGCGAAAAATTTCATTCCATGTAACTAAAGAAAGGGATTGAAATGTGCTCATGTAGAGTAGACTGAGAAACTGGCCAGTAATATAATGCTTTCACGAGGAGCAATGGTAAGTCGTTGGTTTCGTGACTGGGGGACTCAGAGTTCGTGACTCATTCGTGACTGGGATTGGGATCTGACCTCGTCGGTGCACGAGTTAACCATTACATTAAACTTCGAACGGTAGCTGAAAAAGGGCCAAAAAACCGCGTAAAGTCGCGTCCACCAGTTACTAGTCCGAAATTATCGCGGGAAATTTGCCCGATTATCGGGATAATAGAGAAAATTACTTTTCCGTCGTATTTCGACGAGTGCCAACCAGTCTAGTCGCGAAGGGATGAAATTGCCGACGAACGATAGCCAGGATAGACCTTCACGATTGCACCACCTCGTGTCGCATTCTAAATGGCCGAAAAAAATATTTTTAATCCTTAGCAGTCGAGTGGTGACTCTGAGGCGCCAATAAAAATTGCTGTACCATTATTCAAAATATTGCTTTCATTATTATTTTTAATTTTATGGATATGAAATTGATGTAATACCTCGTACAATACTTAAATTAGTACATACTTAGATACCATACCTACAATACTTATAGATACCAATATATTTAATAATAAATGCAATACCTTGAATAATGGTACAGCAATTTTTATTGGCGCCTCAAGTCACCACTCGACTGCTAAGGATTAAGAATATTTTTTTCGGCCATTTAGAATGCGACACGAAGTGGTGCAATCGTGAAGATCTATCCTGGCTATCGTTCGTCGGCAATTTCATCCCTCCGCGACTAGACATACGGAATACATCGCTCTTCCTTATTTCCCAATTGCTTGAACAAAACATACTAGCAAAATTTATTTTGTCTGTTTGACAAGATGTAGGGGGGGGGGGGCTCATACCCAAGGGATGTGTTATAGCTAAATTCAATGTATCCGTTAATCCGTTTCGGTTAGTGCAAAGATAGGGGATACAGGATCCTCGTAGACTGGCGGGGGGTTGCAGCTAGCTTTCCCGTCGACACTGACCGCTGGGGGTAATTATCGTGTCTCGTGGAAAGCTCTCACGCTCACGCTGAAACCCTTCCGGCTTGCAAACGCCGATCGCCGACCGCCCTTAAGGTATCCCCTGCATCGGCGAGAGTCTCCGACAACAACCGGTAATTTTTCTGCAACGATCTCTATACAGCTTCTCTCGTTTCCCTCCCTACTTGTACGGTCCAGGGGTGCTTCGTTCGAGGACAAGCAGAACAAACAGGGCCCTTCCATCGGGCTATTTCGAAGCGAACCATGGAATGGGGTCAACTGTGAAAGTAGGATCACTCGTCGGGGGCATACTTCGCTAGTGCAGCGAAATCGATTTTTGTAAGAAGCATCCTCTCGGTATTTGCACGCTTAACGTACACTATGGATGGTGTAACTGCGCCCAGGGCAAAGTCATAAGACGATCCGTTTCTACGCTACATATAAGAACACCGTATAATCACATAGATCCGTAATAGTATAATAAGTAGTCACTGGAAGAGATTCATCATTTCTAAGCTAGTTGTTGCTAAAGATACTGTAACATACGAACCTAGTCTTTCTCATTCTGTCACACAACATTATGTATAGACAACGCATCTTTATGGATTTATGGAAAAAATTAGTAGGCGTAAATATATATTATAAACATTTAAGGATACTGTTAGATTATTTTCAACCTGTTGAACATATTAAGAAAGGAAATAAATCTCTATATCACTCTAATTAGTCTAATTTGTTGTAATATACATGGAAACTTTTTATTTTGCATAAGGATCCGCTGTCTAATTATGCAATATCAGAATTAATTTACTGTAAAATTTGCATTACATCGTTGCATGTATAAACATGGTCAATTTATTGTTCATTATACAGGCTGGTGCACTAGATATTACCACCTCGAGTTTCGTCATTATTATTATTCGTAGCAAAGAATGTTTATTGTATACAGTTGAATGGTTCCGAGAGATGCATAGGAAAATCATGTAATGTCGCACAATAAACTTATATCTTATATGTACAGTGGCTCACGAAAGTATTCGAACGCCCTTTAAAACGGACTAACTATTTTATAATTGTAACAAACGACCTGATTTTTTATAATCAATTAGAAGCACTGGTTTGTGAAATGATATGCAAAAAAGATTTTCCAAAAAATTATAATTTACAAAGTTACATGCAAAAATAAGTCATTTTTAAAACTTTTTTCTTAGGACCCTCTTAAAGAAAATTTTAAATATATGCTTTGTAGATCTATGTTAGTTATACACATGCTGAAAATTTCATCGAAATCGGTTGACGCAGGAAAAAACGACACGCATCGAAAGATGTACGATTTTCTGGATTTTAAGCAGAAACTGATCAAAAATCGTGTAAAACTACGATTTTCAACATTTTTAATCGCTTGTAGCTCGTGTGTATGTTAATCGATTTTGACGAAATTTTCAGCATGTATATAACTTACGTAGATCTACAAAACATATATTTTAAATTTTCTTTAAGGGCCCTAATAAAAAAGTTAAAAGAATGACTTTTTTTATTTTTGCATGTAACTTTGTAAATTATAATTTTTTGGAAAATCTTTTTTGCATATCATTTCACAAACCAGTGCTTCTAATTGATTATAAAAAATCAGGTCGTTTGTTAAAATTATAAAAAAATTATTCTGTTTTAAAGGGCGTTCGAATACTTTCGTGAGCTACTGTATACAATAAACTATATGTAATACTATATGTGTACTATATAATAAACTTATGTCGATAATAAACGATCTATTTAATATTAGAAAACGTTTTGAAAAATCATTATGTAAAAAGTAAGGATTATTGTATAATAGTTGACGCAGGATAGTGCTAAAATTAATTTGCAAGAAGTGAGAAATGTGAAAATATCCTCATCTTTATATTATTACTACATAGACTGCGGATCTTTGAAAATTGAGTGGGTGAAATTGAAAATTGTTGAAAAATGTAAGAATTGCAGATGTCAATACATGATTTTTCCTCTATTAAAATCATTAAGGGAAGATTATGTAAAAAATAAGAACTATTGTATAATAGTCGATTAATTTCAACAAAAATAATCGAATAATATTACCGATGACTGTATGCAGGGTGTAAAGTAAGACAGCGTCTAATTAGAAGGAAGCTGACAACGATGTTTAAAATTCATGTGCCTATTGACCTTAGAATAGGTTCAGAGAATAGTGCCTACGTAGAACAGTGATTGCTTGTGTCAAGAGCCGTCACGAAGGGAATGCATAATAGCAACACACGCATCGGCTCAGGGCGCATGGCTGAGCATAATCAAACTTAATCATGCGCATGCCTCCTTAATGATTTCAATAGGTTTTATTAAAATTTATTTCCAGTGATTCAGAGGTACAATTATTCTCTTTGTTCAACTATTCACATGTCTTATACCAATCTGGTTAGACAACTTTTTTATTTCTTCTTACAAATATGTCACAATATGTAACATGAATATGTTCAGTACAGTATTTGTATATGAAAATGATTAATTGTAAAAAGTAAACGCGATTTCGAATATAACTTTTCTATTATACTAGATCTGTGGTTGGCAAACTGAGCATGCGGCACAAATGACCTCTTTAAAACAAATTTATTTTATTTCAATTCAATAGAATAATCGAATAGAATATAATAGAATATTAATAGAATAATAGAATTCAATAGAATATTAATAGAATAATAAAATTCAAATAAACAATTTCCACTTTATTTTTATCAATAGACTGCGGATATTTAAGCAAAATAAAAATTTCGATTGCAAGATTTAGAAATCATATTGACGTCTTCAATATAAAAAATTTTCCAACCATTTTGCAGTCTCTTTATCAATAAATAAGATTATTATAAAGCATCTAGCTTTATTCAGTGTACCTGATTTTAACCGAACTTCTAAAAACAGGGTTTTTGTAAAGAAATTAGACTCTCGAAACAAATCTAAATCGTTGTACAGTAGAGTCCCAATTTAAGCGCGACGGAGGTGACCGTTCCAAGTCAGTTTGCCTACCCCTTCCACTGGGAGTCAACACCGCGAGGAGACAAGACGTTCGAGCTGCCTCGGTCGCCGAGCAGTGTAAACATGCCGAATAAGGTACCGGGTCGGGTATATCGGTATGAACCACTACTAATCCAATTACAAAACTTCTTTATTTTCTTTATGGGACTTTGACCAACATGTTCATGGCAATTTTCTAATGAAAATCATAGCAAATATAATATAGCGCCGATGATATTTACTTGTGTAATGAATAGACTGCGGATCTTTGTGCAAAATAAAAAATGTTTACATTGATTGCAGGACTCGAGAGCCAAGTAAAAATTGTATTCTTCTTTTAATTATCCTATTAAGCTGAAACAAATACGTTGATGTCCTTAAATATTTTTAACATGTCCACTGCTTTAAATTGTATGTGTCCATTTTTGTCATAATTGCATAAAATCCGCAGTCTAGTAATGAACGACGTAAGTTTCGAACGCAAGGAAGAACATGGCATGGGAAATTCTTTGAACTGTACCAGCGTACTTCGACTCTCCACGTCTCTTCCTTTCCCATACGCTGTCCTTCTTTGCGATGAAAACTTTCATCATTCATTACACAAGTAAATAGAATTGGAATTATATCATATTTGGTATCACTTTCATTAGAAAAATGCCGCAAATGTGTTGGTCAAAGTTTCATAAAAAAATAATGAAAAATAAAGAAGTTTTGTTATTAGATTAGTTATGTTTACATTCCTCGGCGACCGATACCCTCGAGCTTCGCTGTCCTTTTTTACGTTCGGTGCGGTCTTTGAAGCCTCAAAAAATAGTGTCCTGCTCATATCTGTCATAACACAGGACCGAGAATTGACTTACAATCGGACACACATTACTGTAGTTTTAATCAGTGTACCTAATTTTAACCGAACTTAAAATGGCAATATCCCAGTTTAACCATTTAAGTTTGGTACACCCTGCATAAAAAAACATGCTTACATATACAATTATATACAGAGAATTCTTTGAAAATTCTATCCTAACTTATTTGGCACACGTCTCTCTTCTGATTTAATCTTTTCGATGATCTTTTGTTGCTGTTCTATCTTCGTTGTTTTCACTCGTAAGTCCTGGAAGAACAAATATTATAATTTATTATATGGCGTGTAGATTCAGTAATGTTTCGATACACACATGTAAGAGGGACATGCACGAAATTTGTAAAGAATTTATACCGACTACCGCGCAGTATACCCCAGAAGCTCAACGATAAAGCTTTTTTGATTTTAATTACCATCTTATGAAACTTCTATCGACATATTTATGACATTAAATGTCTGATTAACCTGTAGAGCAGGCGTGGGCAATTTTTCCTCAACTGAGGCAAAACTGTCCCCACCGTAGCGCCCAGTGCCCCCATCAGCATCCGTCGTTACTATGTAGGAAGGACGCGTTTCGCTTGTCGCAAGCAGTGCGCAGGCCTCGTGCATCAGAGCCACGAGGAGCGCCACCGAAGTGAAGCTTGGTGGGGGAAGCAGGCGTTTGAGGGGCTCCACCCGTGCCCACGCCTGCTGTAGAGGGCCAGACAAGCCACTATAAGACATCGGGGACGCACTTGGGAATTTCGCGTAATACGGCGACTCCTACTAATATTCGGACACTCTTAAAAAGACGACAACATTTTTAATATTGGACCATACTAAAGAAAATACTAAAAGTTGTATTTTACGACTTTTCTATATGGGCCTATGTGCATAATTTAGAAAACACGTTTCGTAGATCTGCATTTCATCAAAATCGGTCGACGTTGCAATGAGCTACGAACGTTTAAAGATGGTAGAAATTCCAGTTTTTCACGATTTTCGGTCTAACTGCAATAAATCTAAGGATTCTAACATCTTTCAATGTCTGTCGTTTTCTTCCGCATCAACCGATTTCGTTGGAACTTTCACAGTGCATGTAGTCGACACAGATTTACGAAACGTATTTTTTAAATTTTCAATGTAGGCCCACATAAAAAAAGTCGTAAAATGCATCTCTACAATTTGGACTAATTGCAATTTTTGAAAAAATGTCTTCTCGTATCATGTAGTAAACTTGTTGCTCTAACTTCTTAAAAAAGTTCAAATCGTATGGTCCAATATTTAAAAAGTTATCCCTTGTTTTTTATTGTGTCCAAATATTAATGGGAGTCACTGTAAGCCACATTTCGGTACCGAAGTCTTCACACATACGGAGACATTAAGGTATACTTCTATCAGAGGAAATCCTCCTCAAGATGATTAAACAAACCTTTTCAAGTTGGCTAATTTTATCTTTCAACTGAGACACGTGTTTAATTCGTTGCTTATGATTTTGATGGCCGATTAGCTCAGCATACTGTTCACTAATCTCGTCGTGATCTTTTTTTAGACGCGCATTATATTCAAGAAGCTTTTGGACCTCCCTATGGGAACAAAACCAAATTATATTATTTAAAGCATAACATTTTTGAATAAACTGATACATATGGAACAAATATACTCTTCGGCTGCTTTCCGCCGGGCTATTTCTTCTTCCAGTAATTCAGTCTTGTCCTCTACATTATCATCCCTCTCCAAGAGGGTATTGGTAAGTGTTTCTATTCTGGCATTTAGCTAGAAATATAGTATATTATAAAATCTATAACACATAATTATACTATACAACTGTACAACTATGTAGAGTCATTACCTCGGCTAAAGTATCTTCGTATTTTGCCGTTTCAGCTTCCAACAATTTATTGACTTCTGACAATGAATTTATTGCTACTTTGCTTTCCTTCAACTGTAGATCAAGCTCACCATTCATCGTTTCTAATCGAGAAATCTCGATTTCTTGAGTACTACTTTTTTCCTCCAATTTAAGCAACTTCTTTTGTGTTTCGTGTTAATCAAAATTACAATTATCAAACATAATAACTGTGTTTACAAAACATTAATTTCCAGTATTTACGTAGAGTCATACCTCTGCCAAAGTATCTTCCAACAATTTATTGACTTCTGTCAATGAATTTATTGCTGCTTTGCTTTCCTTCAGCTGCAGGTCAAGTTCGCCATTCATCGTTTCTAATCGAGAAATCTCGATTTCTTGTGCACTACTTTTTTCCTCCAATTTAAGCAACTAGTTTTGTGTTTCGTGTAAATCAAAATTGCAATTACTAAGTAATAACTACGTTTACAAAACATTAATTTCTAGTATTTTCATAGAGTCAATACCTCTGCTAAAGTATCTTTGTGTTTTGCCATTTCAGCTTCCAACAATTTATTGACTTCTGTCAATGAACTTATTGCTGCTTTGCTTTCCTTCAGCTGCAGGTCAAGTTCGCCATTCATCGTTTCTAATCGAGAAATCTCGATTTCTTGTGCACTACTTTTTTCCTCCAATTTAAGCACCTTGTTTTGTGTTTCGTGTAAATCAAAATTGCAATTACTAAATAATAACTATGTTTACAAAACATTAATTTCTAGTATTTACATAGAGTCAATACCTCTGCTAAAGTATCTTTGTGTTTTGCCATTTCAGCTTCCAACAATTTATTGACTTCTGTCAATGAATTTATTGCTGCTTTGCTTTCCTTCAACTGCAGGTCAACTTCACCATTCATCGTTTCTAATCGAGAAATCTCGATTTCTTGAGCACTACTTTTTACCTCCAATTTAAGCACCTTGTTTTGTGTTTCGTGTAAATCAAAATTGCAATTATCAAATAATAACCATGTTTACAAAACATTAATTTCTAGTATTTACATTGACTTACCTTATCCTCGCTAATTTGTTTTTGGTTGGTTAATTCAGATTTTAATGTATTTATTTTTTCCTTTAAATCTGATATTTGACTTCTGAGGTCACTTTCTAAATCCTTCACAGTTCGGATTTCATATGTTTTAGCTTCACAAGTTTCTAATACTTGTTTTTGGAGAAGCTCTACCTCCAACTGATGTTTCTCTGTATGCATCTTTAACACTTCCTGCTGCAATTGAATCTGCAAAACCCAAAATTGCAAATTACTTAGACATCCAACGAAATGGAAATGTATTCTCAATTCTAACAAATATTTCACAACCATAGATTCTATCTCTTTCCGATGCCGTTCTGTGGTTTCTGCTTGATTCTTTTGTAAATCCTCTAACTGAGACTGTAACTTCTGCCTCTCTTCCTGCATCTCTTGTATGTGTTTCGCATGTTCTTCTATAGTTTTGGTTTTGTTCACACATTCTATTTGTAAATCTATAAGCTGGTTCTCTGAAGTATATTTTAATTTTGTATCTGTGGCAGGCAGAATAGACCTTGACTTTACCTTTGTACTTCTTTTCGGTCCTTCCTTTTGTACAGGTTGAGGCTATAAAAATATGGTTTCATTAAGAGGACAAGTAATATTTATTTGACAGAATTTACTTACTGTTCTGAAAGTTATGCTAGGTTGATTAGTACTCCTATTGCAAACTGATAAGCTGCAGTCGGTGAGACTTGTGCTTTTGGCGTCATTAAATCTATCCGATTTGTCTAGGGTAACACCTTTCATTGTACTATTAAATTTAGGATCGTATGCTCCTGGTGGAGGGACATCATCTGTAAATATACATTTGTATTATCTTAACACTCATTTCATAAGGAAGTGTATTATTGTCATTATTACAAACATATTTGTAAATTCGTGCAATGTAAATACTTACTTTCCACATCGTTAAATCGTTGGATCTTTGCTTTTGCAAACGACATCGTAATCTGTTTAGAACGCAGTAATGGTAATCTCTCTTGAAGTGTAATAAGCTGTGTGGCTGTGTAGCAGTTGTTACCGTGTTATATTTGAAATGACGGTTATACAAATGAACAGGATTGTTTATCCAATGAGGAAACTGTATTTTGTGAACGACCAATCCAGTTGAGGCATATATTAAGAATTCTATGTAACGGCAGACAGGATTGGAGAGGATATAAGAGTGCTCACCAGTGTTGCCAACCAGTGATGGTAGTCTGAGGCACTGCTGGGCAGTGCTGAAGGGACCGTTCATCCAAGCCCTGAAATCAGCCGCTAGACAGATGTTTATCGCAAAAGAAACATTGCGTCGTCCATGGATATTATATCCATGTGTGAGACACGAAATCTCATATGGTGCTTGGTCTTATATACTTATAATAACTTATAAAGATAGACTGCGCGACCTGTACGGCTGTACAAAGCATTGAAGCCTACAATGGCGGCGGGTTTATATCTATCTCACTCGCACACCGATAGTTGGTGATGCGTTGGTGAGGGCGTAGCAAGCAGGAGGCCTTCGATAGCGCACAATACGATGGCGCACGCTAAATTGGTCACAGCTCTTTGGCGCACAGCGTAACTGTACACCACAGAATACGATTGCGCCCATGTATAATTGGACACAAAATGGATTGCGCACGGAACGAGAATTCAGCTGTTGTTTACCATCTTGAGTTGTGCTATGTGATGAGTTTATGGCGCATCAAAATAAAAACTGCGTAGGCGCATCTAAAAAAAACTGCGTAAGCGCATTTAAATAAAAACTGCGCAGGCGCATCTAAACAAAAACTGCGTAGGCGCATTTAAATAAAAACTGCGTAGGCGCGTTTAAATAAAAACTGCGCAGGCGCAAGTAAACAAAAACTGCGTAGGCGCATTTAAATAAAAACTGCGTAGGCGCATTTAAATAAAGCCTGCGCAAGCGCATCTAAACAAAAACTGCGCAGCCGCGCAGTCTACCTCTATAAGTGAAGTTGTAAATAATATATTGTAAATAAATATTATACTGGTTTTTCTTCTCAGTTTCGATGTATAGGGACTTTTAGGGAAGTGTAATCCATCTCGAAGATGTTAAACATAAAACAAAATGAGTACCATATAAATGTTTATGTATAATTTCTTTAATGAAATTGACAACCAAAAGTTTATTTGTTCTTTAAACAACAGCAAGTAATTTTTTGAATTTTTTCCATTCATCCAAACGTCCATGCTCAGGCAAATACTTGACATTGCAACCATCCGGAGCAAGACGACCAGCTGTTTTAAGTTCTTCGTATTCAGCACGATCGTATTTGGTAAATCCCCACTTCTTTGAGACATAAATTTTCTGACGACCAGGGAACTTAAATTTGGCACGACGCAGTGCTTCGACAACCGCAGCCTTGTGACGATCCGATGAGCGTACACTCATGATAGGTTGTCCAATGTGTACTCTGGCTACTGTACCTTGAGGTCAGTAATGCCAGAATCACGCGTAGTGGGTTTTTTCCCCTCCGCTCGCTCAGCCGACTCGACCCCCCACTCTAACGCCCGTTGTCGCCACGCACCGTCGTCTACTCTGCCAAGATACTCTGATAGAGACACGTTCGTGTGTAGCGCGTGCGCAGTAGAAGCAACGTGTCGACGACGGTGCGTCAGAGTGAGGGGTCGAGTCGGCTGAGCGAGCGGAGGGGAAAAAACCCACGACCCATGATTCTGGCATCACTGGTCCCACTCAGTCCCACTCCACTGTCGGCCAACGCCGCAGGGCGTCGATAATTGGATCTCGGTGAATATATCGGCGTGAACCACTACTCGAATCACTACACTAATCGAATTACAGAACTTATTCTTTACAAAGCTTTTTGTAAAACTATGTATTATTTTCGGAACATAAAATAAAACATAAACACACAAAGTTACTATATTTCACTTTTATTATTCATATTCAGGGAGCGAAGGTTCAGTACAAGATACATTTATTTGTTTATGATATTAAATTAAAAATATAATTTTTCTAATATTAAATCTATAAACTGCATATACTTTTCGGTAGATTATATTGCTTCAAAAAGATTAACTTTACAACTAAACATAATCATCACAGACTTTTAACAGATCCTATCAAACTGAAGAATTAATTTCACGAAAAATGTGTTTAGATGCGTGAAAAAAATTAAATTCGTTAGGATTAATGTGTTACAATTCTATAATATGAACTTCAGTACGCCATATACTGATTTTTGTGAGCTTGTTGTACTCTAGTATTAGTGTAAGTTGCAGTATGCAGTACATACAGTGACTTTTCTTAATATTCAGACAGTCGTAAGAAGACGATAACTTTTTTAATATTGGACCATATAGCTGGGATTTTTCTGAGGAGTTAGAACAAATAGTTTATTACATGATGTGAAAAAGAAATCTTTAAAAAAAGTTACAATTGGCTGGAATTATAGAGAAAATACTAAAAGTTATTGTTTACAACTTTTTATGTTGGCCTATATTGAAAATTTAAAAAATACATTTCGTAGATGTGTATCAATTGTACATATTCTGAAATTTTCATCAAAATCGTTATCGTCCTTTTAAAAGTGTCCGAATATTACTATGATTTCACTGTATACATAAATTGCTGCATAAATATTTGTATTACAGTTATTTATACAATTAGTTTTATTAAGATGCAGTTATCATAATCATAAGATAATAAAACATTCCACCTATGATACCTAAAAACTATTCGTTTCGACTTCTTAAGGGTGTTAACGGTTTAAGAGGAGATGATATAGGTGTTGTATATATATTCTTTGGAACATTGATTACATTTTCTTTCCCTTTGCCATGCATACGTTTGTCTTCTATCGTCAAATTTTCAATCGTTTTCTGTTGTTGTTCTATCTTCTTCACCTTAGATCGTAAATCCTAGAATAAATTAAATCTTTATTTCATTTGATTTATTAAATTATCAATGTAATGATAGTTAAAGAAATGAACGAGTGTATGTGCGAGTAATGCATGAGAGTGTAGTACGAATTAAGATAGAAATGTAATAGTTACGAAAGTATAAGCCAAGACATCTCATAGCCAGGAGGCTGAAGTGAACAAGTAATAATGATAATAATAAATGACTACGTAAAAACATGTTAATGAAATATCAAACGTTTTAAGGAAAACTTGTTTTCCTTTTTAGTTTCAAGTAATATTATGATAACATATACGCAATCATTGATAGTAATTCCAAGTAGGGAAATCAAACAAACCTGCTCTAGTTGACTGATTTTATCTTTCAGTTGTGATACGTGCTTGATTCTCTGTTTATGATTATGATGGCCAATTAACTCCACATATTTTTCGCTAATCTCTCGATGATCATTCATGAGAAGCGCATTATGCTCATGTAATTTTCGAACTTCCCTAAATTAACAAAAATAGATTATTCCGTTATTATAACGAATTCAACTGACCTATTAAATAATTTGTATATTATGAAACTATACTCTTCCGCGGCTTCCCGACGAATTTTCTCATGCCTCAATGTTTCAGTTTGATCTTGCACAGAGTCGTTCTTCTCCTCAAGAGTTTTAATAGTTTTCGAAAGTTCTTGAATCTTTACATTTGCCTAGAAATATTAAACAAACGTAGGTACTACCATAATTTACTACAACAGTTATTACAGAGACATTTTTAAATGTACCTCCTCCATGTCAGTTTTATGTTTCATAGATTGGGTTTCCAGCAAGTTATTAGCTTCTTCCAATGCTATCATACTTTTCTTTAACTGTTCGTTAAGTTTATAGTTAAACAACTCTACTCGTGAAATTTCAAGTTCCTGAGCATCGTTCAATTCTTCCAATTGAAGCAACATTTCGTGTAGCTGACTCTTCATCTAGTATATCAAATTGAAAAAGATTTCAATTTTTAATAATTCAACGAATATACTAATAAAACCAAGGGAATAAAAGTACCTCCGCATTTTGAGCATCTTTCGCGTCACAGTCGCTTTTTAATTTCGTCACTTCTTTCGCCACTATTTGTTTCAAATCTTCGATTGTCGATTCGAAAATAGTTCTAACTGATTCTACCTCGTTTAAACTTTTAACTTCCAGTTGGTCGACTAATCCTTTCCTAGCATCTAGCTGTTCCATTAAAGCATGCACCTGTGTTTGTACTATTTGCGAGTTGTTGCGCATAACGTTTAATAAATCCCGATGCTCGTTTATGCAATCTTCTCCACGCTTTAATTCGCGTTGTAATCTTTCTACCTCGGTATTGCTTTGCGCTAATCGTTTTGTCAGAGCAGCAACTGATGCTTGGTTTTCGGCCATTACGACTTCAAATCTATATAATAGTTCACTATTTGTAATATGTATGTAATATTATACAGGGTGTACGAGATAAAGCGTTACAATCGACTTTTAATTTTCTTTTCAATTAATTAAATTTTTTTTTGGGGGGGGGAAAGGGGGCCGCCCCTTTGAAACATTTTTTAAAATGGAAAGTATTATTTATTTTTTGTTATTGTGATACCTCTTATTAAACTCAATAGCATTTACTTGAAGCTTCTTTTTTATTGCGCATTTTTGATTGGTCTTACACTCCCAAAAAAAGTTTAATACATACTAAAATATTAACCGTCTTTAACCATTTAATTTAAAAATAAAATTAATTCGACATCTTCATTAGATTCTGAGAAAACAGTTTGCAACACTTTATCTAGTACACCCTGTATACATATGTATCTTATTATGTGTACTACTACTAGTATAGTAGTGGGTCGAAACAAAAGTTCAAACATAAAATGAAGACATTTATTCATAGGTTTAGTCAATAACATAATAACTTACCTCAAAAATAGCAAAAGGTAATAGAACAGAATAGAAAGTATGTTACTGAATAAATATCGTAATTTTATCTTTGAAAATTAATTTAAAAACGCTACGAACTTTCGTTTCAATCCAATACATTATTATTGGACACTATACTAAAAGTATAATGGTTTATTAATTATACGCACATGTATTTACATATACCTAAAAAATCATACCTTTTTCTTCTAGCCACCATTTCTGCTGCTTCCGCACGTATTTGATCTTTCAGGGCCCTCAATTCATCCTTCTTTTCTGCTAATTCAGTCTCTGCTCGATCTAGTTCCATTTGCAAACTTTGACCAAAGCTCTCCTGAAATTTATGTTATCATTTTTGTTAATATTATAATGATTATTACTAGTATAATTCCTTGTTTAAATATTACTTACTTGAGTTTCAGCGGAGGACTTCAATTCCTCAAGAAGTATGGAAAGTCTAGAGATTTCATCATCCTTTCGCAGCAGTCTTTCATTTAATTCTATTCGTTCCTTTTCTACTTGAGTTAAACATATTTTATAACTTTCTACGGTTAATCGCATTTCTTCTTCTACAGCAGATGTTGCTTCTCGAATCATTGTGTTTACCTACATTAATAGCTTCGCGATAAGAAGTGAACGTAGATGCCATTCAGAGCAAGAACTTGCAACAAACACCACAGTGAAATATATGAAGTCAAAGAAAAATCAAACAGTAATTTGCAATACAATCGATAAATTTAACTGGGGCATCAGTTGTTTCTAATGTCTTCAAATTTATCTTTACCGACGCACAGTGGAGTATTTACATAAAAAACTGGCCAAAAGTAGATTTAAAAAATGTTTCACTCGTTATGCTTTATTAAAAATGAAAAGTTTTTTGATAATATTTCTCTCTTACTCAATCTTTGATTTTTGCCATTCTCGACCAAAATCTTGGAACTTTAAATGTTTTAATTCCAGAGAAACAGGAGACACCACCCTAAAATGAGACTAAAATAAGACTAACTCATTTACATCCCCAATTAAAAAAGAAAGGTATAATGTAATGCAACATAAATAATGTGAAAATATAATATTTATATTCACTTAATAATAAATTTGTTATCCTGTTGTTATCCTATCCAAATAATTGTATTATCTCATTCCTAAATATGGTTGGTTTCACTAAAATGATAAAGTAATTTTGGCCAGCTTTTGAGGCCAAATACCCTACTGTGCGACATAAAAAAAGAGTAATCAATAATGTTTTTTACTTTATGCACTTGAGACGAGATTACCTTTTCATTACTCTCGGCAATTGCTTCCTTCAATTTTCCTTTGGATTCGGTCAGTTGATCAGTCAAATTACCAATGTGCGAATTTAGATCCGATTTTTCTTGTTCTAACAAATTGATTTCTTGCGTCCGACTTTCATTTAATTTTTCTAACTGTGCTATCATCTCTTCGATCTCTTTTTCAAGCATTTGTATCTGTGAATCAACATAGAATTATTGAAATCATCGTTCTACGATATTCCCGAAAATAAATTTTGTATTATAAATAATCATAGATGTATTGTGTACTGTTTAATTTCGAATATTAGTATTAAATTACTTTTTCTTTGTTATCTTGTTTTTTCTTTTCCAATTCAGATTCCAACTTGGCTATTCTTTTCGTTAAATCCTCGATGCGACTTCTAAGATCGCTTTCTATAGTTCTCCTAGCATTAAATTCACGTTCTTTTTCTTCAGAAACCTCTAAAAATTGACAACGGAGACGCATAATTTCCGCTTGGTGCTTCTCATCCTGATTATTCAACACTTCCAATTGCAATTTTGCCTAGAAATTGAAGTATGCAAATAACGTTTGAATTAAAAAATTTCTATTTTTGGTTTCAGAAGAAGTGGTTGGTTTCCTACCATTGTTTCGATGTCTCTTCTATACTGATCATCCACCTCTGCTTGTTTTCTGTGTAATTCTTCCAGCTGAGATTCCAATTTCTCCCGGTTTTCCTTTACTTCCTCGATTAATTTTTCATACTCTTGTATGGTTTTGTCTTTATTTTTGCATTCTATTTGAAGATCAGTAACTTGATGTTCTAATTTGTATTTTAATTTGTTGTCATTGGGCATAACAAGTGCCCGTGGTTTTGACTTTGAACATGGTCTTATTGTCATCTTTTTTCGTGGAAGTTGTGGCTGCGAAAACGAAAATTTTACATCAACAAAATTCCATTATTTTCTACAAAGTTTATGTACACAGTTAGAAGTTTGAAATCACTTGTTAATGTTTACCGAAATTACATTGCATGACGAATTATTTATACTGGTTTTAATCAATTTATTGATTGATTAAAATTAATGGTATCCAAATTTTAAATATAATGTATGCATGCATATGGATTATACAAGTTAGTTTAATTGATTTCTTTCCTTTAATTAGCACCATTAGATAATTTTCGTCGTGGCACCCTCATTGGCACAATAATAATATCTTTTATTTTATACAGTAGCGGACAAAAGTTTAAGACGGCTCTAAAAAAGACGATAACTTTTTTAATATTGTACTATACGATTTGAACTTTTTTGGGAAGCTAGAGCAATTAGTTTACTAAAGGATGTGAAAAGAAATTTTTTCAAAAATTGCAATTGATCGGAATTGTTGAAAAAATACTAAAAGTTGATTTTTTAACTTTTTTATGTGGGCCTATATTGAAACATTAAAAAATACTTTTTGTAGATGTGTGTCAATTAAACATATTCTTAAAATTTCGTCAAAATCGTTTGATGCAAGAAAAAACGACAGGCATTGAAAGATGTAAGAATTCTTAGATGTAGGCCGAAAATCATGAAAATCTGCAATTTTTACCATCTTTAAACGTTTGTAGCTCATTGCAACGTCGACCGATTTTGACGAAATTTTGTGAAAAAATTTCTTTTCACATCCTTTAGTAAACTAATTGCTCTAGCTTACCAAAAAAGGTCAAATCGTATAGTACAATATTAAAAAAGTTATCGTCTTCTTTAGAGCGGTCTTAAACTGTTGTCCTCTACTGTAGTTGCATTGCATAGCTTGATTTTTGCGATTAAATGATGTAATTATAAACTATTAAATTCAAAATAATGCAACACAACTCTGGATATTCATTGATGATAAAATCTAAACACCTAATTATTAAGAATGTTTATTCTTAGAACGAAATCTTTCTAATTCCTAGAAATTCTTAGAAATTATTAAGAATGTTTACATTAAGATTAATTATGCTTTAAGAATCAAGAACTATGAATTAAAATAAAGTAAAATATTTAAGTTACAGAAAAAATATCTTGTATATAGTAAGTGTACAGTGATTTCAAATTTCTGGTAAATATTAGACACAATAGACTTGTTACTCCTCTTACCGTTCTGAAACCCACAACCATGTTGCTGGTGCTTTTGCTAGAACCTGACAAATTGCATTCCGCACTGACTATGCTTTTATTGTCATGGAATCTCTCTGTTTTCTCGATGACCAGTCCTTTCACCTTCATGTCGAATTTCGGATTGTACGCCCCTGGCGGAGGAACATTGTCTGCAAAGTTTTTGTCTTGTTAATATTCAGTTCTATAAAGATATGTGTGTGTCGTTGTTGTAAGAAGTTTTATTCACTTTGCACTGTACCGTCAAGACAGGTACGTTTGTATGGGATAGAGTGCGGATCTTTATGCAAAATAGAAATATTTTCAACGATTGTGGGCAGCTGGAGTTAAATACAAAGTCAATTCATCCCTTAATAGGGATTAATCTAATCTTTCACTGTGTTTTATATTTTACAGTTAATTTTTTCATAAATGCATAAAAATCCGTAATGAAACTGATTTCATATAATTTTTAAGTATATTTAAACATTGTCTTACGTTTTTGTTCTCGCATACTTTACTTATTTGTTATAATTAGACTCAAATAGTCCAACTATGTTTAATAAATTGTGAATACCATATGAAGAACTATGTAATTTAAAAAAAAATGTGTATGTATTTCCAAAAATACACTTGAAGTGTGTATAAAAATATGTTATTAACAAAAGTATTATAAAATTTGATTAAGCTATATTATTTAATTATCTAGCAAAACCAAACTACATATAAACATTTAGTAATAAATAAACCATAATTCTCGTGTGTATAAAAATGTTATTAGCTATATCAATATCAAAAGCAATATCAAGCTATATTAAGTAATTATTTAGCAAAAATAAACTGCGTATAAATATTTAGTAGTAAATAAACCATAATTCTTTACTTTGGAGTAAATCTCGATAATCACAAAATATACACTAATTATTGCAAACTCGTAATAATAAACATGGAATACTTTAATGCAGGCATGGGCAAATTTTTGATCGATCGGGGGAATATTCCCGCCAATATGACCTAAACTAAACAAAAAAGATTATCTGACAGAGTTCAATGCAATAAAATAACAAAATCATGAAGAAATAACACAGACGATAACTATATTATTTAGAAAATATTAGTATCATAAATGTATTTGCGCTGTAGATTCTTAACATATTCAACGCAGTTAAGGGTGCAATACGTATAATGGTAAAGTACTTACTTTCACGTTCGTTGAACCTCTGGATCTTGGCTTTTGAGAACGACATAATAAAGTATTTATAATTTAAAACTACACAAGTAATAAACAAATGAAACGTTGAAAATAAATAATAAATAATCACTTAACGAAGAAATTTAAAAAGTAACTTGGTTGGCGAAGTATGTGAAACGTCTTCACCCGTCAAGTTCTAAGCCGCAAATGTGAATAAAGATTTCTTTGGCCACCCGTCACAAACGTTTCCTTGTGCGCAACGACCTACCGGCTACCGGTTTTCTTATTTGAAAAGACAGTTATTCAAATTCCATGTGGATGCAACAACGAATCATCGAGCTCCTATTACGCAACGGACCAATCCAGTAACAGACATCCCACCTATGCAGACAGTAGCGTAGCAATTTTCTCTCTACCACCATCACCATTCCTCCGTAATTTGACGTTTCAGGATTATGAATATAAATATAATTAACCCTGAGTGACTCGGAGAGAGTAGCCACTAAAAATTGCTGTACCATTATTCAAAATATGGTTTAAATTATTAAATACAGTCGGAGACAAATAAAGATCGCAGAACTTTTTTAAAATTGGTTTTAAAAAATCATATAGAATGGAATTATTCTAGCACCAAGTGCAATGGGTTGATAAATAAAATTTTGAAAAATTACAAATGAATTGAATTAATGCAGATTTTGTAACATAATTATAAACCAATAAGGTAAGGTATAGCCATGATTAATCATTATTAAAGACTTATTGCGATGTAGTTTCAGAAGTGTAATTTGGAAAAATAAAACTTTTAATAAAATTCGAAAAAGTGTTTATTTACTTACTACTTAATGGCGAAGAGATATGAAAAATATTACAAATAAAAATGTGTTATTTGCGAGATACAGAAATAATTAAAATAAATTTCTGTAATTTGAAAATGTGTATAATTCTCTGGTATAATATAATTGGAACAATTTCGAAGATAAAAATTAGTTTCAATTTTTTAGTAGGAAGTTTTAGTTGGGAAGCGTACACTTAAAAAATACGCCCCTGGATGTACCACGGAAAAGAAAGAAATCATTTTCCCGCGGAATGTTTCCTATAGAATTGTAAATTTACGATCAATATGTTTCGGTAGCTACAGAAATTGTATAAAAATTGAATTTTTCGTGGATGTTATACATTGAATAGAATAAGGACAGCAGAGTTCGTGAAAAAGAATCTCGTTTTGGC
Organism: Lasioglossum oenotherae; assembly: GCA_028455765.1. Lineage (NCBI taxonomy): Eukaryota > Metazoa > Arthropoda > Insecta > Hymenoptera > Halictidae > Lasioglossum > Lasioglossum oenotherae. The sequence goes on from CM052288.1 coordinate 10,623,556, forward strand.
GGGTGTTATATTGCACGAAGGACACAGCTGTTTTTCGGTGCATCGAGCCTCTATGGGAATGTGAAATTACCAGGTGTACCCTGTAACGTTCCCGCTATCCCTACATTCGTACCCCTGCAATAAAATCTACCGCGTGACTCCCCTGCCTTCCTTCATTCTTATACCGACATTTAAAGATTAAATGTCTCTGCACTGTATTCTGGTTGATGTTAGTATTACATTTATTCATGCACATATAGTTAATACTCACTGGCTTTATTTCACTTGTACTATTTAGAAAGAGGTACTCCCCTCCGATTTTGATGAAAAAGATGTTATAAATTTCGAGATTTTGAACAACATTTTCAAAAGAAGGGTCTCTTTTAGTTTTCGAGATATTCGCAAAAAACTATATTGCTAGTACTGAATCGAATGTTCCGTATTCGTGCACGCTCCGTTGCAATCAGTTGCCATAATGTAAGTCTGCTTCGGCGCGGCGTCTGTTTATTGTTCTTGTAAACACGTTGTGGAGATTACTGCATGGAGATCAGAAAGAAAACAGGGTCTTCAATTTTGATGCGTGGTCAGGACGGTCCTCTCCGCCCCCTCCTACTCCCACGTGCTAGTCCTAGCCACAATTCACTCTATTGAACTCTATTCGCATAATCTTTCCATTGTAGATGTCATCCAGAATTTGCAGATTGTTGCAGATTGTTTATATATAACGGGGAGGGAGGAAAAGGGCGTGGGAGGAAAACTAAAAGCAAGAGATGTAGAAGTACAGCAGCAGGAACAACATACAGGATAACGAAATCGCGGTATAACCATATGGGTATAACCCAGTATAACCCCATGTACAAACATATCAGGGTGATAGGATTGCCGGAATACCTGAAAAAAGAGGGAACAAAGAGAGAGAGAGAGAGAGGGGGGCAAGTCAACGGTTGATAGCAAGGGCGAGATGCGCAAAAGGTGGAAAAGATATATGTATAAAAAGGAACTATGACTTATGTGGGAACATATTTGGTACTTTAGAGTTTAGAGCATTTTGTACGGGACCATACGGGACTGTCTGAAAGTCGAAAGAGGGATAAGGATAGAGGAGATAGTAAGCGGGAGGCATGGACCTAAATACATGGCGGGAGGAAGGATAGGAGGGTGGAGGTTTGGAAACTGGATACGGAAAGAGAAAACAGAAATGAGGGAGGGCTATCGCAATGAAGAGACAGGGGAATAGGAAAACCAAAGGATAAAGAGGTGCAATAAGAGTTATATATGTAGATAGCTTAGTATACTTATATATAGATAGTAGAAAGAGGTAACACACAAACAATGGAAAGGAGAGTGATGACTGAACGAATGAGCGAATGGATGAATAAAAGGTTAAAATACTATAATTAATTATATTGTAATTATAAGAGTACAGTAAAAATGAACGACGATAAAATAAAATATATATGTTACACAGTTACAGTTTCCATAAATATTTATACAGAATGAGATATATATATATATATATATATATATATATATATATATATATTTCCCCTTTCCTCTCTTTTAGGTACACTTGTGGTACTGCGACTTCTCAACAGACTATATATAGCACTTTGCCCACATCCGTCATCTGGTACAAGAAGTAATCTCTTGATCTTCAATTGTTCATGCTAAATTTTGTATTATATTATGTACGCGTTGTTTGAAACTTTCAATTGATTTGTAAAGATTGATTTACCCGAATACGTAAAACATAGAGAGCAAAACTTATGCATCAAATATCTAGAGTACTGGAAGTAATATTAAAAACTTATTAAATTTATTATAAATATTACAGATTGTAATTGACTCGATAACATTTAATAACGAAAAATAACTAATTTATGTGAAAAATTTCATTGTGAAATGAATTTTTACAAAATTGTCAAAATGTAACGTCAAATGCCACGTTGTTCGAATATACCAATGAGCTGTTCACAACAACAGCTGTAACGTGTTCCCGGCTGAAGAGTACTGTAAAAGTTTATTTTGCAGTAATTGTTCAAAATGGATTATAAAAGTTACATTATATTCTTAGGATTAATTTTGAGCTTAAATTACGTTTGCTGCCAATATAGGACCAAAAACGTGAGAACTTTACAATTTTCAATAACTGTCATATGTATATGTTTTAGTTAATTATTGCATTAATTGTATATATTTTACTTAAAATCGTTTAATAAACTCTAATAACTAGATTTTACCAATAATCATAGATAATACTTCACGTCATTTGCAACTTTATAACGTAATACCGTTTCCATTTACTTAACCTAAAGTTATTGGTAGACTGCGGATTTTATATGCATTTATGACAAAAATGAGTAGATGAAACACAAAATAGCGAAAATATCTGACGATGTGAAAAACACGATTATATTGCCTGTGACTTAATAAAATTATTAAGAGAAGGAATAAATGTTTATGCAACTCCTATTTCCTGCAATTGACTTGGAAAATGTTTATTTTGCATGAAGATCCACAGTCTAGTTATTAGTATTGCTTGTACTTTCTTATTTAAGCATCATTTATTCGTTTTAGACTCAAGGTTCTTCCTTGTCAGATCGTGTACAACAATTAACGGAGCTTGCTCTCGCAAGGCCTGTAATCAAATTTAATAGCGCAAAATTTAAAGAATATGTGCGTACTACGCCAAGAAACTATTCAGTTATAGTCATGTTTACTGCTATGGCGCCGCAAAGACAATGTCAAATATGCAGGTAAATGTAGCTTAATTTTTCCATTTGAACTTATCACTGGACAGCGAATTTTATGCATTTATGACAAAAATGTGTAGGTGTAATTTAAAACAGTAAAAACATTAGAAGAATTTCAAAATACTGTTATGTCATTTTCAGTCTATTAAACATAATAAATTTCTATTTCACTCCAGTTCGTTGCGATTCAGGAAGATCATTTTTATTTTGCATAAAGATCCACTGTCGATTTATCACATTGCAAGTAACATAAGACATTCATATATACATCCATGTATATATAACATTAGATATGTTTTTTAGGCATGCAAAAGATGAATTTGTGATAGTGGCAAATTCATTTAGATACTTACAGTCTCACTATAAAAAGTTATTCTTCGCTTCTGTAGACTTTGATGAAGGATCGGACGTCTTTCAAATGGTATTTAAAGCGTTATGCAATTATCGATAAGAACGACAATTTTTTTCTTATTTAACATAAATTATTTTATGTAGATGAGATTAGATACTGCGCCGGTATACATGCACTTTCCACCGAAAGGTAAGCCAAAGCCTGCAGATACTTTAGACATCCAAAGAATAGGATTCGGAGCAGAGGCAATTGCAAAATGGATATCTGAACGCACTGATATTCAGGTGATTACGCACTAGGTGGTTCTTATTTCCGACTTTTGAATTTCTTTTATGGTATTTCCCCAGTATTGTTCCAAACAATTGAAGAAAAATCTGTGCAAAGTTTGAGTGACCACAGATAACGGGAAAACGTGCCCCCAAATAAATTAAACATTCAAATAATTAATTTAATGCTCATAAAAACGATTTGATGAGCAATAAATTAATTATTTTAATGTTTGATTCATTTGGGGCATGTTTTCCCTTTATCCGATCGAGCTCAAACTTTGTACAGATGTTTTTTTAATTATTTGGAACAAATCTGGGGGCTGTGCCGTTAAAGAAATTTTGATAAAAATTTTTGACGACAGTAAATAAGAGCCACCCGATTACGCACATACGTAATAAGTAGAATTATTTATAACGTTCTCTAACATATTACAGATTAGAGTATTTAGACCTCCAAACTATTCTGGTACAGTAGCAATAATAATGTTACTGGTACTCATTGGAGGATTCTTCTATGTGAGACGTAATAATTTGGACTTCATTTACAATAAAACCATATGGGGACTTGGCGCATTGGTAATACTGGATTTTATAAATTTCATACTTCGTATAATGGTTTAGTTTAAAATAATACTGTCTACAGTTTTTTACTCTTACAATGATATCTGGACAAATGTGGAATCACATTAGGGCGCCTCCATTTATACATAAATCATCTAGTGGAAATGTGGCTTATATTCATGCTTCGTCTCAAGGTCAATTTATATTGGAAACATACATAGTGATGGTTTTAAGTATCCTTTTATCCATGAAAATTCAGAAAGAATGTACAGTTGAAACTCAATAACTTCAATCTCGAGGGAAGAACTAAAATCTTCGAGTTATAGAGGTTTCAAATTATCAAAGTCTTCGAGTAAAAGAGGTTCACCCTACGAAAATTTGACTTTCAGGGGGTAAAATTTTCGTCTTATAGAGATTTTCGAGTGAAAGAGGTTCAAGTTATTGAGGTTTGACTGTAGTATTATTTTCCTTAATAAAACGTAATTAGACGGTGCTGTGGTGTTAGGTATGATTTTAATAACTGAAGCTGCATCTCGTAGAGGCGATGTAAAAAAGCGGCGAATATTCGTTGTTATAGGCGAGGTATTAGTCGCCATCTTTTTCAGCCTGTTGTTATCCATATTTAGGAATAAAGCACAGGGATATCCTTACAGGTATAGTAATTTTAAATTTTCGAATAACAATCAATCAAATTATTACCAAATTAGAGTGTATTAATATACTCATAAAATGAATATATCAATATGCTCTATTTTTCTTATCTTCCGAACAATCAATATTACGACGAAACTCAGCGATGAATAATTATGTTGCAGTTTGCTATTCAAATAAGAGGAGTAAGTGTAGGAAGCCATCATTTGTATATTGCAAAAGAAACTTTCAACTTGCCCATCAATATTAAATACTAAGTTGCAAAAAAAGAGAAAAGGATTCGAGCATAATACTGGAGCTCTCGTCATTGTTAAAAGTGTTGTACCATAATCACGATTTAAATTTGTTTGTACGTACTGTAAAATAAATTAATATTTAAAGTCACTATTCTTTAATACCATTTAGGATGTTAAAATGCGTGTACATTCCTGAAATACAAGATATAAACAATTTACTCAAATTACTGTTACCACACACATTTTAAATAAACGTTTATTGGCTTATATAATATATTACATATAATATATATTAAATTCACAATATTAACTTCGCTTTTTACCACACTCCGCTCTCGCACAATGCTTATGCCTCGTACAGACCTGAACATTTCGGCGCGCAGAACGCCGCATTGTGCTATTTCCAGATTTTCTTGCGAACAACTATGGGAGCTGCAGCGGCGTATACTACACAAAGAAATACAGAAAATGTTGGCAGTTTATTAAGTGAATTGAAGTTTCAAAGTGAAATGTTCAGGTCTGTATGAAGCATTAAAGACATCAGATTCGAGATTAAATGACTTGAATTTTCGGAGATGTTGCAACATGATGAATTTTCGTCTTTACATGATTTATATGATATATATACTGAATAAAAACGGAAGGGTTACGTTCCGAGAGCGCGCTCCGTAAACAACAACAAGGTTGGTCACACATCGAGCCCTTTTCGATTTGGCTGAGCGTTCTAAGTTGTGAAAATCGCAAGCGTCTTTTGATATGTAAATACTAGAAGTGTGCGGGAACCCGGGAATTCCCGAATCCCGATGCCGGGAACGGGATGGGAAGCCTCGTATCATGTCGAAGAGATATATAGAAAACCTCAACAATTTTACACACCACCAGGAACCTTTGATCGAGAGACGGAACTAGGAAATTTAATAGAAGGGAACTGGAGGACAATTGTTGACGAAAATGCAGCTTCATTACTTCCTCTCAGAAACACTCCATGTATATAGATGAACTCACGCTGGTCAAGGAGTTAGATTGGAATTAGCAGAATTTTTTATAACCGAAGAAGGTCGAGTTAAATGGCAAAATGAAGATGCATGGAATTGTATTTTATTTTAACATTCTAAAATTGGAAGGTGTCATTCATGTGAAACTTTTGTAGTGTGCGCTCACACTTTGAAACTTTAATTGACTCACTAAACTTCTAGCATTTTCTCTACTTCTTTCATATATAAATTTGTTCGCCACCATCTTATTGATTCTTCTTTTGAAATATATTCTATAGTCTTGAACTTGTTATAAAATATATGTTTTTATCGAATTAAATAAATACGTCAGTGTGTACCAGAGCTGGTACACGTGGCATGAAACGTGTTAAAACTTATTGTATTTAATCTTGGTCTGGGTTCATCTTTGTCCTGCATGAATAGCATTGCTTAAAATGCAAACCAGGAACTCTGGGATATGTCATCTCTTCCTATAACACAAACTATTTAGTTAAGTAAGAATAAAATGAATTGGATAACTCTGAATAATGAACATTTTTTTTTTTAAAAACCTACCTGACCCTATTTCTCGACTTTTCTTAACCCTTGCAATCCACATTTTCTCATCGCAATCCACATTTAATGAACGGCCGATGTCCTCCCACGCGTCTTGTTTTTGTTGCTTATTAAAATGTTGCAGGTGCCTAGCTTGCCAGAGAACTTCCTTCTTCTGGTAACAACTAGAACTAATCAATCATTTCTCGTCGCACCACGATTTATAATTTATGTATATGTACACGACGGTGACGGTGAAATAACAAAAATAAATGCGTAACGATTTTTTCAACAACGGTGTGGAAGCGTCGCGTAGGAACGCTTGCTTGATAAACGACGTGTCGTTTAGCTGGGTCATTACAATTGTTTTAAACAAATGCAATGTTTTCATAGCAAGATAAATTATGAAGCAGAGATATAATTTTTTCAGATAATTTAAATCACCGATGAATTCGTTTATAAATTTCTGTCTATTTCTTGACATTTATTCTTTATATTATGAATATTTAGGATATGCTATCTATCCTGCAAACAAAGTTGTAAATGCTACCCGTTCGCGTTCGTGCGCGCCGTCGTTCCCAAAGCTGATGGATCGACCGCGTGCACGAATGCGCGCCGGAATCAGCCGGAATGCACCAAGTGCACGCCGAAATGCGCGCCGAAATACGCTGTTCGTCGAAATGTTCAGGTCTGTACCAGTCTGTACGAGGCATCAGCCAGCATCAGCCATCATCAGCCATCAGCCATCAGCCATCAGCCATCAGCCTCACACGCCCACTAAGCAAGTCCCAAAAATTCACAATATATTATTGACTAACATTTCATGTTAATAATATGATATATATTCATTTAATAAAATTTAAATAATTACAATGTAGAATATTTAAAATATGTAAGGTACCAAAATTTTTCTGGATTTTGGATAATTCTGAAATGTTTGTATATACCACTTATGCGTTAACATTGCGGTTGATATCTAAAAATAGAAATGCAAGTATTTAGTAGTATACACACATTTTATGCATTAAAATTATGATATAAAATTTGTATACCTGGTTTATTATCACCCATATTGTAATATAATGATATGTAGAACTTTGCCACAATATAATAGAAAGGGATATATAGATAATTATCTCTGTAATTTGTAAAGCACCCGACACATACTCAAAAAGGCCGCCATGTGGTATTTTGTAAACTGTAGAATTGATTTCACCAGTTTTCTCTTTTCGTAAATCACTGAGAATATAATTTGCTCTAAGTTGAGCGTATGATAATAATGTAATAATAAATGCACATATCAAATGAGTATAAGTAATGTTTTTCCAGGAAAAATAGCTTTCCGAACCTGTAGCGGAGCATTTAAAAGTACATAAATGTAACAATTATTATTAACAATTATTATTAATACAATAATTATTGTAACAATTAAATTCAATAATTATAGAATAACATTACCTTCAACAAATCCTTTAGACTCGCCTATAAGAGAGATTAAAGTTCCAAAATAATGATAGAATCCTATGAAATAATGAGATATATTCATCATTTTACCACTAAAAATACTTATACAATTTGATTCATAAAATCTTTTCCAACAATGACTGGTCAAAAGCAAGACAGCCACAAATGTATTTTCTGGAGATACTAAAAAGTATAAATATACAATGAAAACTGAAACATAAATGTAAAAATATTAATTTTTTACACATTGCACTTACCTAATGCTTGTCTATTTGCTCCTAAACTCATATTTAATATCCACGTGACTATTTTAGGTATATCGTTGTTCCATAAATATTTACAAAATACCAAATATAATACACAACTTGAAGCAGGTGCGGCAAAAATATAAAAATGTTTAAACCATCTGGAATATTATATGTATTATTATTAATCTTATTAAATTAATATTACTACCATCTTCTGACTCACCTTTTAGGTACTTCTGTTTTCATTACAAGCGGCTGATAAGTAGTATCAGAATATTTGCCATAACGATATGTACGTGTTATTAAAACAGGCAAATAAGGTTCCACATAGTTAACTAATAAGCCAATAATACCAGTGGTAGATGCAGCAAAAAGAAATACAATACGTATCAAATTTATTTGCATTTTGTATTGAACTATGTTCCAAATATAAATGTATGAACCCTGTTCCACTTCCACATAAACCAGGTCACTGTAACAATAGAATATACAGGGTGAGTCTTGTAACGTGACGATCTCAAATAACTTTTAAGTTATTTGTTGTACAAGAAAATGTTTCGAACAAAAGTTGCATGGTTCCCTTGGGGTCATACAGTGCTCTAATCTGTTTTTTATTACTTTACTTTTTTATCGAGATGTGAATATTAAATACAATGTTTCCTAATTGTTGGATCCAATGTAGCAGTAACGTTGGTTGTTCACCTGAAAAGTGAAGTTTATCGCGAGCCACCAACGACAGTCAAAGATATGTGAGAACATATTATTAGTGCATATGCTGGGATAACTACAGAAACACTGAAGATGTTCTTCACTTACTGATAATTTGATTATGTAATGCATCGACTGTAATGGGCAGCACTTTAAACATTGCTTCGAATAAAACTTATTTTAAAAATATCTCAGTAATTATACATTTTGAATCTCACTTTGTATAATACTTCTTTACACAGAATTTCAGAATGTATTAGAATTTGACAAAAAATATTATACATTTCATTTGAAAAGCTGAAGGTGATCTTCATATCTCGATAAAGAAGTAAAGTGATAAAAAACAGATTAGAGCACTGTATGCCTACCGGGAAACTATGCAACTTTTGTTTGATTTCCTCACCTTGTATAATCGAATTATTTATATTTGTGTAATTAATATACTAGTGCTTATTATATAGTAATCACGCGATCTCTTTAAGAGCTGATTCTCAGTTCTGCGCTGCGACTTCGTAACTGCAACAGTATCAGAAATTATAAAGGCATACATATTATATTTTTTGTGGCCATGTCGACCGCCTTGACCGCGACGACAGTATTTAAAGAAAAAGCAGCATGTAAACACTACATATTAAACACGGACCGCGCGGCCGAAAGCGCAACAAAAAATAGCGTATCGGTGAGACAATATACTAGTACAATAGTGAAACTTCTTTACTTTCTGCTTATTTTTAATGAAATTCTACTAATACATTTGCTGCAGGAAACAACATATACAGTCAATCATATATAAGTATTCGTACACCCTTTAAAACAGAATAACTTTTTTATAATTGTACCAAACGAATCTATAATTGCTTACATAACATCAGGTCGTTTGGTACAATTATAAAAAAGTTATTACGTATGTGACTATGTAAACAAGATTTTTATTGTACATGTGAAGCATAATACTATAATTTATCATATATTTAATATATGCTATATATAACATATGTTTACATCATCTCGAAAATGTTCTCAAAGAATTAGACTAGAATTTTGCAAATTAACAGAGCTACAGCCCGTTGGAGGTTTTTAAATTACTCATTTTAATCAGAAAAATGTGATAAATATCTTGAGAAAGGTTGTATAAGAAGAAAATTGAAAATAAAAAACTTAGCATCGCATTGGTATTTTAAACAATACAATAAGTTTTGAATTTTTGTCGACCGCCGCGGTCGCTGTTTCTTTTTATTTTTCACTCGCTATTCTCTTCTACATATATCCTAAAGTTACTGCATACCGTCAATTAAACCACTAAATACAGTTGAAATTATATCGTGTTTGGTGTTATTTTAATTAGAAAAACGAAACGAGAGTTTCATAAAAAAAATAAATCAAAAATTAGAAAAGTTGTAATCTTCTTTGCTTGCATTAGTGTGAGTCTCATCGATACTCTACCCCACTCTACCCGTCGTTGGCTCGGTCGTCATGCGTGTTGATCCCCGCCCCCAGTGGTGGGGATAAAATTTTGACAATTACGGTAGATATCTTTTCAACAGTTACGGAGAGAATTCTACGCATACGTATCTCTTTTTGGGCTGTGTTATTGTTTCGAGATCATGTAAAAACAGAGTTGAGTGTATCAAAGTTAGTGTAGTATATCAAAGTAATATGTATATCAAAATTAATGTTAGAAGTACCAATATAAATTGCTGCAATCTGTGTACTTTAGGATAGCTAAGATCAAATAATAATCTTTGCGTAAAATTCCACAGTCTACTTATATAAAGTAATTTGACAAAGTAATGTTTCAAAAACGATATACATATATTTATGACTTGTAAGTTTATTTATTTTATAAATATGTTCACATTACAAAATTAAGCGATAATAATTGTATAGTTCTTATCACAATAAACGGACGGATTTTGTTACACTAAAATAGACAGCTTTGTTTAAAATTGTCGCAATACTTAACATTTTTTTATAGCTTTTTAAACTTATGCATTTCTATCTATATGGTGAAAATTGTTATAATATTTCAACAGTGTTGGACTCTATATTTACAATGATGTGTACATATAGATTAGTAATCATTTTTACATTATTTTAGATTACGTAGATGTGACACCAATTAAGTAACAATTGGAACTGTACATAGAAGAGGAGCAAAAACAGTTAGATTAAGAAAAGAGAAAACTAAAAGCTTAAAAAATAATACTTTTAATTTTTTATATCGGATGTTAAATATGTTACAACAAAATATAACTTATGGTAAAGTATTTTTCCCCATGCAATATAAAAAGCACAGTATTTTAAATTTTAAATACTTATACTGCCACCTTCCATACTACAAAAAGCTCGAGGTAATAAAACCTAACACTAGACACGGGTTAGAACCACTGTGCTAGTGGGCGTAATTAGTAAAATGTAAAAATTAGCTGTATTTTTAACTAGTTAACTATTGACTAACTAACTCTTTAGTTAAGTTAACCCTTTGCACTTCGAATTATTTTTGAATTTTTTGTCAACAACTTTCTACTATTTTAAGTGTTTCATTTTACTTCAAAGGAAAGTTCCTTGATTGCTACTTATTTTAAACAATTTTGTTCACTAATTATATTAAATATTACCCACAAACTTTGTTGTAATTTATATTTGTTTCTAACTAAAAAGATAAGACAAATACATATAAAAACCCGTTTTATTTACATTTCTCTTTCTCTGATGTCGAGTCATACGCAAAGAGAAGATAATAACAGTAAGTAGACATAGTAATAGAGGAATAAAATTAATGTGTTGCTCTAAAATGAAGAATTGACTAACGTGACTGAGAATACTGCATTATATTGGCATTGTAAACCTATCTTGGACACGGACTTCTATTCTAAAAATTAAGCAACCATCTTGCAAAAAGTCTGTTAGATCTCGTATTCGCACATATTCCGTGTAACCGAAACTTCGTTTGTTCAATTCGCAGACTGGCTTTCTAAATGCTTCTAGATCTGGTCTCGACAAAGTTATTTCTCGTATATCTTTTTCATGATCGTTTGGATGCACTAAAATAAAGTGCATTATACCATTGAATGGCCAATCCAGACCATCATCATTATCCGACTTCATTATGTGTAAAAGTAACGAGAGAAATTCTGAATCTTTCGAAGATATATTAATTCTAGCACAGATTTTATATCCATTGGGACTGGTATAAAAACCAGGACTGTAGTAAAACATTTTCAAGGGATCATTCATCATACTTTCAAGTTTCTCCCGGAAGGAATGTAATCTCCAAATATATACACCATTACAACTGCGCAAAAACATTTCTTCTTGGTTAAATCTCAAAGATGTTTGCAGAGTTGTAAGTTGAGTTTTTTGATTAGACACAGTAATAGAAAGTTCTCTATTTTGTTGCTCCAACGTTACTATTCTTTCGTATAGATTCCTAAAAAGAAGAATACTCGATAGAATTATTTATAAAACGATTTTGTTTCAGAAATACATATTAGCTTTACTTTACTAACTGCTGCCACTCCATTGGTGGTTCGCTATTAACCAAAGACTGTTCACTTTTGGGAGGTGGATCCCACAATTTTGATTCAGCAGTTAGTACATTTGTATGACTTTGCGCTAGAGATGACTGTGGTAGTGTTTTTAAAATCATCTACAAAATAAATAGGCGATCAGTTTTTCCAACTCAAATTGGAAATAATCATATATATGTACATAGACAGCGGATGTTTATGCAAATGCATATTTTTTTAGAAGATCGGTAGACTGATGCGATCTGGACAGAAATTTATGTTTTATTACATATTGCACATGTTTTTCATAAGTACATATGTCTTGCATAAACGCATAGATTTTGCATATGTACATATTTGGCTAATAGTGTATGAAACGAGAACAAGCGAGATAGATAAACCTAATAGTATGTAGATCGACCAGATTGTTGGGACACTGATTATTTTGTTTTAGTTTGATATTGTATTTGTCTTGTTAGTGGATTGTCGCTTCGTATATAGGCTTTGCACTCCAAATTCACCATTTTGCAAGTCAAATTCAACCTTATGCAAATCAACTTTACACCTAGAAGAATTATATCAATTTCGTATCCATAAAATTTGAAAAATCATAGGGAATGGAAATATTCTAGCTAGGAAGAAATGTTTAATTTTCCAGTTAAATTAGCTCCAAGTGCAAAGGGTTAAAAATCACACTTTCAACACCACATCCATGGATCCAATCAAAATGTCTTTATAGGTTCCTAAATTTGCATGATTGTTGAAATTGTAACAACGCACTTATGGGGAATGTGATACAAAGCCCAGTTATAAAAAGTTGAAGTTGATTTACAAAAGTGTGAATTTGGAGTGCAAAAGTTGTACCCAAAATCTTACCATGAGAAATGCTCATAGCAATAGAAATAGAAAAAACTATTGTCACCTATTGTAGTTTAAATTACAACAAATATTTTACATGTTTCCACATATTATATCTACACAAAGATCCGCTGTCTAATCATATAAGAAACAAAGACTAACAATTAAATGAAGACTAGTATTTGTTTCTAAGTGTGTATGTAAATCGTCTTCTGTGTGAAAAATGTCTGTACAGCCAACATTTTTAAAATGGCAATAAATGTTTTGTGAATCTGGAAGAGTTCTTTTGTATATACATTGATCAATGTGAGCTTCCATATCCACTGGAGATAACTTAATTTCACAACCAAACTGTTGATAAAGACAAGGTGTACGTTGTTGCGATATCTCTCTGCTTGTATATAGATCTCTGAACAGATCGCTTTCAGACTTTAATGGCTGACTATCAACTGGACAACAAGCACCTTCCTTTCTATAAATAAAAGTTATTTTATAAACATGGATTATATGTATAATGGCTTACTATATACTTGTTAACGTTATAGTTATGATATAACTTACTGAAGCCAAGTGTATATACATTGCGAACAGAATTTATGACCACAAGATGTTAAAACTGGATCGCGTAGCCAAGTTAAACAAATAGGACACTCGAATCTAGGCTCAAGGTATTCTTTCATACCATCACCACACTGCATGTAATACTCAAATTACCAGTAAAAATGTAAAATAATAAATGTGTTAACACAAAATGTGAAAAGCAAAGCTTTACAAAGTATATTATAAATGCAATCAAAGAAAATCTGTTTCAGTAAGAAAATAAAATACAGTAGAAATGTAATATGTATAATAACTAGACTGCGGATCTTTATGCATTTATAGCAAAATTGAGTAGATGAAATTCAAAATTGTTGAAAATTAAAGATGTCAATATATGATTTCTCCTCTATTAAAATCAGTAAGGGAGGAAATAACATGAAATTTGGTTTCTCTTCCTTGCAATCGATGCAGACAATTTTTATTTTGCATAAAAATATGCAGTCTGATATAACATTTACGATTATAGATTCAACATATAAATAGGTACGTACAAGATTACTTTCTTCTGTAGCAATGGTACATTCTTTAACATTATTAGATTTAGCCATTATCTGTAAAATATACATATGTAAATAGAAATGAGTTAAAACCGTATGGTACCATATTAAATACGTATGCAGATATATGTACATCAAATTCGGCCACAAATAAATCAAATGTTTCCGCGTATGCACAATGATAGTATTTTCGTGTTTATAAAATTTTTGACTTACTTGGAATTCTGAATTAGAAATCACATATGGAAACAAATCTATTTTATAAATTAATGTACCGTTACTTGACACATAACTGATTCGATAAAAGAGATATATATTTTAAAATAAACTATATTTTGTTTTAAATAGAAACTATCTAATGTAATTTTAAGAATGACATTTCAACAGATGATTAACTGAACCCTTTCTCTGTTCGCGGTTTATAGTATATGTACTGTGTATGTACACATAACAATGTAAAATAACATTACTTGTATATGTATGGATGAATCAACATAGTAAGCACGTCACGGTCTATATACCATCAGCTATCAGGTCCGTGTCTACTATACACTGTATTTATTTTGATGTAGATTTAGACCAGTGGTCGGCAACAACGGCAGTAACTTTTCAGCAGACCGATCTCACTGGATCTCACTTTTTGTACCCCGGTCGCCATGGCAGGCTTCAACGCTTCGTACAGGCCGTGCAGTCTATCTCAGTCTATTTCAGTCTATTTCTATGCAGGCCGCACAGTCTATCTCGGTCTATCTCTATAAGTCTATGCACGGGGAGCGAGACGAAAGAAAGCGTAGCGAGCCGAGATCGGGCTGAAAAGTCACTGCCGTTGCCGACAATGCCGAACATTGATTTAGACCCAAGTGGATTATATGTATAATGTCCAAGGGAAAAGGATTCTGCAAAGCGGTAAATCCAGTTAAATCGAACTATGTATTCTCTGCTATTCTCTTCGACGAACTGTCATCCAGAGTGATCCAGAGGCAGTGATGCCATATGCGGGGAGTCACGTCAATCACGGTGAAATGATGTACCCCCTCTTTGATGACGGGGAATGAGTGGGACGAATGGGACACACGTTGCACGTGCGCGATGGGGAGCGTGGAGTGTGCGCCTGCGCACGGTGCTGGAATGGAATAGTGGAAGGGGTATGTAGGAGAGTACAGGAGCTCCGTCTCGAGCTCATTATGGCAACACAGTCTAGAGGGGCGACTCGCTCTTGCCGCTCGCATGCGGTAATTGCCAGGCGACACTAGCGCCACGGCAATCCGCGGATGCGCATGCAGCCTCGTACACGAATTGTTCGAGTGACACAAACTCCCGTAAGGCTGGCAGTCTTTAACAGCATCTTGTCGGTGACTTGACAAATTCTGGGTAGGCAGTCGTTGAGAAACAACGCGACTTTACGTACCTTGCGCCTTGCGTGAACAAGAGCCAACTCGGCACTGCTCGGCACTCTTGTCCAAATCAGTTTGAATCGTTTATACAGCCGTTCTAGCTCATCTTGTGTGTTAGTTTTTAGTATTTTATTGAGTATTATATAGTGATTAGTTTGTTTTTGTATTAGTTTTTACGCAGTACTAGTTTTTAAAGTTATTCATTAGTTTAAGTGATAAAAATGGAAAGGCGGAAAAAACATTTGTTGACTATGCAAGAACGTATGGACGTTATAAAGGAATTAGAGACCTCCTCTGTTGCATATGTCGCTGAAAAGTATAAAGTACATCCTAGGACAATTAAACGAATTCAACAACACGCTGTGGAAGTCTACAACTTCGCAGGAAGAGGAACACTGGAGAAACGTCGGAAAAATTTAAGGCAATCGAAGTATGCAGAGTTGGAACATCGGTTGTTTGTGTGGTTTGCAGAAAGGAAAGCCGCAGGAGATATTTTATCGGATGCGCTACTTACACAAAAAGCAGGTGAATTGAAAGAAGAATTAGGAACGTGTTCCGATTTTAAACTCAGCGATGGATGGCTCGCAAACTTTAAAAGACGCCACCACATTCGACTGGCTCACGTGTATAGTGAAGTACCCCGTCCCGACGTACCTGGAGCTAATTTATTCGTTCGTAATTTTGAAAAATACATTCAAGAAGAAGACATTAATATAGAAAATATTTATAATATGGAGGAAACCGGGTTACTATGGAAAGCTTTGCCATCAAGAACCTTGGCGCGTGATATTGAGCAGAGTGCGAGTGGATACAAAATGCGGAAGGACAGACTGAGCGTAGGATTGTGCGCGAATGCTACTGGAAGACACAAAATTACGCCTCTTGTAATACACATATTTAAGAAACCAAGAGCTTTGAGAGACTGTATGGACCAACTGCCAGTTATTTTTAAAGCACAAACCAATTCGTGGACGAAGCAGGATATATTCGTGGATTGGTTTGAAAACCATTTCAAAAAAGCTGTACGTCAATATCAATTGGAAAACAGGCTGTGCGGAAAAGTGATTTTACTTGTCAATAATTGTACAAGTCACAAATTTCCTGACACCTATAGACACGATGACAATTTTGAAATAAAATTTTTACCTAACACCACATCCTTGATCCAACCAATGGATCAAGGAATAATTGAGAAGCTAAAGAGACGATTCCGACATAAACTGTCACAGGATTTCATTGCATACGGATTCGGCATAGAGGAATTTTACAAAACGTATACAATTAAAGATTCTCTACAAATAATCAGTGCATCTTGGGAGGATCTGACATGCGGTGACATAAAGCATGCGTGGAAGAATATTATTCCGAACATGCAAACAGTTGAAGAAACAAAGGAAGATACGATAACATCCGAAATGCAGCAAGCTTGGTCGCACATTTCGGAACACAACGGAACGGTCGAAGACATGGAAAATTATTTTACTGCCTGCACTGAGGAGGAACGGAGATTATCAGGAACCTTAGAAGAAAGATTCGCGGAAGAAGGAGATGAAGAATCGGACGTAGATGAAGGTGATGAAGAAACGGGCGCAGAGGAAGGAGATGAAGAAAATGGGATGAAACTAGATCCAAAATTAAGAAAGGACTTTGAGAATGTTTTTGATCAGTTCTTGCGTCTCAAGAAATATCTTCCACCTCCGGAACGATGTTTCTTAGAAGGACTAAAATTAACGATCTTAGGTAAGACAATTGAAATAGTTAATTAATAAATAAAACGTCATGCTATTCTAAGCATAACACCACATTTTTTTTAGGCAATACAGCGTCAAAGAAAAGAAAACTCCGGTAATAAATGTTTAAACAAATTATTTTACATAATCAAAGAAATAAGCAGAAGAAAGTTGTCAATAAAAATGTTAGCACCGCATTGATATTTTAAACAACACAGTTTTTATTTCTTTTTCACTCGCTATCCTCTTCTACTAAATACAACTAAACCACTAAATACAACTGAAATTATATCGTGTTTGGTGTCATTTTAATCAGAAAATAACCAGAAATAAGCTGGTGAAAGTCCCATAGAAGTAGTGATTCATAATTAACTAATAAAATAAATGTACAGTAACCGCGCGTTTTCAAACAGCCGTGTTCTGTACCGTCAGATATTGCGCTGAGAAATTATTGTTTTATGACTGCGTCGATCGCGCTTGAGACTTCAATCGACGAGCCGAACATAGAGGACAGAATGAAATAGGATCGCGTGGCCGAAGCGTGTTGCCGTCGCCGGCACAGTTTAAAGGCCCGCGAGTTCTCACAATGTAATGACAATGATAGAATTGTTTATTTTCCATTATTTTTTATGGAACTTTCACTACCTTATTTTTGGCATTTCTTTGATTAAAATGACACCAAACGCGATATAATTTCAACTGTATTTAGTGGTTTAATCGACGATGAAAGTTTCGAACGCAACGAAGAACACCGTATTGGAAAGAAAGAGTTCAAAGATTCGCGTTGTCGCTGTTCCTCGTTGCGTTTGAAACTTTCACTGTCGACTAAACAACTAAATAAAGTTGAAATTGTATCGTGTTTGGTGTCATGTTAATCACATTAATCAGAGAAATGCCAGAAATAAGTTAACGAAAGTGCCATAAAAAGATAATGAAAATTAAGAAGTTTGAACATTCGATTCATGGTACAGTAATTCTTCGAAGTCCCAACACCCGTGTTTTGAACGGGCTTCAATAGTATAGGGTGGCTATATTTTTATGACTGCGTTTACCGCGCCGAGACTTCAAACGACGAGCCGAACATAGAGAAGGACAGAATGAAATAGGATCCCGTGGCCGGAGCGTGTCGCCGTCGCCGGCACAGTTCAAAGAATGTCCCATACGCTATACGCTGTTCTTCGTTGCGTTCGAAACTTTCATCGTCGATTAAACGACTAAATAAAGTTGGAATTATATCGTGTTTGGTATCATTTTAATCGGAGAAACGCCAGGAATAAGCTAGTAAAAGTCCCATAAACCGATCATTAAAATTAAGAAGTTTGAGCATTCGATTCACTTGAGTCAATGTGTGATGTTCACACCGATATACCCGAACCGAGATCAATCATCGCCGGTCTACGGCGCGGCGCAGCGTTGGCCGGCAGTGGAGTGAGTAGGCACTGGACTTCGATCGTACAGGCGACCCAGGACTTCGATCGAAGAATTACTGTATCAATGTAGTGGTGTTGGCACCGATATACCCGAGCCGAGATCAATCATCGCCGCTCTGCAGCGCGACGCGGCGTTGCCCGGCAGTGGGGTAGGCACTTAGGCACTACTAAACAGTGATCGCACAGGCGACCCTCGGCTCCGACAGTGAAGGGGCGATTACTGTATGTAAAATAAATTTTCCGAAGCTCTGTATGCATGTAATAAATATAATTTTGTAAAAATTTATATATGATCCCAGATAGCACTGTACTCCGTCGGACGTCCGTTTTATGTCCAGTTTATGTCCGTACGTTCGACGTCCGTTGCGTATGTCCCCAGGACGTCCATGGCACCTGAATTTCGGACGCCCAAAGTACGTCTGTTTTTTAAGTCGGTAATTATTTACATTCAGGGCTTCCTTACCGATTTCGATGAAATCTAAATATGTTGTGAAAGTCATCATTCTGTGAACAACTTTTTCCTATACATGTTACCGCCGCTGGATTTTAGTTTTCGAGATATTTGCGAAATACTATCGCTAATACTGTATTGAATTTTCCGTATTCCTGCACGGCTCTGCAGTAACGTAAGCCTGTGCCTGTGCCGGCGCGGCGTTTGTTTACATTTTGCTTGTAAACACGCTGCGGAGATGAGGGAAAAACAGGGTTTCACTCTGACCATACATATATAGGGTGAGCTTTCAGTTTTTTCAACTTTCAAGATTACTCCTAGTTTCTCGTATGCGGGGCGGACCGGCCTAACGGCTCCCCACTCTCCGCCCCCTCCATTACCTAATCCTAACTAATTCTAATCGCATGATTTTTCATTACTGGTTCAAATTCTGTATGACGTTTATATAGAATGCAAAAATTATGCGATCAGTATTAGTTAGGATTAGATAGCGGAGGGCTGGGCCTGCTCTAAGGGGGGACAACCCGAGCATTCGCCCGGGGCGGCAGAATATCGGAATATAGGGGCGTCATTTTGGCTGTAAGTGTGAGAAAAATATTGATGTTTTTAATACTCAATTAATAGAAAATTTCAGGCTACCGTTGACATTTTTGCTAAAAAAAAGAAAGGTCATTTTGTTCAACTCGGTGCTTAAATCCTGGGTGCGCCACTGTTCTTAAGGGGCGGCAATTTGTCTTTTTTCTCGGGGCGTCGTAACCGCTAGAGCGGATCCTGTGGAGGGGGCGGAGAGGGCCGGCCCAACCACGCATACGAAAATCCAGAAGTTGTCTTTTAAAATTGAAGGCCCACCCTATATATGTATGACCAGAATGAGATCCTGTCGTCTCTCTCATATCCACAGCGTCGAAATGTAAACAAACGCCGCGCCGGCACAGGCTTACGTTGCTACGGAGCGTGCAAGAATACGGAAAATTCAATACAGTATTAGCGATAGTTTTTTGCAAATATCTCGAAAACTAAAATTGAGCGGCGGTAACATGTATAAGAAAAAGTTGTTCAGGATGATGACCTTGACAACATATTTCAAGATCATCAAAATCTGAGAGGAGACACTTCTTCTAAATAATTACCCTATTCTCTGCTATTCTCCTCGACGAACTATCATTGATTATCATCTAGAGGGGCGACTCGCTCTTGCCGCTCGCATGCGGTTATTGCCAGGCGACACTAGCACCACGGCAATGCACGGAAGCGCATGTACCGCAGTTATAGTGGTGCGGCGAGCATCAATGATAGCGGCGCGGTGAAAACAAACCCACATTCGTGACAACATTTCGACACATACTAAAGAAAGAGTACATACATATGCATTTTCTTTGTTTTCCTTTTTTTCACCGTACAGCTCACCTCGCTGCTCCACTATATATAACTTTACATTAAGGTTGGGGTGACTTGACAAATTCTGGGTAGGCACGGCACAGGTAGGCAGTGTTGGGATTGTGTTGGGATATTGCACGGTTTTTTTGCGCATGCGCGACGATTTTAACGTCAGTAAAGTACAAAGTGGGGCTTTAGCCAAAATGGGGTACCTTGGTCATTCCGCATAATTTCGCAAAATTTTATTTTCCGATTTTCAAATATGGATGTTTAACATGCGTATGTTATATTAAAATGAATGTGTATGTGTACATATAATATGTAATATATAAACTTATGAACTCTTCCGGTACTTTCCTACCGGTAATAGTTCCCCGCTACATTTCCCACAAACTTAGGACGCAATACATACGTTCCTGTATTTAGTCGCGCATGCGCGAAAAAACCGTGCAATACCTCAACTCACACTGCAGTTGAGAAATAATACAACTTTACCTTGTGCCCAGTGATGTGATTGAAGCTGCCGTAGCAGGCCGTGGCTCGCGCATGCGCGACAATTTCAGCCTCAGTAACGTAACTATTTTCGATGAAATCGGGTAGCTTGAGCACCCCGCAGACTTTCATAATTGAAACTTATTCTTTATTTTGAGGATGGGATAGGGAAAGAGCACTGCAATAACTACGCAAAAGAATATATAATCGTCTGTCGTCCATCAGTCGTCCCGCCAATAACACTGGTACATTTCCGCCAGAATAACTGCCTCAAGGCGTCAGGGCCCTGGCCGCGCGGTTGCGTCATTGTAGATACGCTACTGTCTTGGCCGCGCATGCGCGAGCCAGAAGCTGCCGTCGGCAGCTTCAATCACATCACTGCTTGTGCCTTGCGTGAATAAATGTCAACTCGGCACTCTTGTCCGAATCAGTCCGAATCATTGATACAGCCGTCCTAGCGTATCTTGTGTGTTAGTTTTTTCTTGATTATTATATAGTAATTAGTTTCTTTTTGTATTAGTTTTTACGCAGTACTAGTTTTTAAAGTTATTCATTAGTTGTTAGTGCTAGTTTAAGTGATAAAAATGGGCAAAAAATGTTATTTGACTATGCAACAACGTGTGGATGTTCTAAAGGACTTGGAGACCTCCTCTGTTGCATATGTCGCTGAAAAGTATAAAGTACATCCTCAGACAGTTAAACGAATTCAACAATACGCTGCGAAAGTCTGCAGCTTCGCAGAAAGAGGGACAATGGAGAAAGGTCGAAGAACTTTTAAGCAACCAATGTATGAAGAACTGGAAGAACGGTTGTCTGTGTGGTTTGCAGAAAGAAGAGCCATGGGAGATGCTGTATCGGATGCGCTACTTGTACAAAAAGCAGGTGAATTGAAAGAAGAGTTAGGAACATGCTCCAATTTTAAACTCAGCGATGGATGGCTCAAAAAATTTAAAAGACGTAACCATATTCGACTGGTCCGCACATATGATGAAAAAGCCAGTGCAGATGAACATGGAGCTAATGTATTCGTTAGTAATTTTGAAAAATACATTCAAGAAGAGGATATTAATTTAGAAAATATTTATAATATGGAGGATACCGGGTTATTATGGAGAGCTTTGCCATCAAGAACCTTGGTACGTGATACTGAGCATAGTGTGAGTGGATACAAAATGCGGAAGGACAGACTGAGCGTAGGATTGTGCGCGAATGCTACTGGAAGACACAAAATTACGCCTCTTGTAATACACATATTTAAGAAACCAAGAGCTTTGAGAGACTGTATGGACCAACTGCCAGTTATTTTTAAAGCACAAACCAATTCGTGGACGAAGCAGGATATATTCGTGGATTGGTTTGAAAACCATTTCAAAAAAGCTGTACGTCAATATCAATTGGAAAACAGGCTGTGCGGAAAAGTGATTTTACTTGTCAATAATTGTACAAGTCACAAATTTCCTGATAACTATAGACACGATGACAATTTTGAAATAAAATTTTTACCTAACACCACATCCTTGATCCAACCAATGGATCAAGGAATAATTGAGAAGCTAAAGAGACGATTCCGACATAAACTGTCCCAGAATTTCATTGCATATGGATTCGGCATAGAGGAATTTTACAAAACGTATACAATTAAAGATTCTCTACAAATAATCAGTGCATCTTGGGAGGATCTAACATGTGGTGACATAAAGCATGCCTGGAAGAACATTATTCCGAACATGCAAACAGTTGAAGAAACAAAGGAAGATACGACAACATCTGAAATGCAGCAAGCTTGGTCGCACATTTCGGAACACAACGGAACGGTCGAAGACATGGAAAATTATTTTACTGCATGCAGTGAGGAGGAACGGAGATTGTTAGGAACATTAGAAGAAAGAACCGCAGAAGAAGGAGATGAAGAATGGGATGCAGAGGAAGGTGATGAAGAAAGGGGCATAGAGGAAGTAGATGAAAAAAGGGGTGTAGAGGGAGGAGATGAAGAAAGGGGCACAGTGGAAGGAGATGAAGAAAATGGTATGAAACTACATCCAAGACTAAGAAAGGACTTTGAGGATGTTTTTGAACAGTTCGAGCGTCTTAAAAAATACCTTCCATCTTCGGAACAATGTTTCTTAGAAGGACTTAAATTAACGATCTTAGGTAAGACAATTGAAATAGTTAATTACTAAGTAATACGTCATGCTATTCTAAGCATAACACCACATTTTTTTTAGGCAATACAACGTCAAAGAAAAGAAAACTCCGGTAATAAATTTTTAAACGAATCATTTTACATAATCAAAGAAATAATCAGAAGGTTGTCAATAAAAATGTTATTGATATATTTTAAACGACACAGTTTTTTTCTTTTTCACTCGCTATCCTCTTCTATGTCCTACAGTTACTCCATACCGTCAATTAAACCACTAAATACAACTGAAATTATACAGTAAATGCTCGTTCGTTGCGACGATGCCTGGGGATTGAGGTAGCAACGAGCGAATAGGGAAGCCTTTTTTGATTTATGACTGCGTCTAAATGGACACACGCCGACCGCGCCGAGCGAGACTTCAATAGAGAGCCGAACGTAGAGAAGGACAGAGTGACATTCGGATCGCGTGACCGAAGCGTGTCGCCGCACCGTCGCCGGCACAATTTAAAGGCCCGCGAGTTTTTACAATGTATGTAATGGCAGTGATGGAATTGTTCATTTTCCATTAGGCTTTTATGGGACTTTCGCTAACTCATTTCTGGCATTTTTCTGATTAAAATGATACCAAACACGATATAATTTGGCCAATGAAAGTTTCGAACGCAACGAAGAAGAGCATTTACTGTATCAATGTAGTGGTGTTCACACCTATATATATCCGAGCTGAGATCAATCTTCGCCGCTCTGCGGTGCGGCGCTGCGAATGAGAATTTACTGTACCTCGCTTTTATGTCGCTATCCATCATTTTGAATTATCTTGCGACGTGACTTGTGATCACCAGATAATCCGTTATCTTGGAACATTGCGTCCTATGCATATCTCATATCTATGCCGGGTCTAAAAAAGGGCATACCAAAACTTCTGGTTTTTTTGCATAGTCGGTAATTCATAGCATGGACACGAAGTCCCATAAGATGATAGGTCTATTCTATATCGCGTCGGTGATTTTACACAGTGTTCAATCAGTTCAATGTTTGCCCGAAGATGTCAGCGCTACACGACCACAGATTACATGTTCTGCCAGTGAAATAATTTTGATATTCAAGAAGTGAAGATTGTATGTAGGATATATATTATCCTAATGATAAAAATATTATCATTATTGAATATATATCTCATTAGTTATGTCTATTCTATTGGAAATAAGTAATATGTACATAGTTTGAACCACTACGCAGTGGTCGGTACCGCAATAATATTGAAACAAGGTAAGAGAATTAATGGTCTAAAGGTCAAATGTTTTCATTATTTCAGTGTTAAAAGTACGGTGGGAAGTAAAGAATGAGTTTTATGGAGGAGCAAAGGTCGCAAGGTGCGGTCGATGAGCGATTTCAGGCCTTCATAGAGACTGAAGCTAAGAAACGAGAGTTTCAGGTTAGCTCGCGAGTTGTTCTCGGTATTTTTTTTTACTATTGTTTTCGATTATGTGAAAATATCTTCTAATCGAATTATTTATTAATCTGATAGTATTTACTTGAATATTCAGTTTTAGTATAATATCACATATAACAAATACAGGAAGTATATGGAGTACCCATTGTCTTTGCCTCCTATGTTAAAATAATCGTGATAATTCTTCTACTTTAAACGAAAAATCGTGTTCGAAACCGTACCTTTTAACAGTGTTTTTTGCGACTCTTTTAACTAACTTCTCAAGTAATTAATGTATTTTTTGTGATAAGTTATATAAGTTTTTAACATATTTATGTGTATTTTAAACGTAGTTTGTTTTTTCAGGGATTGGTACATAATTTAACTGACATCTGTTGGGATATTTGCGTCGATACACCTAGCGCTCGTTTAGGTGCGAAAACAGAAAATTGTCTTGTCACTTGCATAGAAAGATTTATCGATACAACAAACTTTATTACAAACAGATTAGAACGTGTAATTTTAAATAATTTGCCAGATGTGATTGTACAGTAAATCAGTTCCCAACTAAAAAGACTTTAGTATAAGGAACTTCAGTACTAAGCTTTAAGAGAAATTATTGTAATTATTTATGGTACAAAATATGTAGCATTTTGTACACACGATCCTTCTTTTAAATATCTTATTCTGAAAGATGTTGTCAAGCGTCAAAGGACTTGTAAGCCGTCATAGGCGAAAGTTCATAGTGGGAGGCATTGTTATTGGCAGTGTTATTTTCATACGATATACACAACGTAGACTTCGAGAATGGCAAGAGAAAGAGATCAAGGAAATGCTAGAAAGAACAAAAAGACAACAGTATTTTGAATGTATAGAGAAAATATGCAGTCAAACGATAAAGTCCCTCGCATCGACTCTAAGAGACACTGTAATTAAAGTTTTAGACACTGAAATTATTGTAAATAAACTCAGAAACGGTTGCACTGATAAAGTAGCATATTGGAATGAACTGAAAGTGTTAGCAATTGCTAGATCAGCTGTTATAATATACTCGTATGCAATGGCAGCTACATTGATAAGGATTCAATTTAACATAATAGGTAGTCATATGTACAAGGATATTCAAAACTCGAATGGTGCGACTGCAGAAAACATTGTACAGACAAAGTATATGTCTCTTTCGAGTCATTTTCGGTACGACGGGATAAACAAGTTATGTTCACTTATCAAGGATAAGGTCGTAGAAATAACAGCCTCGATTTCATTGAAAGATGAATTAACTCTAAGGGATATAGAAGAAATATATTGGGCCATTACGTCCTCTATATCTACGGACAGTTCACGAGATCCTGTGAAAAATCTTACCGCATACATGTTACAAATAGAGTGCGACGATGAAAAAGAACGTATGTTTCAGAAATTAATTAACGAAACCCTGGATCTTTTGGAAACCGAAGAAGTACAAAACATAACGCAAAGTAACATCAGACGTGGATTCAGTTTATTGATAGATCACATGTCTGAATTTTTCACTGGTCCTTCTATAAAGGAAAATGGCAAAACTCCGAATGGTATTTCGGTACCAGGAACATCGAACCAGAATCACATGAGTTGGAGAGAAAAGAATAATACAGAAGTGAATAGCAATACATTTGTTAACATCAATAAGGTAGCGATGCCTATGGCGAAAATAATACCAATTATAAATGGGCAAGTGCCGGACAAATCGATGCCGCAAGGTTTCCAAACAGATTTATTAGATCGTTTAATGAGAAACGAAGA